>ONZH01009572.1:0-371922 GCA_900303285.1 Rhinella marina
TTTAGCACCGCCTGCTGACGTCTCCCCGCGCCAGTGCTGCAACGCTTCCAGCTAGCGGCTGAGGGAGATGTTAAGGCACAGGAGGAGGAGGAGGAGGAGGAGGAGGAGGGGGGTTTATCAGAACCCATGCTGGCAATCTTGGGCGGGGGTGGTAGGTAGGCCGTCTCTGTTTGCGACCCCGTCCCCGCTTCCACTACATTCACCCAGTGTGCCGTCAGAGAAATGTATCGTCCCTGGCCGCAAGCGCTTGTCCATGAGTCGGTGGTCAAGTGGACCTTTGCGCTGACTGCGTACCTCAGGGCCCGCCTGATGTTACGCGACACGTGCTGGTGCAGGGCGGGGACGGCACTCCGGGAAAAGTAGTGGCGGCTAGGGACGGAATAGCGAGGTGCGGCAGCCGCCATCAGGTCGCGGAAGGCCTGCGTCTCCACAAGCCTAAACGGCAACATCTCCAGGGCCAGCAGTTTGGAGATGTGGCAGTTTAAGGCTTGGGCTTGGGGGTGACTCGAGGCGTACTTCCGCCTGCGGTCGAACGCCTGCGAGATGGACAGTTGTTGGGACGAGGAGTGTGAAGGTGCAGGCGAAGAGGCGGGGGAAGAGGCGGGGGAAGGGGCGGGGGAAGGGGAGGCTGAAGGAGAAGGCCCCAAAGTAGCAGAGGCAGAGGCAGATGTGGAGGTGTCCTGGCTGGAGGTCTGGACCGCAGTGGCAGCACACAACAAAGGGGAAGAGGCAGTGGCAGCAAGACCGGGCGCAGTTTGTATTGCGTTTGCTCTCTCCCACTCAGCCCAGTGCTTGAATTCCAAGTGACGCCGCATGCCTGAGGTGGTCAGATTGCTCTTCTCAGAGCCCCTACTCAGTTTTGAGTGGCAGAGTGTGCAAACCGCGCTCAGTTTGTCATCCGCACAAACATTAAAATATCTCCACACCACAGAAGTACGAGGCCTCGATGGGGGAGCTTCGCGCGACTGGCCGCTGGCGGGAACAGCTTCGGCCCTGCTGGCTGTGGCCTCACTTCTCTGTCTGAACTGTCCTCTGCCTGTGGCCATCCCTCTGCCTGTGGCCATCCCTCTGCCTGTGGACATCCCTCTGCCTGTGGACATGCCTCTGCCTGTGGACATCCCTCTGCCTGTGGACATCCCTCTGCCTGTGGACATCCCTCTGCCTCTTGCTGCCTTTTTCGGTGCTGCGCAGACCACCACCTCTCCACTGCTTTCCTCGCTGGACATCACCCCTGGCCAAGTGGGGTCGGTCATTTCGTCATCCACCAGCTCCTCTTCCACTTCCTCACTCTGCTCCTCCTCCTGCCCACTGGACATTCCAACAGCCTCCCTTGATGGCAACTGCGTCTCATCATCATCATCGCTCATGATAACAGATGCTGGCTCAGGGTCCACATCAGCAGGAGATGGCGAAAACTCCAGTGTTTGGGCATCACTACAAACAAATTCCTCTGCTAGCTCCTGGGATTCTTCCGGCACATCTGAAAAAGGACCCGAAAAGAGCTCCTGGGAGGGGTCAAGGGTGGGATGACTCTGTTGGCCAGGTGTGGAGGAAGGAGGGTCAGAGTGAGACTGTGTGGATGACTGGCTGGTGGACAACTGTGTGGAAGCGCTATCGGCTATCCATTGCACCACCTGTTCAACCTGCTCAGGCCTCAACAGCGGTGTAACCCGCCCCCTGCTTAACTGTCCCATAAAGGCAGGGATTCTGGATGAGCGGGATCCTGGCTGATCCTCACCAGCACACATTGTATCCCCACTGGCTT
This sequence comes from Rhinella marina, assembly GCA_900303285.1. Lineage (NCBI taxonomy): Eukaryota > Metazoa > Chordata > Amphibia > Anura > Bufonidae > Rhinella > Rhinella marina. Next base: position 1,766 of record ONZH01009572.1, read on the forward strand.
CAACAAGGCCCCCAACAGCATTTCCGCGCCCCCGTCCTCGTCCACGTCCACGTCCTATTCCGCTAGCCCCCCTCCGCATTTTATTTTTTTTTTGTTGCAAATACAATATTTGGGTATATAATTAGGTATGTGAAATAATTTAGCAAGAGAACGCACAGTACAGTGGCCTATTAAAAGGCCTAGATATTGTATATTTCAAAGTACACAGCCGTGTAGTAACTGAACAGACGGTGGGTATTTACACCAGGTATGTGAGATAATTTAACAAGAGAACGCACAGTACAGTGGCCTATTAAATGGCCTAGATATTGTATATTTCAAAGTACACAGCCGTGTAGTAACAGAACAGACGGTGGGTATTTACACCAGGTATGTGAGATAATTTAACAAGAGAACGCACAGTACAGTGGCCTATTAAAATGCCTAGATATTGTATATTTCAAAGTACACAGCCGTGTAGTAACTGAACAGACGGTGGGTATTTACACCAGGTATGTGAGATAATTTAGCAAGAGAACGCACAGTACAGTGGCCTATTAAAATGCCTAGATATTGTATATTTCAAAGTACACAGCCGTGTAGTAACAGAACAGACGGTGGGGTATTTACACCAGGTATGTGAGATAATTTAACAAGAAAACGCACAGTACAGTGGCCTATTAAATGGCCTAGATATTGTATATTTCAAAGTACACAGCCATGTAGTAACAGAACAGACGGTGGGTATTTACACCAGGTATGTGAGATAATTTAACAAGAGAACGCACAGTACAGTGGCCTATTAAAATGCCTAGATATTGTATATTTCAAAGTACACAGCCGTGTAGTAACTGAACAGACGGTGGGTATTTACACCAGGTATGTGAGATAATTTAACAAGAGAACGCACAGTACAGTGGCCTATTAAAATGCCTAGATATTGTATATTTCAAAGTACACAGCCGTGTAGTAACAGAACAGACGGTGGGTATTTACACCAGGTATGTGAGATAATTTAACAAGGAAACGCACAGTACAGTGGCCTATTAAATGGCCTAGATATTGTATATTTCAAAGTACACAGCCATGTAGTAACAGAACAGACGGTGGGTATTTACACCAGGTATGTGAGATAATTTAACAAGAGAACGCACAGTACAGTGGCCTATTAAAATGCCTAGATATTGTATATTTCAAAGTACACAGCCGTGTAGTAACTGAACAGACGGTGGGTATTTACACCAGGTATGTGAGATAATTTAACAAGAGAACGCACAGTACAGTGGCCTATTAAAATGCCTAGATATTGTATATTTCAAAGTACACAAGCCGTGTAGTAACAGAACAGACGGTGGGTATTTACACCAGGTATGTGAGATAATTTAACAAGAGAACGCACAGTACAGTGGCCTATTAAAATGCCTAGATATTGTATATTTCAAAGTACACAGCCGTGTAGTAACAGAACAGACGGTGGGTATTTACACCAGGTATGTGAGATAATTTAACAAGAGAACGCACAGTACAGTGGCCTATTAAAATGCCTAGATATTGTATATTTCAAAGTACACAGCCGTGTAGTAACTGAACAGACGGTGGGTATTTACACCAGGTATGTGAGATAATTTAGCAAGAGAACGCACAGTACAGTGGCCTATTAAAATGCCTAGATATTGTATATTTCAAAGTACACAGCCGTGTAGTAACTGAACAGACGGTGGGTATTTACACCAGGTATGTGAGATAATTTAGCAAGAGAACGCACAGTACAGTGGCCTATTAAAATGCCTAGATATTGTATATTTCAAAGTACACAGCCGTGTAGTAACTGAACAGACGGTGGGTATTTACACCAGGTATGTGAGATAATTTAACAAGAGAACGCACAGTACAGTGGCCTATTAAAATGCCTAGATATTGTATATTTCAAAGTACACAGCCGTGTAGTAACTGAACAGACGGTGGGTATTTACACCAGGTATGTGAGATAATTTAGCAAGAGAACGCACAGTACAGTGGCCTATTAAAATGCCTAGATATTGTATATTTCAAAGTACACAGCCGTGTAGTAACTGAACAGACGGTGGGTATTTACACCAGGTATGTGAGATAATTTAGCAAGAGAACGCACAGTACAGTGGCCTATTAAAATGCCTAGATATTGTATATTTCAAAGTACACAGCCGTGTAGTAACTGAACAGACGGTGGGTATTTACACCAGGTATGTGAGATAATTTAGCAAGAGAACGCACAGTACAGTGGCCTATTAAAATGCCTAGATATTGTATATTTCAAAGTACACAGCCGTGTAGTAACTGAACAGACGGTGGGTATTTACACCAGGTATGTGAGATAATTTAGCAAGAGAACGCACAGTACAGTGGCCTATTAAAATGCCTAGATATTGTATATTTCAAAGTACACAGCCGTGTAGTAACTGAACAGACGGTGGGTATTTACACCAGGTATGTGAGATAATTTAGCAAGAGAACGCACAGTACAGTGGCCTATTAAAATGCCTAGATATTGTATATTTCAAAGTACACAGCCGTGTAGTAACTGAACAGACGGTGGGTATTTACACCAGGTATGTGAGATAATTTAGCAAGAGAACGCACAGTACAGTGGCCTATTAAAATGCCTAGATATTGTATATTTCAAAGTACACAGCCGTGTAGTAACAGAACAGACGGTGGGTATTTACACCAGGTATGTGAGATAATTTAACAAGAGAACGCACAGTACAGTGGCCTATTAAAAGGCCTAGATATTGTATATTTCAAAGTACAAAGCCGTGTAGTAACTGAACAGACGGTGGGTATTTACACCAGGTATGTGAGATAATTTAGCAAGAGAACGCACAGTACAGTGGCCAATTAAATGGCCTAGATATTGTATATTTCAAGGTACACAGCCGTGTAGTAACAGAACAGACGGTGGGTACTTACACCAGGTATGTGAAAAAATTTAGCAAGAGAACGCACAGTACAGTGGCCTATTAAAAGGCCTAGATATTGTATATTTCAAAGTACACAGCCGTGTAGTAACAGAACAGACGGTGGGTATTTACACCAGGTATGTGAGATAATTTAACAAGAGAACGCACAGTACAGTGGCCTATTAAAAGGCCTAGATATTGTATATTTCAAAGTACAAAGCCGTGTAGTAACTGAACAGACGGTGGGTATTTACACCAGGTATGTGAGATAATTTAGCAAGAGAACGCACAGTACAGTGGCCAATTAAATGGCCTAGATATTGTATATTTCAAGGTACACAGCCGTGTACTAACTGAACAGACGGTGGGTATTTACACCTGGTATACAAAAAGGGTATTGCAGGCACACAGAACCCAGAACACTAGAGCCAAATAAACTGTATTTAAAAAAATAAAATAAAATTCACAGCCGTATACTGCCAGATCAGATGGTGCATATACACACTAGTTATATAACAGGGTTTTTCAGCCTAAAAGAACGCTGAACAGTAGTGCCAAATATAGTTTGGTATGTAGCAGAGCACCTAATACACCACTAATGCCTCTCTCTGTCCCTACTCCAGCAGCTATCCCTGAATACAGCAGCCGTTCTCTGTAAAGTCTATATTGTAGTAAAGCTATCACTGAAGTCCACTGTAGTAGCCCTGATAAGGGCTTTTAATCACGCTCCTGCCTGTCCAACAGCTAAAATCTGTCTCTCCCTTCTCCAGCCTCTGTCCCTGACTAAGTTCACGCAGCATATGCGTACGAGCAGGAAGAGCTGAGTTTTTATGATTCGAGGTCACATGGTTTTTCCAGCCAATCCATGTAGACGCTGTTTTCGCGCTGCCAGCGTGCTCAGCGTGCCTGTCATACCCCCCCTGCATGTTGATTGGTGGAAAAAGAGCGCCAGGGAAGGTGGGAGGGGAAACGAATTCTAAGTGCGCCATCGCCGTTATACTCGATTGAAATCGAGTATGCCGAATATCGTAGTATTCGATCGAATACCGGCTCGATCGAACACTACTCGCTCATCTCTATTAATAAGCTATTAGCATTTTGTTTAAAGTTGCTTTGGAGACCTATGAGTCTATAGTAACAAATGAGTTCAGACTTTTTGTGGTCTTCTCCTGAAGTCATGTTGGCACCCTACCTTCTTCTAAGCTACCAATTGTCTTGTGTGCTAAGAAGTAGGGGACACATGGAAGGAGGTATATCTGTGGTATCAGACTACACAGAGTTCTGTTGTAGTCTGTTACCATGGAGACACATAGGTCTGAAACTTAATACACAAAACAATAGGAACTTTTTGATTTAGACAATTTGCAAATTTGCGTTATTTTATACATACTGTGCCTTGCGAAAGTATTTGGCCCCCTGGAACTTTTCAACCTTTTGCCACATTTCAGGCTTAAAATAAAAAGATATAACATTTTAATTTCTTGGTGAAGAATCAACAACAAGTGGGTCACAATTGTGAAGTGGAACAAAATTTATTGGATCATTTAAACTTTTTTTGTAATAATAAAACTGAAAAGTGGGGCGTGCAAAATTATTTGGCCCCCTTGCATTAATACTTTGTTGCGCCACCTTTTGCTGCGATTACAGCTGCAAGTCACTTGGGGTATGTCTCTATCAGTTTTGCACATCTAGAGATTGAAATTCTTGCCCATTCTTCCTTGCAAAACAGCTCGAGCTCCTTGAGGTTGGATGGAGAGCGTTTGTGAACAGCAGTTTTCAGCTCTTTCCACATATTCTCAATTGGATTCAGGTCTGGACTTTGACTTGGCCATTCTAAGACCTGGATATGTTTATTTTTGAACCATTCCATTGTAGATTTTGCTTTATGTTTGAGATAATTGTCTTGTTGGAAGATAAATCTCCGTCCTAGTCTCAGGTCTTTTGCAGACTCCAACAGGTTTTCATCCAGAATGGTCCTGTATTTGGCTCCATCTATCTTCCCATCAATTTTAACCATCTTCCCTGTCCCTGCTGATGAAAAGCAGGCCCAAACCATGATGCTACCACCACCATGTTTGACAGTGGGGATGGTTCGTTCAGGGTGATGAGCTGTGTTGCTTTTACGCCAAACATATCGTTTTGCATTGTTTCCAAAAAGTTTGATTTTGGTTTCATCTGACCAGAGCTCCTTCTTCCACATGTTTGGTGTGTCTCCCAGGTGGCTTGTGGCAAACTGTAAACAAGACTTTTTATGGATATCTTTGAGAACTTTGAGATATCTTGCCACTCTTCCATAAAGGCCAGATTTGTGAAGTGTTCGACTGATTGTTGTCCTATGGACAGACTCTCCCACCTCAGCTGTAGATCTCTGCAGTTCATCCAGAGTGATCATGGGCCTCTTGGCTGCATCTCTGATCAGTCTTCTCCTTGTTTGAGATGAAAGTTTCGAGGGACGGCCGGGTCTTGGTAGATTTGCAGTGGTCTGATACTCCTTCCATTTCAATATGATCGCTTGCACAGTGCTCCTTGGGATGTTTAAAGCTTGGAAAATCTTTTGGTATCCAAATCCGGCTTTAAACTTCTCCACAACAGTATCACGGACCTGCCTGGTGTGTTCCTTGGTCTTCATGATGCTGTCTGTGCTTTAAACAGAACCCTGAGACTATCACAGAGCAGGTGCATTTATACAGAGACTTGAAAACACACAGGTGGATTCTATTTATCTTCATCAGTCATTTAGGACAACATTGGATCATTCAGAGATCCTCAATGAACTTCTGGAGTGAGTTTTCTGAACTGAAAGTATTTGGGCCGAATAATTTTGCACGCCCAACTTTTCAGTTTTATTATTACAAAAAAAGTTTAAATGATCCAATAAATTTCGTTCCACTTCACAATTGTGACCCACTTGTTGTTGATTCTTCACCAAAAATGTAAAATGTTATATCTTTTTGTTTGAAGCCTGAAATGTGGCAAAAGGTTGAAAAGTTCCAGGGGGCCGAATACTTTTGCAAGGCACTGTAAAATATATCTTGTGTTATTTCAATTGAAAATATCATTAAAATCTGTTTTGTCTGTCATGAGCTGTTTCGCGAACAGAGGTGAGAATTATTCTTCTAAAAGTTGCCGCTATTGTCTTCATATCTACAATTCGGAGATCCTCAAGCAACATTTGTATAGCTATACTTGAATGATTTAAAGGGAACCTGTCATCAACTTTATGCTGCCCTCACTGAAGGCAGTATAAAATAGTTACAGAAATGCTGATTTCAGCGGTGTGTCACTCATGAGCTAAAAGTAAGTGGTTGCCGAGAACCAGCATCATAATCATTGCAGCACAGGCCTTGAAAAGAGTCAAATCTACATGAGAAGAGTCATGGTTATTCATAATCTCCTGCTCTCTCGTCCATCTGATGATCATTGGCAGTTGTCTCCTAGACAGAAAGGGAGAAAACTAGGTAGAAGACTGTCAGTCATCAGAAGGTGGGCAGGGAGAGCAGGAATTCATGAATAACCATGACTCTTCTCATGAAGATTTGACTCTTTTCCAGGCCCAGTCTGCAACGTTTGTGATGTTAGTTTTCAGCAACCACTTACTTTTAACTTATAAATGACAGACCGATGAAATCAACTCACTTGTCTCTACTTTATTCTTCCATAAGTATGGGTAGCATAAAGGTGATGACAGGTTCCCTTTAAGCATAAGTCTGTCTTTGTGGCACTATGTCCCTTCACTTCCCCTCTCTGTTGGTGTCCCTTCCGAGACTTTCTATGAAGGTATTCTCTTTGTGTGCATCTCCTCTGCTTCTTTCAGGAAGAGGGACATTGTGACTCAAAGAGTGGAATAAGGATTCACATGGTAGTGAGATCTCTACAAAAAAGATGAATACTTCCACACAATCTAGCTTGAGAATCAATGACCATCAAGGAGATGGAAAATTCCAAAAATATAAACTTTTATCTTTCCATATCTTATAGTATGAACATTTTTGCCATTTTGGTTATCAAAATTTTCACACAGGGTTGTATATTTTTTGTGGCACGTGTGTCAAACATAGGACTATGTGTCACTATTAGAACGTGACATGCATCATAACCTTTGAAACCGCAACCATTTTTGGTCTATATGGAGACTAGTCGATTCCTTTACAGTGATATGTCTTCAATGTACACACATTGGAAAAACCCATGTGATGAGGGATACACACATGGGAAAACCCTTCAGATAGTTTTTTCTTTTTGTAAAAAGCAAGCAATGAGCTGTCTTAATATGAAACTCCTTTCTGACATTTGTTGAAGCTTTGAAGCTCTACAAGATCATAACTGGGCACAATGAAAGATGAACTTTGATTGAAATTATTGCCCTTTAAGAGGTTCGAAGGAGAGTATCCATTACTGTCCTGCCTCCCATTTTCTAGAATGCCCATCTCTACCTCCCTGGTTAGCCAGTCATGTCTGCAACATATAAATATGCAGTCTTCAGAAAATGTCATGCTGAGACTATTGTGCCACGCGTTTAAAGACCGACTGCTCAGCGGTATTTGAAATGTCTTTGAATACTTTGAAAATTGTCACGTAAAAGTCTGCTCCATTTTTCGCCCATCAAGAAAATAGCCTTTACTTATCCTAATATAACAAATGAAATCTCTTCTTCACTGGGTGGCAGTTTTTATTGGCTAGAATTAGCTTTTCCATAGTGTATTAGATGTCAGCTCTAGATGAATAAGGAAGATGATACCGATTAATGATGGTAAAATGACGCTTACTCTTTTTTTATGATTTGAAAGAAGGCAGAGGCATTCAAAATTTCTTGTAGAGAAAAAAGGATCGTCATTTGTGACTCACTGGTTAATATAATTCTGTATGACTCGGCTTTGTCACTTGTTCTAACAAAGTATGAAAAACTGGTATTGTATGTGCACAGTCATCTGTTTGAATAACGTGAAAGATTTTTTTATTTTTCAGTTCAGGTGACTGATTTATAATCACATGTAAAAATCTAAAAATGCTGTAGATTGGACATTGGTTGGTCATTCTGGAAAGGTTTAACTGTTTTTCAGTCTCGTGATTGTTACAAAGCAAATCCAATACAATTTTGCAACATGATAGTATAACCCTTGATTTGCCATTCATATCACAATCATTCGGTGACTACACATACACTTGTGTAGTGTCGACACCTCATGACAAAGTATTGCAAAAACGTGTTTCTTTGTGTTTTCTTAAAGCTTTTTTTTCTGGGTGTTTAATATTGATAACCCATCCTAAGGATAGGTCATCAATATAGGGTTGGCAGGGGTCAGACACCCCCACCAAACAACTGTTTGAAGGGACCACAAGTGCTGTGGCCTTCTTTTAGCTTACTTTTATCCATTACATAGTGCCTGTGCTTGGTATTGTAGACCCATTTACGTGAATGTGATTATTGCATGCAGGGGTACACCTAGCCTTTCTGCTAACACTGAAAGGGCACCCCCCATGCTTATTTCTTAACCTAACATCTTTGCCACAATGAAAGCGCTCATTGCCCATGGCCCTTTGGCTGCCCCCCCTTTTGCCCCTACCTGGTGCTGCCTGAGGCAATCGCCTCACCTAGCCTCATTGGTGGTGCACCCCTGATCCCATGTGACCAATACATATGAAGTCACAGGACTATTAAGTGGCTATGGAGCTCACTAGAGTGGTGAAACAGCTGATCGGCGGGAGTGCCTGGAGTTGGGCCCCCATCAAGCAGATATTGATGACCTATTCTGAGGATGTCATCAATATTAACCTGAAAGTGACCAGCAGCACACCATTTTAGGACAATCACTAATGGGTCTAAGGCTAGGCCTTCACCTTTTTGTGGCATCGTAGCCTATGTGCTGCATGGGTCTGCCGCGCAGCAATGAGCAGGATCCCAGCTCTCATGTGGGATACTACTCATTGCTGTGCAGAAGCACCAATCTAGGACATTTGACTCTTTAAATCCCACAGTCAATAGCAACCACGGCATCTAAGTGGTTTATAGGAAGGGAGCTCCTTTTCTCAGGCAACAGCACATTAGGAAATGCGGTCACAGGATGCTGATGTCATTACAGCACAGAGGTGCCAGTGTTGCAGCCTGAGAGTCTGTCCATCTACCTATCTATCCAGGGGAGCACACAGGAATTTTTTCTAGGGGGGGTCCAAAAAGTAAAAAATGCGACGCGCATAGCTCACTGTGCTGATTTTTTCGCTCCCCCCATTCCCTAGAGCTCCTCCCAGAAGAGTTAATGGCCCCGCCCATTATTATAAGCCCCTCCTAAATATAATAGGTCACTCCCAACAAACACTGTACAGCTGAAATGATATCGTTGAGGCCCGGCTCTACACATCATACGGAGAGGGGAGGACGTGTCCTGGGTGCACTGCCTGCTTCACATTATACAATGAACAACAGCAAGCTACAGCCAGGAAGCTCCTCTGCTCCTCCCCAGATCCTGCTCAAGGCCTCTGGTTCCCACCCACCATCTGCCACCCGCCTGTGGCCTACTGCCCCCTTTGGTTATCCTCACCCAGCTCTGTATCCTCCTTCTGCAAATGGCAGGGGGAGGAGCTGGAGCATTTCCTCTCCTACACACCGCCCCATACCTCTTACATCCAGTGATGATCCAGTGTCACCTTTGTTGTAGATGTTATCTTTCCTCATCTTCTCCATTCGGACCAGACCGCCATAATGATTTTTCAGCCATCTCTCATCTCTGCAGAGACAAACAGACATTAGTTTCCCACATTTCCATCATCTTCACATCTTCTGAACACCTCATCCTGCCACCCCCAATACTGTGCTCCCCAATACTATACTGTAGAAACTGTCCCCTGAAAAATACTACTACCACACAGATAGTACCCCTTCAATAATTATTGGCACACAGTGCTCTAAAAAATAACTGTTCCCAGACACTAATAGTATAAAAATAATTGTGCGAAGCTGATACTGTGCCAGGGTGCCCCCCAAAGTAACAGTCCTCCCCAAAATCCCACAAATAGAAATAATTCTCTGCCAGAGCACAATTAGTAGTAATAATGCCCCCATAGTGCCCATACTAGTAATCATGTTCCCCATAGCCCCCAGTAGTAGTAAAGCTCACAATAATACCCCCGCTTAGTGCCCGCAGTTGAGCTAATGTCCCCATAATATATGCCAGTATAAAATACCCCTATATTCCCCATAGTGTCCCCATAATATGCCAGTAAACAAAATGCCCCTTCTTAGTGCCCCTATAATGTGTCAGTAAAAAATCCCCCTTCTTAGTGCCACCAGATGCCCCACTCCCCCCATAGTGCCCCCAAATAATGGGCCATAATTCCACTCTCCCCTATAGTGCCTCCCATAATGTGCCAATAGAAAAATGCCCCTTTAGAGTCACCAGATACCCCCCTATTGCCCCCAAATAATACCCCTATAGTGCCACCAGATGCCCTATAGTGCTCGAATCCCCCATAGTGCCCCCAAATAATGCCCCTATAGTGCCACCAGATGCCCCATAATACCGCTCTACCCTATAGTGCCCCCCATAATGTGCCAATTAAAAAAGGCCCCTTTAGAGCCCCCAGATGCCTGCACAGTGCTCCACTCCCCATACTGCCCCCAAATAATGCCCCTATAGTGCTTCACTCCCCTATAGCGCCTCCTATAATGTGCCAGTAATAAAATGTCCTCTTTGTGCCACTAGATGCCATAGTGCCCCCCATAATGTGTCAATAAAAAAATGCCCCTTTAGAGCCCGCAGATGCCACATAGTGCTTCTCTCTCCCATGGTGTCCCCCAATAATGTGCCAATAAGAAAAGTCCTCCAGATGCCCCCATAGTGCCACCCCCATAATGTGCCAGTAGGAAATACCCCCTAGATGCCCCCCCAAAAAATGGTCCTGTAAGAAATGCCCCCATAATAAGCCAGTAAGAAATGCCCCCAGATACCTCACCCAAAATGGGCCAGTAAGAAATGCCCCAGATGCCCCCATAGTGCCCCCCCAAAATGGGCAGGTAAGAAATTCCCCCAGATGCCCCCCCCCAAAAAAAATGGGCCAGTAAGAAATGCCCCCAAATGCCCCCCCCAAAAAAAAAGGGCCAGTAAGAAATGCCCAAAGATAATCCCACGAAAATGGGCCATAAAGAAATGCTGCCAGATTACCTCATAGAGCCCCCCCAAAATGGGCCAGTGAGAAATGCCCCCATAGTGCCCCACCCAAATGGGCCATAAAGAAATGCCCCCAGATGCCCCCCAAATGGGCTATAAAGAAATTCCCCCAGATGCCCCCCCAAAATGGGCCCTAAAGAAATGCTCCCTATAGTGCCACCAAAATGGGCCATATAGAAATGCCCCATAGTGCCACTAAAATGTTATCTGGTGCCCCCGGCCCCTATAATGCGCCATCTATATTATTAAAAAAAAAACCCACTAATACCTCCATCAGCAGCAATGAGGTGCAGGCCTCTTACGGCCTGTGTCCCGCGCTGCGTGCTACCTGGCTCAGGCGGCACGATGATAATGACGTCATCGCGCCACCTGAGCCGGCTTCTGTTAGGCTGCAGGCACTATTGCTTGCAGCCTATCAGAAGAACGGGGAAGGGAGACGCCTCTCCCTCCCCTGCCCCGCTGCACAGGCATCTGTATACAGATGAATATGGAGATGAGCGCTTCCACAATGGAGGCGCTCATCTCTTACTGCCCCCCACCACAGCCTCCTCCACTTAGATCCAAGGCTTCGCCGCCTGTGTCGATTGGTGATGCAGCCTTGAGAGTTAAAAAAAAAGAAAAATGAATGGCTTCTATCTATCTATTCTAATCTATCTACGGTATAAACATGGTATATAAAAAGATATTGTCTGTGTTTATTTCACTGCTTTCCACAGTTAGGTAAGATTTGCCCCTTTTATGCAGTATGTACGTTATCCTTGCTGTTGTAGTTCAACTATTATCTAGATATAATTATGATCAAATAGAATGTAAGTACAGTAGCTGGTGTAAAAAATCCCATCTAAACACATTCAGCCTTTGGTTCTATGTATACAGGAGCCATGCTGTGCATTGTGTGTGTCTTATTTGGCAGTCTATTTTTTTTTTTCTATTGTAATTGGATGTGATTTCCCCCAATAAACCTGTGTCACCTTGCACTGCTCCTTAGCAGGACTCTTTTATCACAGGCTGGGCTGACTGCCAAACATATTATGCAGCCATGCTTTGCTCTAGACAGACACCAGTGCTGCTAGTGTGTTATCAGCTGCGGGCAGCATTACCAGGGTGCAGATTATAGGGTTATATAGGTATACAGAGGGGATCCATTGTACCTCAAAGTGGATTTAATATTGGAAATTCATATAATGATACAATATTATTTTAACCTGTTCAGTATGGTGAAAGACCATATTACATCTGCTGATTAAATAAGTATGTTTTTATTGCAGGCACATCATTGGCAGAGGTTCCTGATTTCAAGGAACAGTCACAAATTTTTTGCAGACTTCCTGGAAATGTATATCCCCATGTATATAAGTCAATAATTGGAGTTCTCATTTTTCAAAATGATGTGCAGTTCTTCTAGATACTGTGACAATTCGGGGTCACTTAGCTCTCCAGGATCACCGTCTTCTCACCTTAGACGGTTGGCACACCTGAAGAAGCCACTCCAACACTGCAGATTTGGGTGCAAACTGGCCACAACCAGCTTTATTGTCACTGTTACAGCAGTCCAAACAAATCATAAACACAAATCCTATGCGGTCCGGCCACTATCTACACAGTATTTTCCCCTCTCTATCAGGATCTGGGTCTACCACCCAGCTCCCCAAAACACAACATGGTGCTTACCCTACACAGGGTTAGAGGGTCCTGGCTCCCATAGGCCTTGGCGGAGCCTGCTCCTTCCCCAGAGGGGGAGCCCTGATTGAAGAGCCCGGCCCACCTTTTCCTGAGCTCCTCAGCTGGCTGCTAATTACCTCTCATTACCAGCCTTTCTCTGGGTGAGATACACCCACTGCCACAATACATACAGTACAGACCAAAAGTAATAAGTCTTCAATGGTCTCATCAGATGTATACAGTACAGACCAACAGTTTGGACACACCTTCTCATTCAAAGAGTTTTCTGTATTTTTGTATATGACTATGAAAATTGTAGATTCACACTGAAGGCATCAAAACTATGAATTAACACATGTGGAATTATATACTTAACAAAAAAGTGTGAAACAACTGAAAATATGTCTTATATTCTAGGTTCTTCAAAGTAGCCACCTTTTGCATTGATTACTGCTTTGCACACTCTTGGCATTCTCTTGATGAGCTTCAAGAGGTAGTCACCTGAAATGGTATTCCAACAGTCTTGAAGGAGTTCCCAGAGATGCACTTTTAGCACTTGTTGGCCCTTTTGCCTTTATTCTGATGACCAGCTCACCCCAAACCATCTTGATTGGGTTTAGGTCTGGTGATTGTGGAGGCCAGGTCATCTGGCGTAGCACCCCATCACTCTCCTTCTTGGTCAAATAGCCCTTACACAGCCTGGAGGTGTGTTTGGGGTCATTGTCCTGTTGATAAATAAATAATGGTCCAACTAAACGCAAACCGGATAGAATAGCATGCCGCTGCTAGATGCTGTGGTAGCCATGCTGGTTCAGTATGCCTTCAATTTTGAATAAATCCCCAACAGTGTCACCAGCAAAGCACTCCCACACCATCACACCTCCTCCTCCATGCTTCACGGTGGGAACCAGGCATGTAGAGTCCATCCGTTCACCTTTTCTGTGTCGCACAAAGACACGGTGGTTGGAACCAAAGATCTCAAATTTGGACTCATCAGACCAAAGCACAGATTTCCACTGGTCTAATGTCCATTCCATCTGTTCTTTAGCCCAAACAAGTCTCTTCTGCTTGTTGCCTGCCCTTAGCAGTGGTTTCCTAGCAGCTTTTTACCATGAAGGCCTGCTGCACACAGTCTCCTCTTAACAGTTGTTGTAGAGATGTGTCTGCTGCTATAACTCTATGTGGCATTGACCTGGTCTCTAATCTGAGCTGCTGTTAACCTGCGATTTCTGAGGCTGGTGACTCGGATGAACTTATCCTCCGCAGCAGAGGTGACTCTTGGTCTTCCTTTCCTGGGGCGGTCCTCATGTGAGCCAGTTTCTTTGTAGCGCTTGATGGTTTTTGCGACTGCACTTGGGGACACTTTCAAAGTTTTCCCAATTTTTCGGACTGACTGACCTTCATATCTTAAAGTAATGCTGGCCACTCGTTTTTCTTTACTTAGCTGCTTTTTTCTTGCCATAATACAAATTCTAACAGTCTATTCAGTAGGACTATCAGCTGTGTATCCACCTGACTTCTGCCCAACACAACTCATGGTCCCAACCCCATTAATAAGGCAAGAAATCCCACTTATTAAACCTGACAGGGCACACCTGTGAAGTGAAAACCATTTCAGGTGACTACCTCTTGAAGCTCATCAAGAGAATGCCAAGAGTGTGCAAAGCAGTAATCAAAGCAAAAGGTGGCTACTTTGAAGAACCTAGAATATAAGACATATTTTCAGTTGTTTCACACTTGTTTGTTAAGTATATAATTCCACATGTGTTAATTCACAGTTTTGATGCCTTCAGTGTGAATCCACAATTTTCATAGTCATGAAAATACAGAAAACTCTTTGAATGAGAAGGTGTGTCCAAACTTTTGGTCTGTACTGTATACATCTCAGACCATTGAAGTCTTATTACTAATTGGAGAGCATTTCAATGGAAAAAAAACTGTACATAGTCCATTAATGTTTTTGGAAATAGACATTTTTGTGATTATGAAGGGATTTTTCTGTTTTAGTATCTGCTAGCATGGAACCGGGAGTTCATAAGGGATTCTGAATTGACTGTCCATCGCACAAATAAACCGGTTATATATCGGCGACCCTGGAACTGAGACGGACATTCTCCTGGCCTTCCTTTGCGGGTATTGGGGCTAGGAAGGGGTGATATGGAGAACTCCTAGTAGGAACCAAATAACAGCGCCTTGTTTGGTCTCCACTTATAGCCGGAACCCAGCTGGATCCGTTGCTGCCTGAACCATCTCCCTATGATCTTCCGGTGAGGAGCTAAGATCCATAATGGGTTTTTGGACTCCCTTAGGTCTAATCAGTGAAAGCAGTCCAAAGAATAACATGCATTAACAACATTTTGGCCTTAAAAGGATAGGACATATTAAAATACAATGCTTAGAGAAGCTGATTGAATACTGAGTGGTTGGTGCCACCCCCCATCATTGGAAAAAACAATACTCACTTTATCCATTTGAGTGTGAAGAGGTCGCACGACTATCTTGATTGAAGATCCCGCGCAAAATCTAGTCATACATCATCGTGCACGAGATGTGATCTGGGATCTTCAGTCACGATGGCCTTTTCACACTAAAATGGATGAGGAGAGTATACATTTTTCTTACTGCCATTTCATGGAAAATTGATTAGTTATCACGAAGAACAAGGAAATTCGGGTTTGCGGCAAATCAAATTTTCCATGAAATTCAGACCGAAGTTCACTTTGGATACTTTGATTCGCTCAACCCTAATCCAGACCTTTATCAAGGGTCAGATGCATTAAATAGAGAAGTCACTGCACTTCAACCAAATGTGATGGAAATTTAGTTTTTTTTATCACCCAAGACTACAATATATATTACAAACCTTGGTTTCAAAAGCAAAAAATGGTCCCCTAATTATGGTGCAGAGTTTTGCTGCCGAAGAGTCTGATTTTTGTTTTCCTCTCCATGCTGTTTTCATGACCCTTTGGCCAATTTCCAATACCCTTCTTTATTAATAGTGCAGTTCCCAGACTCCAGCTTTGGTTCTCGCTATTCAGAAGCACAGGGACTGTGTGTGATCAACTAGGACTGAGTCCCCTATCTCCAAGAATCCTATATCCACTGCACGCTCTGACTTTATGATATGTTATATACACTTCTATCTTAAATTAGTGCAGAACCTATTTAACCAAAATATAGATAGTCTTGCTCTTAGGTAATGAGATTTTAAACAAAAACCGGTTTGAGTACCTGAAGCCCCGCTGCCCTTTTATGTGTTCTTTTTGTTTGCTTACATAGACTAGAAGCAGAGGTTTTGTATTAGGAAGTATAGCACTCTTTCGGTGGTCATTCATTCAAGTATTGTAGAATAGATTGAGCTTAGATACGCTTATGCCATTCTTATAATAATGAATTTGATGGAAGCAATGATTAGAACATGATAGATTGGAACTTCAACACTGCCGAGGTTAACAATAGCGAGACCGTAAATGAAAGGGTCCTATTTATATGAGAAGCTTAACTAATATATCTTCAAGGGCTGCCTAATCTCCGCAGGATCCTTTTATGAAGGCTTTGGTATTCTTTCATATATCTGTGGGCTGACATAAACCTTGTGTTCTATTTTACATAATAGTAGGGGGTACTATACTGTACTGTAACACTGCAATAAATGCATTAAATATTAAAGAACGCTTTTTGTTAGTAGGTTCTATGACATTGAATTCAAACCTACATAGTATATTGTCTCTGATTTTTTAAACATTTTTATGTCTTTTATGACTTTTGTCAATGTATCCATCCATCTTGTGACTGGTGTTTCTCCTTGTAACAGACCTACCTGTCCTCCATGCTCCTTCGACATCCATCTCGGAAGATGGTTAGTGTAGTCAGTCTGAAGGCTTGGCTCTCTATTTGTGATGCCCCCCTCCCCCAAAAAGGAACGTGTTATTGGCTTACCTTTTCCAGCCAACTTTCTACAAAAATGCTTTAATGTATTCAGCTTCACGTTAACCATTGAAGTTTTCTTGTTCAGTTTAGTTTCTATTGAACAGTTCCTCGGTTTGCTGTGTCTGATCCAGTAATAAGCCGTCAGTGGATTTTCTGTAGTAATATTTATTCCCTGGAAATACAGTAGTGTGATATTTTGCCAGCAATAAAAAATGATGACCATAAAGGGTAATGAAATCGCTACCGTGATTACTACTGACCTTTCAGTCATGATCAAAGCCTAGTAATACTTATTACGGATAATTCACCCCAAACACAATGCACAAAAAGCTGGCGGCAATAGAGTAATTATGAGAATTATTGAAGTCATAACTCATATAGTCGTAAAGCCAGTAAAATCTATACGCGGTGATTACATGAAAGCATACTGAGTGCTTAGAACTATTGTAACCTTTATATTGAGTGATTTATGCAATATAATGTATTTCTCTACTTGCATCATATCTATTTATGTATCTCATCAGTATTGGTCACTTGGTTGGTCTGTGTGTCTTTCCGTCTACCTACTGTATTATTATTCTTCAAACCCACTAGCATCTTTAAGGGAGTCTGTCGGCAGTTTTGACCATGCTAAACTGCTGACAGCCAGGGGCGTAACTACCATAGTGGCAGACCATGCGACTGCTATGGGGCCCAGGGCAAGAGGAGGCTTAGTTGGGATCACTTCTACTGGGGGTGAAAACTTGGTCAGGACTCTACCCTCTACAGGAACAACTTTTATCAAATGAGGCAGTGGGAAAAATGGCCCAAGAGTCATTGAAAAGGGTTTAGGCGGAAACCCTTCTGTCCTGTGTGGGGGACCTGGTTTGATCCCTACTATGGGGCCCTTACTTCTCTATGTATGCCACTGCTGACAGCACTAGGTAGGAGCTGGGGAGAGCAGGACAAACACACTTTTTCTGAAGTTTTTATTATCAGTAGAGAAAATATAATTATTGAGCTGGATTGAGCTGCCTAACAGTGTGATTGACAGCTGCAGAGAGCAGTTCATAGTGAAACACCTCCTCTAAGGCACTTGCAGGAACAGAATCTGGCAGAATAAAAGCTCATATTCACACTACTCCTCATAGTAAATGTTTCTCAAAAGGCATGCTCCTACTGCTTTCCCCAGCAACTATCTAATGCTGTCAGCAGTTTAGCATGGTCAAACCTGCTGACAGATTCCTTGTGATATTACAAGCAATGAAATTTTTTTTATACCACCCGTTTTTCAGACGAGGGTGGGGTAACAAGAATATTTAGAACCATAGAAAACAATCCTATTAGAATTCTTAGATGGTGGCTTGTACCACCTACAGTATTTTTGTCCTGTGCAGTAGAACATTTGTCACAGTTTAGTTGTGGAAATGTCTTGGGGGAGGAGACTTCAATATAGTGTTTGTTTTTTTTTTTGCTGATTCACCACCCAAATGTTATCAATCTATATCTCCATGGAGAGACCAGATACATTTGTAATGGTTCATTGAAATATTAATTTAATTAAGCAAGGTTTAAGGATGTATGATTAATCATAATATATTCAGTGATAACTTCAAGCACAAGTGTGGCCCACATGTAATTAGAAAGCAATTTATTTCAAATGTGACTTTCTTATATGTGCTGTAGGTATCTGCCGTTTAACACTGAAAGGCCAATGCCTGTAAAAAAAATTACCATAAAATAAAGCATGTGTTGGAGCGCCATGCTCGAGTCCCCTCCCTGCACGTTTCTTGGCTGCTATGCAGCCAATCAGCGTGTGGAGAGGTACTGGCATTCACTTTAATTCACTAAATAGCACCGGGTGACATGTGACCTGGCTCAGTCTAGTCAGGTACAGCTGCTGCAAGGAGGGACAGATAATGTAGGGATAGAAATTGGCTAGGCAGGGCTAGTTTTTCTGTTTAAAAGACCCAAAAGTCCTTTTAAGGACTATTGTTATATCTGGATGCAATATATTTTTTTTGGGGGGGGCAAAAATAGGTCATCCAGTGTATTGTTTCCTGCTGCTAATCAAGGCGACATCACTTGTGCTGCGTCTGCTGTATAATATTTGCGCAAGGAGGGACAGATAGTGTAGGGATAGAAATTGGCTAGGCAAGGCTAGTTGTTCTGTTTAAAAGACCCAAAAGTCCTTTTAAAGGGGTATTCTCATCTTAGACAATGGGGGCATATCGCTAGGATATGCCCCCATTGTCTTAAAGGTGCGGGTCCCAGCGGTATCCAGAACGGAGCGGGGAGCGCTGCGCCTGGAGGACCCCAGGAGGACCCCAGGTATTTTCGGCGGCCCCATAGAAATGAATGGAGGGCGGCTGCGCATGCGCAGTGCGCCCTCATTCACTTCGGGGGCTCCATTCTGGAAATAAGTGCGGGTCCCAGCTGGGACCCGCACCTATAAGACAATGGGGGCATATCCTAGCGATATGCCCCCATTGTCTAAAATGAGAATAACCCTTTAAGGACTATTGTTATATCTGGCTGCAATCTTTTTTTTTTTGGGGGGGAGGGGGCAAAAATAGCGTAAGTTTGCCTGACCTTAACACCATCTGCGCAGCGTGTGCTGTATAACGTTTTTGTATCCCAAATACCTGAAATCTGGTGTATTTTTTTCTGCCAATAATCAAGGCGACATTACCTGTGCTGCGTGTGCAGTATAACGTTTGTGTATCCTAAATACCTGACATTCGGTGTAATTTTTTCTGCCGCTAATCAAGGCGACATTACCTGCGCTACGTCTGCTGTATAATGTTTGAACATCATAAATACCTGTGATATTCAGTGTAATTTTTTTCTGCCGTTAGTGACGGTGATATTACCTGCGCTACATCTGCTGTATAACGTTTGAACATCCTAAATACTTGAGAGTCCAAGATGCATCCAGACATCCTCCCCATGTTGTTCCCAAACCATTTTAGTGGTGTTTCCATTATTTTCTACTGGCATTACAATGATTGGCTGGCCGGGAACACGACATCTGGTGTATTTTTTTCTGCCAATAATCAAGGCGACATTACCTATGCTGCGTCTGCTGTATAACGTTTGTGTATCCTAAATACCTGACATTCGGTGTAATTTTTTCTGCCGCTAATCAAGGCGACATTACCTGTGCTGCGTGTGCGGTATAACGTTTGTGTATCCTAAATACCTGACATTCGGTGTAATTTTTTCTGCCGCTGATCAAGGCGACATTACCTGTGCTGCGTGTGCAGTATAACGTTTGTATATCCTAAATATCTGTGACATTCAGTGTAATTTTTTCTGCCGTTAGTGACGGTGATATTACCTGCGCTACATCTGCTGTATAACGTTTGAACATCCTAAATACTTGAGAGTCCAAGATGCATCCAGACATCCTCCCCATGCTGTTCCCAAACCATTATAGTGGTGTTTCCATCATTTTCTGACCTTTTCCTATGAACCAGACACCCTCCCCTCTTCAGAGCAGGGGGTGCCTGGTTTAGTGCTCTGGTTCTCCCTTTGACTTCCATTGTGCTCAGGTGCTCTGTAGAGCACTCGAGCATCACCAAGTGTTCTACCCGAGCACCCGAGCACTTTGGTGCTCAATCAACACTAGTGGCCATACAAAATATTGACACCCTGGGCACAATTTGACAATTTTCACTTAAGGGTGTACTCACTTTTGTTAACAGCACTTTACACATTAATGGCTGTGTATTGAGTTTTTTTTGAGGACACACCAAATTTACACTGTTATATAAGTTGTACATTGACTTCTTTACATTGTATCAAAGTGTCATATCTTCAGTGTTGTCCCATGAAAACATAAAATAAAATATTTACAAAAATGTGAGGGGTGTATTTACTTTTGTAAGATACTGTATATTTTGTTTCATTTACGGCATGCTAGACAAAAAGTTTTTGTCTTAGTTTTTGGTGCATGTTTGGGACAAAAACGATACCAGCTCCAAGGTGGTAGAAAAAGTGGTGTACAAAGCCGCATGGCACATTTTATTGCATGTTCCCTTCTCCACTATCTAAAACAATGTCACAGATTTAGGCCTTATTCACACATCAGTGTTTTGGTCAGTGATTTCCATCAGTGATTTTGAGCCAAAACCAGGATTGAAGCCTCCAGAGACATAAGGTATAAGGGAAAGATCTGCACCTGTTCTGTGTTTAGATCCACACCTGCTTTTGGCCGAACAATCACTGATTGAAATCACTGACTGTGTGAATAAGGCCTTATAGTGGGTTTACATGGCCCCATTGTCAGGCAGATTATTAGGCACAAACGTTTCTTTGACCTCTTGTTCCTAACAATCTGCCCATCAAAAGGTGCAACGATCACCCGATAAACGATCAAAGTGCTCGCCCATCAGGTGAAACTGTTGTTTGTGCAGGCGAGTAAGTTATTTTCAGTCTAAGCAGTGATCTACCCAGAAACAATGCAGCTTTAAGAGGAAGAATGATCACAATAGCGATCGCTCAT
The DNA here is from genome assembly GCA_900303285.1 of Rhinella marina. Lineage (NCBI taxonomy): Eukaryota > Metazoa > Chordata > Amphibia > Anura > Bufonidae > Rhinella > Rhinella marina. The sequence goes on from ONZH01009572.1 coordinate 22,924, forward strand.
AGTTTGGAGGTGATTGCTGCAGGTAAATGCAGTGCTTCACTCCCATTGAAATAGCAGCAGGTTGTCGGTAGAGATGAGAGAAGTATTGGAAAATTCAATTCGGCTGCTTCGCTGAATTTTACCAAAAAATTAGCTTTGTGACAAATTACTTTGTCATGAAGCGCATTTCTTTGTAATCAATGGGTGCAATGACAAGGAGCGATTGTGCCGCTCCCCGTCATTGAACCCCTCAGATGATCGTAGCATCTAATATACATAACAAAGTGTAAAATTAAAAAAATAATAATAATCATACTTACCTGATCCATTTGCTTGCGACTGGAAGGCCGCTGCCATCCTGCTTGAAGATCTGGTGCGAGCAAATGGAGCAGGTAAGTACAATATTTTTTTAACTCTTTTAGGTTATATTAATTCACTACCACGCGGCACAAGAAAATTCAACTTTGAGGAGAATCAAATTTATCCTGAAATTCGGATCGAAGTCAACTTCATGAACTTCGATTCGCTCAACACTACTTGAATTTTCAGGCTCGTAGACCTCCCTCAGGCACTAGGGTTTGGTTCCTACTGCAACTTTTGTACCTCCTTTTGGTACGCCTCTAAGCAGGGGCGTGACTACCATAGCGGCAGACCATGTGACTGCTATGGGGACCAGTCTTAGTTGGGATTATCTCCTCTTCTACTGGAGGTGAAAACTTGGTCAGGACTCCCCTCCCTCTAAAGGAACAACTTTTAGCAAATGAAGCAGTGGAAAAAATGTCCCAAGGGTCATTGAAAGGGGTTTAGGCAGAAACCCTTCTGTCCTGTGTGGGGACCCGGGCCTGGTTTGATCCTTGCCATGGGGCCCTTACTTGTCTATGTAAATCACTGCCTCTAAGTAACAAAAGTAAGCCAATAACCAATCAGTTTCAAAATGAGGGAGATACTCCATGCAGGACATACACAATTCAGAGGTTGCCTCTGGGTCAGATTTAAACCGAGGTCGTCTGTGCTGGAAGCCATGTTCAGTAATCTTTATGTATTTAAGATGATGAGCATTTTTGCCATCACTCATCCCCAGTTTTTGCAGCTCTCAGTTCAATTTCTCAGTTCACGTACAAATCTGTGTTACTTCAAACTGCATTTTTCCCTGATAAAAACTCGTCGTGGGTTTAGATAGCTTTTCTTCCTCCAGCTCTCCTTAATAGATGTCTCTGTAGGCCCTCAGCATGGTTGCATTGCTGCAGAAGTGGGCTGTGACTCCATTAATGAGCCTCTCGTTGAGGCCTGGGCAGGGGATGGCTGGAACAATAAGCATATTAACACTTTCTATTTCTGTATAGCGAGCTGTGTGTAAATGTGATAAGTTCAGTTTAACCTATTACTATACGATTCTGTACGTAGAAAGGCATATACTGAAGTTCAGAGGTGTTCTGAGCAGCCAATATTTCCTTCATAAATGTGCGCTTTGTCATACCACAGATCAGCATAATTTTTTACTAGCATGTTTAAATTGATTCATACATTGTAGCAAATTATGACTTTGCCCCATAGGGTGAAACTGGCAGCTTAATATTGCTCCGGAGACATTCCACCCCAGGCCTTCCTCCTTAGGAGAAAAGTGCTTTGCCCTATGATTAGACTCACTGTGGGTACAAAACCAAATCTTTCTTCATTAGAGGAAAGCTATCACTACTAGGAGCATGTTATAGAGCAGGAGCTGAGCAGAATGATGTATAGTTTGTGGAAAATTTTCAGTATAACTTGTAACCTTTTGAATGAAATCTCTGCTTCGCTTAGGAGTATTGTTGAACGAATGGAAGTCCACAAAGTGGACTTCGATACGAATTTCAGGGAAAATTCGATTTGCCAAATTTGCTTGTGCTTCATGTTAGTGAATCGATTTTCTCTGAATGGCAGTAAAAAAAAAATCATCCGTTTGAGCGTGAAGAGCCAGCGGCTGCCATCTTGATTGAAGGTCTCGCACGAGATTCAGTGCGCCATGACGTATGACATCACCACGCCAGCTGACGTGATGATGTCATCACGGGCCACGCAAGATTTTTCCCTAGATCTTCAATCAAGATGGCGGCGGCCGGCTCTGTGAGTTCAAATGGGTGAGGTAAGTATGATTTTATTTTATTATTTTACACTTTAATGTTAATGTGAGATGGCACGATCAGCTATGAATGAGGCATCTGAGGGGTACAATGATGGAGGGCAGCCAGCGATATCGCCGTTCCCTGTCATTACCACTACTAATTACAAAGAAATGCGCTGTGTGATAAAGTAATTTGTCACAAAGAGAATTTTTAGTAAATTTCAAAATTTTCAATATTTCACTCATTGCTACTTAGAAGTCCAGTGGGTGGTCTCATTCAAGGATTGACAGCTTTAAGCGCGTGCGCATCTATATAGGGAAGGTTGTCATTCACTGACTGAGAGTGTCCACTGGATTCCTAGGCATACATAGAATGAACTTAGGCTTTGGAATTTAGGCGTCCATTGGGCAGTCCAGGGTCACCGTAGTAAGGACTTGCTAGTTCTTGGCCTCACTTTACTAGAACATGCACCCCTTCCCTATCTACTATAGAGACAATGGGTGGCTTGATCTGATGGTAATCCCCTAACCTTCTTTCTAACTTGGCGATACTCTTCCCCATAGAAATTTCATAAATCCCAGAACAATAGTCGCCATGCTAAACATGTGGGCTCATCAGCATGTACCTTTGTTTTTCACCTCGCGCCATACACCTTGGAATATGTTGAATTGAGAAAGAACACATTTGTAGTTTGCAATTCATTTTTTGAGTCCCTTAAAGGGGTTATCCCACCAATAATGTAAAAAATGAAAATCAGACACCATATAGTCCATGACAACACCTTTATAACACAGCTAGAACCAGCCCTGTACCTCACATGGATCCAGAGATCTCCTCATTCATTGCTCTGGTAGATTTATATCAAGCTGACAGCTCAAGGGGAGTGTATTTTCTGTTGCAGCTCAGGAGGCATGTCCATCCTCTCCCTGTCCGGGTTCAGGAGGCGTGTCCATGCTCCTCCCTCACAGCTCAGGAGGCAGTTGAAAGATGAAACTGAGCATGTGCAGCCTTCCTAATGAGCAGGTCAAAGAAATAAGAAATTAAGTGGCCCTATACTGATGCATTTTATTAAATAACTCAGCAGCTATACAGATCCAGGTGCTGGTTTGAAAACTGTAGAATATTTTTCGTGGGACAACCTTTTTAACCAGGGCCTCACAAAATGTGGGCATGGGTATTTTTCCTTATTACAAAATGTCGAATGAACTGAATCACATAACATATACTAGCATTTATAAATTGTTCCCTCTCTTCTGACACGTCACTGACTACACTGGGGTCTGCTGACAGGCGCTGCCAGACGTCCTGACTGCTTAGTTCTCATAAGCACTAATAAAATATTTGTAGCCAAAAAAGTCTCTTTGTGACTCATGTTGCTCAGAATGCTCCAAAACAAAACTCCTCAAAGGAATTTCTCCGAGCTCTTGGCGATAGGGCAGCAAATACTAAATGTGGTTTTGAATCTGAATGCTTTATTGTTTCCCAGACTGAGGGGAAGAGAACTGTGCCAATGTATGTTAGGAATGGAAACATCCTGAGAGACCACTAGACATATAAAGATCGAAAAGCTGACAGCTTTAAAGGGGTTGGCCACTTTCTTGCTACTGTTTACCAATGTGTATGTAAAATAACTTTGACTAATATAGTCTTTCTTCATTTTCTGTGGCATTGTTTATATTTCATAAGCTTCTGTGCTGTCCACACAGTAAATCCTGTCCATAAGATGGCCGCTGATGGAGAGTCATGTGACCAGGCACATCACTCAGCCCCCTCCATTCAAACACACTGCACCTGCACAAAACTCCCAGCAGTGCAAGTGCAGGTGACAGATGTAGTGCATCTGAATGGAGGAGATATTACATGGAGGTGATTAGCTTTGTCACATGACCCTCCATCAGAAGCCATTTTATGATCAAAACTAGAGATGAGCACTAAAAAATTTGTTATAATGCTGTACAGCATTAGAATGTACTGCCTCCGATGAGACGAAGTTTTTTATTTGCGAAGTCATGCGCGACGAGCCAAAGAAACTTATTCATGAATTTGCGTGAGACTTCGTTGAATAACCTCAGTAATTGATTATTACAGTGAAAAACCTTGCAACCGAATTCGGCTTTGGTTTCAAGGTACTACTCGAAACGAAACCGAGTTCGGTTCCAAGTTTAGAAGTGGTTTTTCACTGTAATAATCATTTACCAAAGTTATTCAACAAAGTTTCGCGCAATTTCGTGACTAACTTACTTTGGCTTATTGGAGCATATACATTCTAATACTGCACGGAGATGAATCTCCATACAGTATTATGGAGGATATGCCATAAATGTGTCAATGTGTCACATGGGACATCCCCTTTAAGCATGATTGAATCATGTAGACAGAGTTAGTAGAAGGTACTTACAACCACCTCGTATCTGAGCTGCAGTGGTAGCCTTAACCCCTGGATACAACTCAAAAACTTACCTACATTCTGCTGTCGGCGACACAGTGCAAGACACGGACCTCTTCTAGTCTGTTCCCTGAGCTCTATACAGTCTAGCTCAGGTATCGTGATAATGATGACACCAGCCTCTGATAGGTTACAGGAACTAGGACAAAAGCCCATTAGAAGAAACAGTGGGCCAGAGGACATAGCTTCCGTGGCCCTTAGCGGCATTCAACTGTATTGCTGTCCTGAGTACAGCGATGCATTTGAAAATGTAGAGATAAGCGTTTCCACAATGGAAGCTCTCATCATCCATTGCCCTTCCACTGCCCCCCTCTTGCTCATACCTGTTCCTGCCTGAGGCAGTCGCCTCATCTTGCCTCATTGGCGGTGCACCCCTGGATACAATCAGTGTATAATGCGATAGAAAAATGAATCAAGCCAGCAAAGAAGGCAATATGGACAATCACAATACATTAGTAACTGCCTTGTATTAATTTTGTCTACATGATAAATGCCATTTGTTGAAGTGAGACAACCTCTTTAAGATCCCTTTACACGGGCTGATTGTGCAGGCAATTATAGGGTGATTAACGGTGAAAGCTGCATTTACCTGCAGCAATCAGCTCCTTTCTATGGAGGGGGGGGGGGTTGGGGAGGATAATTCGCTCCAGTGATCATTTATTCCCAAACAGATTGAATGTAGTGGGCAGCACATCCTTGTTTGCCCAGAATGACCTGCTGCCTAAAAGTAATGACTTTGGTGTCCGAATCAATGGTGTTTTCACCTGATCTACGAGCATTTGTTCCTTCATGAGGTTCTCGGTTGCACCTTTAGGCCCCTTTCAGACAAGTGAGTGTCTCGCTGCGGACTCGCAGCGAGGCACCCGGCCTGAACTCCCGGCACTGCCGGATAGCAGAACTGTAATTGTTACATAGCATCATAACTCAATATAATGCTATGGAACCCCAGCAGTACTGAGAGTTCAGGACGGGAGCTGTGAGTTCGGAGCGTGACACTCACCCGTCTGAAAGGGGCCTTACACAGGGCAATCGTCTGGAGCCAATGCTCATACCAATGTTTTTTTTCCCATAATCCACCATATAAGTGGGCCTTTCAACATTTTCTGCACACCTAGCAGAGGCTGAGCTGTAGAAGTACTGGCTTGATGTAAATACTCTTGCAAGAGACTGCCTTTATCTTTCTTACACTTTAATGCACAGTGTGACTTATATAGTTCCCCCAGGCAGAAGTGCTAAACTCCAAAGACTGCAGCCTCAGCTTTCTAAATTCTCAGCCTTTCCATACAGGGCGTTTTGATCTGTTTTAGAAGATTGAAATGTAACAGTGGCAATGTCAGTGATATGATTTTGAAGCAGAGTGGATGATGAGCCTGCAATTGAGACCACTACTGCCAGGGAACAATATAACATGGTAACAGTTGCATACATTCAATACAGAGGCAACAATTCACAGCAAATGGCAAGTTGTCCCCAAAGATAAGTGTTCTTTACGAAGCGTCTGCATATATCCTGTATTAACAATCTTATACTGCTATGCTCAGAAGCTGCTTCTTGGTGAGTGATACAAAGGTAATTTCCATGTCTATAAAATATAACATTTAGAATGTAATTTAATGCAGTCATTGTACAGCACTCAATATGCAGACAAGTTAGAGGTGAAGTATCACATTTTGTGAAAATTGCTATGATACATTGTAAAGCATCTTATGCTTATTAGAATGAACAAGGAAAGCTATCATCAGAGTTTAATATGTCTGAAAATTCCACTTTACAACTTGTACTGCCTACTTTCTCCACTTTTAAGAAAATGGACACCTTTAGAACCATTTTTTCCAGTTACTGGTATATGATTGTATTTTTCTCCTTTTTTAGTTGAAAAACATTTGAAAGGGTTTTTTTTTTTACTAAAAATGTTGTACTGGTTGGCTTCTGCAGCATCTACGTATCACGGTAATAACAAACTGCAGCTGCCTTTCACAGTAAATTCCATCAGACAGCTTGCTATCAGCAACTCTCTCTTCTCATGAATGATCTTCAAAGCTGATTTATGAGCTAGGCTGATATTTGATTTAGTCGTAAATGAAATTTAAAGATCATTCAAAGAGAGGATTAAAGATCGTTAGATGAACAGATGAGTTCTCTGCCAGATTTCACTGTGAATGCCAATCTGCAGCGTGCTGTGTACTGTGATACACAGAAGCTGCAGAAGCCACAAATCACACCTTAATAAAATCCTATTCTAAAAATGTTTTGCAACCAAAAATATATGCATTTAGGGGGGTAATTTACTAATGAAATACACCTAAAATTGGCGTATTTCAGGCGCAGATGGCGAAGCAATGGTTAGTTGGGCCTCCATCTGCAACTTCTCCCCGCTCACGCCAGGTGTAAAATTGTGGGCAAGACAGTGGATGGGCCAGTAGGCCCATCTCATTTACCATTTTCTACACCTGCTTTAGGTGTAGAAAATGGTCTAAATGTAACAGCTCAGCTGTCTTACTTTTAGAATTGGCACTGGATGCGTCGACGTTATGGAGAGGCTGGCACATAAGTGTAGCCTGTGCCACGTAGTGCCCTATAGGAAAGGGGAACCCATGCCACAGTAAAATTGCACCAAGGTTCCTTACACAGAAAGGATTGACTAATGAGTCATAAGCAGTAAGGTTTTCTAATGACGATTCTGTTAAACAGCAGTGGGGTCACATTCCATATTTTGCACCAGGCCCCGTACTGTCTATATTTGCTCCTATGTGGAAGTAATCATATGTTAAACATATGGTAAGCTGCAGAATTGTACCGAGGTACCGAGCTGCGCACTCCTCAAAGATTTGCTTGCGTGTGTTTTTCTCATTAGTAATGATTTTCCTCCTCTCAGAGTCCAAGTGCTTTTTGTAGATTAACTTCCAATCAAAAACGCCTCATTACGTTCTTCTATTAATGGAAGAGAGGAAAAAACAACTGGAGAAGTCAGCTATAAATATTTTATCTCATTTATGTATTATTTGTACAAATAGTGGTGATTATGGTTTATAGTACATCAGCGTAGGCTATTATGCATTAAGATCTCCAAAATAATAAAAAAAGTGTTCTTCAAAGAGGTTTTCAAAATTATAGATATTGATATCAATATCAGATCGTGCAAGTCCGACACCCAGTGCCCCCACCGATCAGCTGTTCCCGTACGCTAGAACACAGAAAACAGAGCAAAAAGAGACCGCTCCATTCACTGTGTTGCGGCCATGCCGGTTTCCTGCACCTCAGCTGCCGTCCACTTGGCTGTTACAAATAGCTGATCGGTGGCGGTGCCGGGTGTCAAAGCAATCAATTAAGCAAGCAAACAATCAAGATTTATAACCCGTAAAACCCTTTTAACGTTCTATGGGGGTCATTTACTATGCAGAAATATGCTGTCAGCAACCTCGCCCCGCTCACGCTAGGTCTAAAATTGTGGGCGTGGTGTAAGCACGGAAGGGGATGGGACAGTAGGCCCACCTCATTTACCATTTTCTACGCTTGTTTTAGGCGTAGAAAATGGTCTAAATATATGGTAAGACAGCTAAGAAGCTGTATTACATTTAGAACTGGCGGAGGATGTGCCGAAGTTATGGAGAGGCCGGCGCCTCTTCATAACTTTGGCGGATACTCCGCCAGCTATGGACCTTTATTAAGATCAGCATTTAAAACCCTGGTCTTAATAAATCTGCTTTTCAGATTCTGACTGCTAAGAAAAATCACCATAGAACTACATTTCCAGCATTGTGTGGTGTCCGCTCTCCTCTCTTTATGTGTTATAGAGGTATATGCCCCACAATGGCTGCCAAATAACAAGCAAGAAGAAAAGACAATAATTAAGATCCCAAGGCTGGAGCATATCTAGTATAGAGAGGTAAGGGTCAAATAGCAACATTTAAAATTGACCACTTTTTAGTGCTGATTAACACCATCTTAAACCACCTTGGACAAAAGTACTTAGTGCTTCTTTGCCCCCGATCATTTCCATGATCCTGGGGTTAATTCGCTTCACTCTTGGGACATAGCAGATACTTTAAAGGGGGGATTCCCACCCTACAGTAGCTCAAATCACTCTGTTAAGAGACCCCATAGAGGTTGCATAGCCTGCTTCTATGGTATGTAGTTTGCACGTTGGTTATAATTTGAAAAATGAGACCAAAAGGTCTCAGAGGGTGACACATTCAATGCATATTCCCTGAATAAATAGACTAGTCTGAAGGAACTTTGGCATAAAAAGATTTAACGGTCTTACTACATATGTGGATGTGGGTGCAATGTGATACAGTATTTTCCTTTTTGGCTCGAGGTATATTTCAGTGCAATGTGCACCCCCAATGTGGAGATTGAGGAGATTGTACTGCACCAGTCATCATCAGGAAGTAGAATAGAATTTACAACCATTCTAGGGACTGGAAATGAGCTGTGATGATCCAACATATTATGATCCCCAAAAAATCCTCACAAAATCTTGTATTTATGATTGGGTGGTAAAAGTCAAATTGCATGAAAAAAGTCACTAATGTATAGACTTCCTTGAAGCATGGAAAACTAACTTTAAAAAAACAAGACTTCCCCACTAATAGAGTCAATAAGTGTAACTGGTAAAATAATATTCAAACCCTTCCATGTAAAAGAGCTTTAGTTTTCCATTGTATTATTACGTAGAAACATTGCTTGCTGGGTAATTTCTTGGTTAAGGACCGACCAAGGACAAATCAATAAACTACCATTAAGGCGCTGATTATTTATAGTATGAATGTGGCCTTATGTTATAATGTTAACAACAACCTCACAAATGAAGAAAGTAACTTGATCAGAAGGGAAATATGATTATGTTGTATGGTCTAACTGGGATAACTGCCAATGAACTTTTATTACTGTGTGACTCTTTACGCTTAGGCCTACAAACCAAGCGGCTCTGGATATTATCTCTGGCTCACAGGCAGCTCGAAGATCTTCATTGTATTATGAGATATTATGGTTCAGTAGATGAAAGGCAATTACCCGTGTTTTAAAAGAGAATGTAACATCTAATATATTATTGGTCTGGAAAATATCTTAATTATGTTTATAACGCATTTTATAAGCTAAGAGAAGATGTAACCTGTTTTATAAAGCTTCTATGTAATGACACTCATGATCTGTTCCATTTGTTCCTGTTTATGGTTAGGTATGGTCATTTTTGGATTCCTGTAAAAAAAAAAAGACTCCATCCAGTGGATCTAATGTTCTCTTACTCTATTGGCTTTCGTTTTTATTTTTTACTTTTTTGTCCCCATTCCTCCATCCACCTTAGGACCCCCAAACCCTCCATACAAATGTGAAGACTTTAAGGCACATTTATTAAGACCGGCGTTTTAGAAGCCAGTCTTAATAAAGCCCTAAACTTCCGGTGGTTCTGCCGTAGTTATGTAGAAGCACTGGCCTCTTCATAACTTTGGCGCATCCAGCACCATTTCTAAATGTAAGACAGCCCCTTTGTAAAATAAAGCTGAGGCAGCAATCAACTGTTAATTTCAAGGTATGCTAGAGGTGGCCATAAATGTAGCACAACATGGCAGCCAGTTAAAGTGTAACTGCCGTTTCACTAACAAAAACGAAATTTCTAACATATGTGATGCTGAAGGGCAGATATTCATGAAGTTTTATTCTTCAGTTAATTTTACCTTTCTGATGTCTGTATTCAGCCCTTAGCAACCATATTTCTCTGTGCCTCTATTTCAGCATCTTCCTAAAATGGCCTCTGCTGCTCTTCCTGTGGTGATCTTTGCCCTGTCCTTGAGGCCATCCTGTATTTCCTTCACTTCCCATAAGCCCTTGCTCTCCTTACATGAACTAACAGGACCAATCAGAATGAAGATAACTTTCCCCACTACCCCAGAGCTGTGTGTATCCTCTCACATACAGCTAACCAGAGACAGACAAGACCAATCAGAATGCAGATAACCTCCCCCACTACCCTAGAGCAGTGTGTATCCTCTCACATACAGCTAACCAGAGACAAGCCCTGCAATCACATGAAATCAGTAAGCATTTGTTTTAGCCACTTAATAGTCACTTGTCCCTCATTATCTTTCACACTGATGGGGGGGGGGGTTCTGCTTTAGCTGCTCATATCTCTGGTTTGGTACCAGCTTGAAATATGGGCTTTGTATTGTCTGAAAGCTTTAAAACAATACCGAAATGACATAAATCTGTCCAGTACAGGGGAAGATATCATTCATAGAAATTGGGATGCTGTGAATGAAGCTAACAGTGATTTATCCTCTGTTGCTTGGACTAGAGCTCTCATTCTGGTCTTGAATTAAAGCCTGGACTGTCATCTTTCAAATGCTAAGTTGCATGTTTCTAGCTGGTACCATTCAGGAGATATCAGCCTGTAAAGCAGCCCTCCCCCCTCCACTATTTATCCATGCAATACATGAACGCTCCAGCCATTTCAAGTTGAGGACTTCCCTATATGACAGACTTATATCTTAATAGCGCATATGGACAGGGTTGTCGTAGAGAGACAACCTTTTTAAGTCAATGGGATTGAGTTGCAATACTAGTCCATGGACAACGGTGTCACTACTTCTGGAAGAAAAAAGCTCAATCGCACAACTGTATTTTTCTTCAGTGTTTTATATGTTTTTAAAATCGATAGCACACTGACCCATAAGATTCAATGGGGCCTTGCACACATCTGTTTTTTAATGGATTAATGTGTCTTATCTGAGAATCTAATCACAGGCCCTATTTTAAGGATGAGAATAAAATGAAATGCCTGGGAGCTGTCTACCTACTTTTGTCAGGGATCTGTTTTTGAAGACCAAAAATATATGGCCATGTCCATGACCTTAATATTGAAGTGACTGCTAAAGCTCTTAAAGGGGGTTGACTCACTTCAGCAAATGGCATTTATCATGTAGAGAAAGTTAATACAAGGCACTTACTAATGTATTGTGATTGGCCATATTGCCTCCTTTACTGGCTTGATTAAATTTTTCCATCACATTATACATCCAGCAGTGGTGGTCGTGCTTGCTCAGTATAGGAAAAAGTGCCATCCACTCTTGTGGTTGGGACCACAGGAGCGCACATAGGCCAGCACATATTCCTATAGTGTGCAACCATAGGGACAGCACAGCATCCATACTTTAATTTATATTTATAGACCTTTATTGGTATAGCCTAAAAACATTTGTATCAGAAGTTCAAATCTTAGTAGTATTATTAGTAGTATCCCCCCTATATATTGTAATCTTTAGTAACAATGCCAGTTATTTGCAAGCCTGCAGAACTTGACCTTGCCTATAGCATTTATCATTCCCAAGTCCTAACTATGGTGCTTGGTACTCAAATATCTTTAGGACTTGAATAGAACAGAATTACATAACAACTGGAAGGTCACTAGACCTATAGAGGCCAATCAGGATGGGTATGGCAACAGATCAAGAAGATGAAGTCTAGCAATGAAGCAGAGGGCAGATGGCAATGGTGTACAGGTGAAGAGGGATGAGTGATGAATGTATGAGGAATAAAACCTAGCAGATGGACAACAAGAAAGTAGAAAATCAAAACCCAAACAGCAAACAAAACCCACAACAAACACATCTTTGTACATATAAAAGACCGCTGATTCAAATGCAGTACTCAAAAGAAATATAAAGATACCTGTCTTTAAAAGCTCAGTCCCCTGAGTACCACCTGAATTATAGCAAGGTATGTATTAAAGTGTTTCTCCAGGATTTTAATTGTTATGGTCTATTCTCAGGATAGGTTATCAATATGAGAATGAGGGGGTCTGAATCCTGACACCTCTGCCAATCAGCTCACCAGAGCGTCTTCTTACAGCTTATCAAGCACAGCTCTGTACATTGGATATTGTGTTTGGTATTGCAAGCTCAGCCCCATTCACTTGAATGAGACTGAGCTGTGCCTAGGCCGTGGGACCACAGAATGTGATGTCACATGGCCAGGGACGGACTGGGAACTAAAAGTGGCCCTGGAAAAAAACGTAAAAGTGCTTCTATTTTGTAAGTAGGTCCAAACTGTCAGAATACAGGACAACATAATAAGGCAGGGCCAACAGAGGTAGGCAGGGCCAGCAATACCATATTGCCGAGCAATATATCTCCTGAGCTGAACCAAAAAAACAGTGCAACACAAAATACTGTCCTGAGGACATAGATACAGTTGAATTCAAAAGGACACATGCAGAGGGCTTGGGTGGCCCTCCTAGGCATCGGCCCACCTGGAAATTTCCCTCTAGGGTCTATGGCCAATCCACCCCCGCACATGGCATAGGGAGAGGCCTAAGTGTGACGGCCTGTTCATACAACTAATTGGCGGGGGTGTTCGGAGCTGGAACCCCACCGATCTCATATTGAGGATACAGTATCAATATGAAAATCCTGGAGAACCCCTCTAAGGCGGCTTTTGGCATTGTCTTGTTCTTACCACCCTATCATTGTCTCACCGAGACTAGCAGCAATAAATTTAAAGGCACTGATTCATCCAGACTGAATCTATAATATATATCCTGATTGTAAGATGATAATGTACTAAGTCATGATATTGTCGGTCAAAACTATTAGCAAGCTTGTCATAGCTACAGGACGTCCATCTAATAATCACATTTACACACATTATGGGCCAATTGACCAGTAAGGTTGATAGGAGATTTAAAAACGGTCTTTTTTTTACTGTAGTGTTAATTAAGATACTGTATTATTACTCGTTTTTGCTTATAGGATCATAGGGTCATATAAATGTATAGATAACGAGAAAAACATCCTTTTTACATACATTATAATTACCTACACTTATGTCATTTAGTTCTTCTTTACACTGTACCTGTTAATCCCTTACACTAGGCTGCAATGCTGCGGACTGACGCGACATTCATTATAATATACCTTGCTGGTTGCTTAGGAACTAGTCTTGTCATGGCATGGGATAAAATAGGGGTTGTGCGTGTCAATTATTCTATGGCAAGAATCGGGAAATGACATCATCTGTGAAATGTGGTAAAATTATGGCAACATTTTTTTAAATAAATATCAAGAGCTTCATTACTTGTTCTATTTTTATAGGCGATGCACATTGCAACATATAGATGTGTCCTTCCTTACCTTACGTCACAATGTGTGGCACAAATAGGTAGCCTTGAAATAAAACAATGCGATACTCAGGGGCGGACTGGGAACTTAAAGTGGCCCTGGAAAAAATACTAAAAGTGGCCCATTTTCTAGTCGGGTCCAAATTGATGGAAGGCAGGGCCATAAATACCATATTGTGGCACATTATACCACCCCAAAAGAGCCAAATACCACAGTTCATCACAAAATACTGCCAGCAGTACAAAATACATCCCCAAAAACTTCCACTGGCCGGCTGCCTGGGCATCCGCCCACCGGGAAATTTCTGTGTAATGTCTATGGCCAATCCACCCCTGGCGATACTCTGTTTGTGATTGGATATATTAAAATTGATGACAAAGGGGGGTGTGATTACACCATCATGTATTTCTAATAAAATTAGCTCTCTGGGTGTAACCAGGGGAGATATGCATGATCAGCAATGAAACGACTGGACGTGCATTTCTTGTGCTGCAGCCGCACCCTCTTACCATGAAGGGGGAAATTTAACATAATTTGAACACCACAGAAAACTGAGTATTAAAGAGGCTCTGTCACCAGGATAAACCCTATTAAACCAGACATACTGCCTGTTAGGGCTCATAATCCTGATTAAAACTGTACCTTTCTTTTGTCTGTATGATAAACAGCTGTAGAGAAATCAGAGGTTGTATTCATATGCAAATGAGCAATCAGAGCACCAAGAGGCGGGGCTAAATATTCTAAATACTGCTATGTAACACCTGCAGTGCTCTGCACGCTCTGCCCACAGCCTGATGTCTAGCCCTGTCAATCAAGGGGAGGGGGGAGTGTGAAGAGCATAGGGGGTGTTGTATAGCAGTGCTCAGCTGATTCAGCCCCGCCTCTTGGTGCTCCAATTGCTCATTTACATATAAATGAAACCTCTGATTTCTCTGCAGCTGTTTATCATACAGACAAAAGAAAGATATTGTTTTAATCAGCATGATGAGCCCTACCAGGCAGTATATCTGGTTCAATAGGGTTGATCCTGGTGACAGAGCCTCTTTAAGTCCAATTTGGGACTTATCCTAAATTGCATTGACAGAGACGTATATGCTGTATTTGTCTATATGTGAAAACTCAGTGATTGTGATGCATATTAGAACTTTTTGAGGGTTTTGCTAGAATTTGTATTGTGAAAAATTTGAGTCCTTAGCTAAAGTCATAGGAGGATTAGGGTGAACACATATGGATTTATTACCAAGTTGTAACAGTTATGTATGCCAAAACACATATCCCATGCATTAGACTCTTGTTCACAGCAGGTGGTCTTTGCATGTGAAGCGGATCAAAGGATCCTCTAATGGGCAGAGGCTCTGATAAAGCAATTGCTTTTTTATTTGCTTATGACATTTTACTGGGTATAACATAATCAATGGTCTATAACAACAATTTGGTTAAAGGGATTGTCCTTTCTTTTTATATTCATGGCCTTTCCTTAGGATAGTTCA
This sequence comes from Rhinella marina, assembly GCA_900303285.1. Classification (NCBI taxonomy): domain Eukaryota; kingdom Metazoa; phylum Chordata; class Amphibia; order Anura; family Bufonidae; genus Rhinella; species Rhinella marina. Next base: position 38,057 of record ONZH01009572.1, read on the forward strand.
GTGGGAGTCTGACAACCTTGTTGGAGAAGTAGCTCCTGCATTGGAAGTAGATGCCAGGACTTCACAGCTATGTCCATTGTATAGTCAACAAAGTTGGTTACTGCATTGCTGCTTCCATTTACTCCCGTGGAGCAACCCAGCAGTAACCAGATCTGTCCACTACACAATGGCTGTGTAGTTCTGACACCTATTTCCATAACCAGAGCTACTCCCAATCTGCAGGGATGTCAGACCCTACTGATCACATAATGGTGTTCTATCCTGACAAATGGCCATCAATATAAAAGGGGTGAACAAATCCTTTAAGGGGGTTCGCCACTTTCTGGTTATTGTTGACCAATGTGTTTGTAAGATAATTATACAGCACTTACTAATAAAACCTTTGTTCAAATGTGGTGCCATTTTCTATATTTCATAAGGTATGTCCCCTTTTTGCCAAGTCTTTTGTGCTGTTCACACAGAGGTCCTGTCCATAAAATGCTGATGGAAGGTCATCTGACTAGGCAAATCACCAACATGTGATGTCTACTCTGTTCAAATACACTGCACCTGCCATCTACTCTTGAATTGTTGGAAGTTCATTGCCGGGGCAGTGTGTTTGAATGGAGAAGACATCACATGGAGTTGATTTGCCTGGTCACATGAACCTCCATCAGGGACCATCTTATGGATAGGACCTCTATGAGGACAGCACGGAAGATTTACCTAACAAGGGGACATACATGTAGCTTATAAAATATAACAAAGGGCACAGAATATCAACAATGACTATATTAGTAATTGTGATATAGTCACCTTACATAGACATTGGTCACAAGTGGCCAGAAAGTGGCCAACCCCCTTTAAGAAAAAAAAATTGAAAAATGTGTCTTTCGAATAATTTACCATTCTACGAAAGCCATTTGACATTCACTTTTGTTGCATTAGATTCAGAACACAGTTTTTGACTTGAATATTCCTACGTGTCACAAATGAAAGATAAATAGCATTTTTCAAGCCTTTATTGAGATTATCAGGTCTATAACATTTAATTACTATTGACTCCTTTTTAAGTATTTTTCAAGTAACCAGGCACTTTGAGTGCATGGGGACATTAGCTGCCAGTTATGTAGGAGAGTTTTAATTACATTATAATTAACATGACCTCTTATCTTTCACCCCAGAGTGATTCACATGAGTTTACATGAAGTATCCAGCTTGATGTCTACTTTATTCTGTGTCTTGATTGTTTCAGTAATAACATTAAATTTCATTATAATGGGGTAATGGGGTTAATAGTCATGGATTCAAGTTCTTTAAAGTACTGTGTGTAATGGAAAGATATGGTGGAGCTAGCCTTTATATGCTCTAGCAGACACCTGGAAAACTTGCAGTGGTGGTGCACCCTTCATTTTGGGTTCTGCCGCAGGGTATGTTAATACTATATTAACGCATTAATACTGTTTGGCATCTCCCCTTGCGCCATTAAGGCCACCTTCTCTGGTGAAGTAATTGCCATACAGATGCTGGATATCTTCCTGTGATATGGCATTTCATGATCTTTCAACTTGGACCTGTAGTTCATCGAAGATGGTTGTTTTGTTCCATCCAGTCCCAGACATTCTTGATGGTTGAGAGGTGTGTGATTTAGCTGACCAGGAGAACTGCTGCAGACCCGGGAAGGAATACCATATCTAATAAAGACAATAGAACTGGTTCCATGATGTAATGGGCATAGCTTAGGCTGGTCATCATTCCCTCCACCTATATCAGACAGAAAAGTCCTTGGTAGCTAATGGTGCCGCACACCATGGCATCTAGTGTTGGTCCTGTGGGTCTCCACACTTTGCATGATGGCACTCTTCAGCCCTCTTGTGATCTTTGATGTGGTCTTGGGTATTGTAACAATTATAGTTTGTGGCCTCCCCCATTGTTGTACTTACAATAGATTGTGTAGGCCCTTCTTATTTTCTTCTTTAATTCGTTAAGCTTTTCTTCTGCTCCCTCATTTGTTATGGTCACACTATCAATGTTGGGTGTATTGATTATATGCCCACACCTCTTAATGAACCTTGCTTTAGAAGAAAAAAGGAAATCAAAGTAGCAAGATTTAATGGATAATCCCAGGAAGGAGAATATGTTTAGCTTGTAAATCTGCTACCTTTACACTTTAAAGTGAAGACAGTCACTGAAGATATGCATAAATGTTTTAGAAGAGGGTATAGACTGTGGCAGATTGGGAATCTCTTAAGGGGATGTGATAGTTATGTGAGTTGGATGTCATTGTTATGAACAAATGACTCATTCACAGCATGTGCAGTTCTCTTCATACACTTCTTTGGGGCTTTCAAAAATAGCTAAACATGCTTACTTGGCTATTTTAGGAACACCCACAAAAGTGATTGGAGAAAGCCATATATGCACAGCCTCCACTGCACTCATGGAAGTGAAAGATGAGGTACTGTATTCGAGGTTCGAGATAGGGACCCACATTGTACATTTATGGCATATCCCGTGGATGTACCATACATTTCCATATGGTAATACCACTTTAAACTCTTAATGACCACTAACATGTGTTTTACGGCCGTTATTAATACCCTTATTTTAATAAGAATAATGCACTGCATGGGTCTCCTGTGCAATAAAGAGCTGGAGCTTGTCTCTCATATGACAGCTGTGCTCCTGCTGTTACAGCCTGTATAAGCAGAAGAACCGATCGAGGGCATTTAATCCCTTAGATGCTGTGGTCAATATTGACTGCAGCATCTAAGTGGCTTAGTGGGAGGAAGCTCCCTCTTTCAAGCATCATCAAACCGTGAATCGTGGGATGCCGATGACCTCCCATGGCAGCCAAGAGCCTATTGAAAGCCTCCAGGCCTTCCTGCAGTATATGCTCATCAGGCTGTGCCAAAGGTGTAGCCTGAGTGCCTGTCAGTATCCCACTAACAGTATAATATGCTGTACTACATGTGTAATAAGTAGATCAAAGGATTGCATGTCAACGTCCCTTTGTGGGACTAAAAAGTGGTAAAAATAAAAGTGAAATTATGTTTCATTTAAAAAAAATCAGCTAAAAAAAGAAAAATACACCTTTTTTCCATAAAAAAACATTTTTTCAATAGAAAACAAATTGCAAAAATAAACCCCCCTTCACATATTTGGTATTGCTGTGTCCTCAACAACCCACCCTATACAGTTATCATTTAATATATCCCACATTATGAATACTAACAATGGTTTGCGCACAAAAACCAAAACCTCACACAGCCCAGTAGAATGAAAAAGTTATGGGCCTTGGGAGGTGGCGATCCAAAAACATTTGGTATTGACCCAGAGAGTAAACTTACTCGATTATTATGCCTCAAAGTGAATGTTGCAAAATTTACAACATAAAACCTTAGTGCCTTTTTTTTTTTTTGCTCATCCCTCAGAAAGTTAATAGGTTAAACAGTAAGCTGTGTGTACATCAAAGTGGTGCCACAAAAAACTATATCTTGTCCCCCAAAAAACAAGCCCTCATATGGCTTACATTTCTTCCTGTCTTTGAGAATGTGCCATTCTTCCATTACACTAAGATTTGTTTCATCATTTCTTTTATCCAGTCATCTGACATTTTGAATAAGTAGGGACCACAGTGGAATTTAGCTCAAATCATACATCATATCGTTCATCGCCTGGAACATCTTACACTATTATCCTTGACTGAGGAGTGAGAAGGTGAATCTGCTATCCATCCTCATTCTAACAAGTGTGTAGGACAGTAATGTCTGGACCATTGGACATCCAGCAACATTTTTATGTAACTCATGGCTGTAATGGCTCATTGTGTCATTCCCATCTGACTATTAATATCTTCATTAGGATGCAAATATATTGCAGAATGGGAAGACATATTTCATCAGAAGGAGTATAGACTGTAAATTGCTTGACATCTTGAAGACTGATTCGCAAAGAAATCGCTTTTACCAAAGACCTAAATGTGACCATTATTTCTGTTTCCATTAACACGGTGGAAATACTCTGTATTAGGTCAGAAAATGTTATGGCCAACAATACCTTGTCAATGAGTAGGTAGAAAGAAAGCCTATAGTATTTCTCTAGGCTAGATGAAACACGTAAGATAAAAGTCAGATATGGAGAAAATGATGATCTTTGACACCATGGAACACTTTAAAGCACTTGACATAAGGTTACCTTCTATTCAAATGCATTATTTCATGGCCTCATTTGCCTGTATGTCAGGAGGTCCCGTTACTCTTTCTTAAATATCCAGTTCTGGCTACCTGAAAAAAAGATGTCCAACGCTCACATCATATTAAAATAAAAATTCAAAATACCTGAACTATCTAGACAAAAAATGAATCCAAGGCATCATCCACCACATTATACTATATAATTTGAAGGAACCCTAAATCGAAAAATTAATGTTAAAAGTATGCAAGAAATTTAGTAACCCTCACATGTCAGTCTGTAGCATTTTCTGCATGATCCTGGTACTGTGCTGTGTTGTAAATATCCTGTATAGGACAAAGATGTTAGTCTCCTGCTCATCTTTAGCTGGAGAATTACTAAGATTACCTAAGTGATCTACTGTAGACAGGGAAGCTCCTGCTTCAGCCACTTGTCTTACAGGTTTTCATAGGATAGTGAGGAGGAGGAGGGGTGGCATTGATGATCTCTAGGGAGACAGATAAAAGATTGGTTTATCATCAGTTTTAACTGTAATATGAGACATAATAAGACAAAGGGAAATGAGGAGAAGAAGACTGGAAGGGCTGGGATATTTTTGCGTGCCTCTTCTGTGTTTAGTATACTTTTGAAAGAAAAGTCCATAATCTTCCAAAAAGTACATAATAGCACTCATACAACACTAAATACAAAGGTTACATATAGACTAAAACATCATTTTGATATGATAAATAATGGAGGTTTTTAGAAGTTATATTTTGATCAAAACACATCTAAGCCCACCTACCCTGGCAAGGTGACCTCACTCCAGGAAGGAACCTACTTTATTTAATACCTAAGCAACCAATGAGAGGAAGAGCAAACTCAGCAATATGTATCACCTAATGAAAAATAGCCTGTGGGGTAATGGGAGTGCATTCACACTTGGAGGCGGACACACTGCCAAGTATGTATTGCAAGGAAATCACAGAAAGAAAAAGATAAAAACATTCTGCACAATATGATAAAAAATACACAAATAAAAAAACAAACAGAACACAATAGCACTCACATAACATTAAATACAAAGGTTACATATACACTAATACCTCAACTTGATATAATAAATAACTCAGATCAAAACTGTCTGAGCCCACCTACCCCAGCAAGGTGACCTCAGTCCAGGCAGGAAACTACTCTATTTAACCCCTTCTACTCTGGGCCTGTTTTCACCTTGCAGCCCAGGCCATTTTTTGCTAATCTGACATGTGTCACTTTATGTAGTAATAACTTTGGAAAGCTTTTACTTATCCAGGCCATTCTGAGATTGTTTTCTCGTCACATATTGTGCGTAAATTTGTGGCAAAATATTTCATTTTTATTTATAAAAAAATACCAAATTTAGCAAAAATTTGGAAAATTTTGCAAATTTCCAAATTTCAATTTCTCTACTTTCAAAATACATAGTAATACCTCCAAAAATAGTTATTATTTTACATTCCCAATATGTCTACTTTATGTTGGCATCATTTTGTAAATGTCATTTTACTTTGTTAGGACGTGAGAAAGCTTAGAAGTTTAGAAGCCATTTTTCAAATTTTCAACAAAATTTCCAATTTTCTAAGCACCAATTCAGATGCAAAGTGATTTTGATGGGCTATGTAGTAGAATTGAACCCACCCATAAATTACCCCATTTTAGAAACTAAACCCCTAAAATTATTTAAAACTGACATTACAAACGTTCTTAACCCTTTATGTGTTCTACAAGAATTAAAGGAAAATGGAGGCGAAATTTCAAAATTTCATTTTTATGTTAATCAATTTTTTCTTGCAACACAGCAAGGGTTAACAGCAAACTAAACCTCAATATACATTACTCTGATTCTGCAGTTTACGGAAATACTCCATATGTGGTGGTAAACTGCTCTATGGGCATGTGGCAATGGTCAGAAGGAAAGGAGCAGCATACAGATTTTGGAGGCAGATTTTGCTAGAATGGTTTTTAGGCATCTTTTTGTAATTGAGAGACCCTGACATACCCCTAGAGCGGAAACCCTCAAAAAGTGACCCCATTTTGGAAACTATACCCTTCAAAGAATATATTAAGGGGTGTACTGACCATTTTGCGTTTTACGTAATTTGGAAACACTTGGCTGTGAAAATGAAAAGTTTCATTTCTTCCAATAAAATGTTGCTTTAGCCCCAAATTTTTCATTTTGACAGGAGAAAAAGCACCCCATAATGTGTTCCCCATTTTCTCCTGAATATGGCAACACCCTATATGTGGTGATAAACTGCTGTGGGGGCACATAGTAGAAAAGAAGGAGCGCCATATGGATTTTGCAGCACAAATTTTGATTGATTGGTTTGTGGGTGCCATTGGTTTTTATTTTTTGAGTTATTGTCTTATGTGGGGTCTCATTTTTTGCAGGATGAGGTGACCGTTTCATTGGTACCATTTTGGGGTACACAAGACTTTTTGATCGCTTGGTGTTACACTTTTTGTGAGGCAAGATGACAAAAAATGGCTGTTTTGGCATACTTTTTTAATTTTTTTTTTTACAGCATTCACCTGAAGGGGCAAATCATGTTATATTTTATAGAGCAGGTTGTTACGGACGCGGCGATACCTAATATGTCTATCATTTTTATTTTTGTTAAGTTTTTGAACAGAATTAAATCTTGTTTTTGTGCTGCCAATTTCCGAGAGCCATATATATTTTTTTTTTGGGGCAATTGTCTGAGGTAGCGTCTCATTTTTTGCGGAACGAGAAGACGGTTTGATTGGTGCCATTTTGGGGTAAATACGCCTTTTTGATCGCCTGCTATTACACTTTTGACCAAAAATAGCTGTTTTGGCAATTTTTTTTTTAATCCGTTCACCTAGCGGGTGGATCATGTAATATTTTTGTAGAGTCGTCGATACAGACGCGGCAATACCTAATATGACTACTTTTCTTTTTATCCTTTTTTTTTTTACAATTTTTTAAACTTAACTTTAACTTTTTTAACTTTAACTTTTTAACTTAACTTTTGGGGGTCTGATCGCCTTTACAATGCATTACAATACTTCTTTATTGTAATGCATTAGCTATAAGTGTCTTACACACTGTAATACACTTACAGCCTGCTTCCTGTGTGATCCAGGGGTCTGGATCTCACAGGCTTCTGTAGAAGGCAGCCATGATGCCTCGGGCTGCCTTCCCTGCCATCGGGTCCCCGTCAGAGCAGTGCGGGGACCCGATGGATTCCCCTTCCTGCCGCCCGCATCGCATGTGCCGCGGTCAGCGCTGACCGCGGCACATCGAGGGTTAATACACCGGCATCAGTGTTTTCACCGATGCTGGTGCATACAGCAGGGGTCCGGCTACTGGGCACAGCCGGTCCCCCGCAGCTGATCGGGCAGACGCTGCTTCTGCATCCGCCCGATCAGTGCACTGTAGCAGTACGGCGCTGGTCGGGAAGTCACTTCTCGCAGCGCCGTACATGTAAGGCGCTGGTCGGGAAGGGGTTAATACCTACCCAATCACATATTGTAAATAGGTATTAAATAGAGCAGGTTCCTGCCTGGAGTGAGGTCACCTTACCTTAACGGGTTTTGATCACAATATATCTGCAAAGAACCTCAGAGTTATTTATCATATCATAATGAGTTATTAGTCTATATGTAACCTTTGTATTGTTATGTGAGTGCTATTATGTTTTTCTTTATATGTGGTCATGAACATCTGCGTATTTATTTATTTATTTATCATGCAGGATGTTTTTATCTTTTTATTTCTGTGATTTACAGTTGTAATATGGCTAAATGTTAACATCCATATTGTGAATACAATAACCATATTTCTCTGGGTTTTGTGGATGTAATACTGACATTAAAATGTATCTAAAATTTCTACTTTTAGTACCCGTCTCTTGTTCTTTTTATTTCAAAGCATTGATATCCACATATCATTTATAATTACATGGAAACAACTTGTCCTTATATTGTATATTTTGGGGCAATAAGTTGATCAGTGAACAGGAGAGCTCAATCTAATTTACCTCCACTCAGGGCACTGAGCCACTAGAATCTCCCTTACTTCTTACTTTGCAACTTTTTAAATGCCCTTTGCGACAAGTTGTGTTGCAGATGGCATTCCTGTGTTGCCCTCACCACTTCCTAAAAAAGGGAGCCTAGTGATGGTGCCGAGTGGGTGCAAATGACAGAAATCTATGTCAGCCTGGACAGCCAGAGTATGAGCTAGGCCTATGCCTCATCGTAAATTAGATGCATCCTCTGGCAGCGCAGGAGATTTCAAAGACTGGCATAAACTGCAGGTCTTTGATATATCTCCTCTTATGTGTCAGTTTTGAAAATTTTTGATATTTTGGTGACAACCAAAATTTTCAAACCAAAGAGAGTGTTGGATTATGGGGAGTCACAATCTTGCAGGCTCTTAAGCGGGCTGTGTCATTTATCTCTTCCTGAGGCCCCAGTGATCATGCATCGTGAATTAACATATTGGTCATTTCATCTCCAGTCCGGTGTAAAACCATAAATAATACAAAACTCAGCTCTGCTACATCAATATACAGTTGCAGTTTAATGACGTCTCTAAAATGAGTCCAGACAACTGGGTATTTGTATGGCTATGGGCAGGTGTCTTTATAAGTGATTTCAGGCCGCTGAATTTGTAGTTCTCCAGTGGTTACGGGATTGCCGCCAGGACTGCTGGATCATTATGTGCTAATCTTTGTTTTTTTCTTTCCTAATAGCACATTGCCTCATTTGCTGCTGAATGCAGTCCATCCATAATATCCATCTCATCGCGCCTTGTGTTCATTTCTATCTGCCTTAGGCCTCATGCACACGAACGTGTGCCGGCCGTGCCCGTGCTGCGGGCCGCATACGGCGGGTCCGCAATAAACGGGCACCGGCCGTGTGCAGCCCGCATCACGGATCGCGGACCCATTCACTTCAATGGGTCCGCGATCTGGGAGATGCGGAGCGGAGGCTCGGATCGGAACACCACGGAAGCACTACGGTGTGCTTCCGTGGTGTTTCTGGTTGTGCCTCCGCACCATAAAAAAGGAGCGCAAGCACTACTTTTTTGCGGTGCGGACCCTCGGATGCGGATCGCAGACCCCATTCAAGTGAATGGGTCTGCGATCCGCATGCGGTGGCCTCACGGTCAGTGCCGGTGCATTGCGGACCGCAGTTTGCGGCCCGCAGCATGGGCACGGCCGGCACATGTACGTGTACATGAGGCCTTACATGGACAACTAATGGACTGTGTGGTGTACACCATTGTACACACTGGCAGTCTGTTTACAGAGCCAAATCTAATATCTGCTATATGTTGTCACATGTCACATCGCTTTAGCTGCAATCCCTTGAATTGCGTACTTAATGCTGTGGCAGTGTCTTAAAGGGCAGATTTATACCTATGACACTGGTTGACCTATTGCATGTGCTCTTGACAGCTAAAGACATCTGTGTTGTTCCCATGTACATATGTGCCCGCATTGTTGAGAAAAATAATTTTTCCATATATGCAAAAGAGTCTCTAGGAGCAATGGAGGCGTTACTGTTACACCTAGAGGCTCTGTTTTCTGTGCTGCCCCCTCTGCACTTTAAAAACTTCATGCATGGCCCTGCCAATCAAAGTGCAGTTGCAGAGAGAACACAGCCTCTAGGTGTAAAGACAACACCCCTGTTGCTCCTAGAGGCTCATATTAAAACATAATTTTTCTCAGCAATGCGGGCAAATATGAACATGGGACCAACACTGATGTCTTCAGCTGCCAACAGGTCAGCCAGTGTCATAGGTACAAATCTGCTGATGCTGGGATATTTTTTATTTTTTTTGTACAAGGAGACGATACAGGTTCTCACTATTGGCAGCTAACAGCGCACAATGCCACTGAATACATTATAAGGTTTTCCTGTACTGTAGGTGAATGACCTGAGATGCGTGCTGGGTGTTTCAAGACCAGTGGATTCATAGCTTCCTATGCAACTCCACGCTGCTGATTAATGCGCCAGTTCCTTCCTGCCTCCTGGATGCCAGTGTACTGGATTTGGGCTTGCATTCCAAGCTTATGAAAAAGCCTCTTCTTGGTCCTATAACAGCAAGAAGACAAGCGATTTACATGTAGCATGGGAAAAATATATAATGTTATTGCAGAGGTGTTGTGCATCCTTATATTCGGTCAGTATGGAGGTGAACAGTAGACAGCTCTGAGATGAGATTGCGTGAGAGACCAGAAAGGGGCAGCGGCTCTGTGGATGGAGACGAGAAGTGAGGACCATAAAATAAATAATTCAGCTGAAGCTTCTGCCGGTAGAGAACAGGCAGCAACATAAGGACTGCACAGACCTTCTTCCAGGGGTGTAACTACCATAGCGGCAGACCATGCAACTGCTATGAGGCGCAGGACAAGAGGGGGCCCAGCTGAGATCATCTCCTCTTCTACTGGGGGTGAAAACTTGGTCAGGACTCTACCCTCTAAAGGAACAACTTTTAGCAAATGAGGCAGTGAAAAAATGGCCCAAGGGTCACTGAAAGGGGTTTAGGTGGAAACACTTCTGTCCTGTGTGAGGTCCTGGTTTGATCCTTTCTATGCGGCCTTTACTTCTCTATGTACACCACTGTCTTCACTCAACTCTGATCAGAACTTCTGAAGTTCCTCTTGTGTCTGTTGCTCTCTGCTGATCTTCTGAGGGACTCTGAAAACTCCCTTTGCCGTAGATTTCCTAAAGTCCCTGTCTCACCTGCAGCATCGCTGTGAGGAGGAGGGAAGTATAGGGATGGGACCTTTCTTGGCGCCCTATTATACTTAGCTTTACTAAAGGGGGGGGACCAATGTGTGCAGAAGTGTTACTGTATAAACTAACAGTAACAGTAAGGGTGGCAGCAGAGACTCCTTTAATTTCAGTTGAGACCCTGACAGCACTCCCAGCTGTGCTGCAATGATGGCGAACTCATGCACACGGCTGTGAGCCATTTAGGAAGGCTCCTTTCAAGTCCATTGTGATTTGAATGTCTTAAAGCCGTTCCCTTGCATTATACGGTATGTGCACAGAACTTTTCCATTACAGTTCACTTTTGTATTTCGTATATTTATTTCTAGCATAATCTATTAAAGCAATGAAATGAACCGTGCAGAATTGGGCTTTTGCTACGTGCGTGCATATCTCTTTATTCCTTTCAGACCTTTGAATCGGAGTTCCCATGGCACAATGATATAAATCCCATTTTAATGATGACACTGCTCCAAGGCTCTAATCTGGAATCAGTTCAAAGGAACACACTAGAAATCATTTTGTTGTGATCAAAGGTCACCAGTAAAAAAGAGTTCATTCTGCAAGTCTTTCTGTCATCTCAAACTTGCCCTGTGACATGGAAAATTGATAATAAACTGCTGAGGTCCCACAAGCCACTTCCTTATAATGTACTGGAAAACAGTATGTTCTCTGTATGTTTTCTATGCAATGGGGAACTGCCGTCATTTGCTTCTTCGCAAACTTCGCAAACTGTGTAGTGCGATGCTCGGAAGGTCACTGCATGTCCGGTTATTTTGGATGAGATAAAGGCATCTTAAATAAATTGTTTATAAAAGGCATTTTCCCCCTCTAATATTACTTAATTCCTAAGCTATAAGTAGCAACCTAAGAAAAACACAAAGAACTAAGTGCAGTTTCCAGTTACCGACATCTAAACACAAACATATGGAACATTCTGCTGTTTTTCGCTTCTTTTGCAGGCGGCAGAGCCATTTGGCGGGCTATTCCAACAGCCCGCCACAGTTCTCCAGGCCTGGTCTAGCTGAATACTGCCATTCACCAGCGGAGCCCATTGACAATAATGAGATCCGGTAGGGATGCAGCCGCTCCCTGGCCTTTATGCTGGGTGTCCGGCCGAATTCCGTTATTCTGATTATAGCCATTACAATCTATAGGGTCAGGCAGGCATGCAGCACTGTACAAAATAATCATAAAAAAAAAAAAAAATGAAAGCTGAAGTTCTCAGTGTGCCATGCAGTACAGAAAGGTCATATAATACTAACTGTATGTGACATAAACCCGTGTAGGGGAGACCAGTATATGGGGTTCCCCCCACCAACCATACAGTTTAATTGACTAAGTGTGACTGCCTTCTCCCATCACTGTCAATAACAATGGATTGTGGTGTGCCCCCGAGCGACACATCACCCAGCAGTGATTTACTGCTTGGGGGCCCATACCCTCTTTGGCCAGTCATTGGCTGCAGCGGTGCATGTGACCCTGTCCATGTAGGAAATTTACAGACAGGGACTGGAAGTCCAGTGAAGATAGCTAGGGAGCCATGGAGCCCAAATGGGGCATCATGGAGCAGGTACGTATAGCTCTCTTCATGGGTTCCACTGAGGGAAGACATTTTAAAGAAATCATTGACAACCCCTTTAACGTGATACTAATACACCTCTATCTAATATATAAAGCTGAGTTTATGTATGTATATATGTCCGCTCAAGGAATCTGCACCGTCGCAGCTACAATCATGAAATTTGGCACACAGGCAGATCAGGTGTCCGGGAAAGTTTTAGAAAGGGTCTCAGCTCTCCAGGACGTACCGTTCCTGAGATATTCCCAAAAAATGCATTAGCCAATAGAAGCCTGGTCACATGACCCTTATCAGCCAATAGAAGCTCGCAGGCAGTTAGTCTCCACACACACCAGGTTTCCATAACAACCCAGCCATTTCTGTTCACTGCTTTAAAGGGGCAGGGCGCTGTGGATGACACTGTTAAAGGGGTATTCTGGGTACCATAAATATAACCTATGTTTTAGACTAACTCATCATCAATCATTACTTAATATAATATAAATTTCACATATTTACCGTTCAGTAGTAACAAAAGATGTTTTCTTCCACTGCTTCCACACTGTGCTTCCCTTTAAATTACCATGGCATGGACCTGTAAAAGCCCCACCCCCAGAAGAGTGAGCTGTTCAAAAGGAGATCCCTGTCCGTCCAGGCCCCGTGCTGGATGGAGAACAGAGAGCCAGAAAGCCATCCTAGGGGCAGGCTGATGTTAGGGTGGTCAGACATCCGATTTTAGGCTGAACAGTCCGGTATTCTGGCTCCCTGTCCTCCATCCAGCGCATTGCCTGGACGGACACAGGGATGTCCGCCCTTTCAGTAACTCAAGCTCAGACTGCTTCTCCTCTGTGTCTTCATTTAGTCAAGGGGCGTGGCCTCATGTTTAGGGGTGTGGCTTCACGGGGCTGAGGGCGTGGCTTCACGTTTGGTGGCATGGGCGGTGAGGTCCAGCTCTCTGGGGTGAAGACAGTGGCCACCCTAGCTGCTGTGGAAGTCACAGTTAAAGGGGAGGGCGCTGTGGATGTTACTGTTAAGGGGCGGGCACTAGCATTTCTATCCTCAAGATAAGCCATCACTAGCTGATCTGTGGAGATCTGACGTCCAACACCCCATCCAAATAACTGTTCAGGTGGCAGACATTGGAAGTCAGTGCTAGAGATGTACAGCTCCGTCAACCTTGTAGTGTAGGGATCTCATTACTACAGCGTCTCTCCCATTGACTTCAATGGTAACAGCGCCACAGTGACGACAAGTTTGATGGAGCTGTGTAGTCCTAATGCTGAATTCCAACGACGGGGCAAGGTGTCGAACCCCAGCTGGTCAGCGAAAGGCCATCACAACAGCTGTAAAGATGCATCAATTTCATTAACCCACGTGCGACATTCCTTAAATTTTGCACAATCTGACTTCAAATATAACTTTCATAATAAATTCCCCTTGTATCTCTCATTTGTTTCTAGAGCAGTAGGTGTCAAGAACTGTCAGCAGTCTGCTTCACATCATGCCCACGTTTGCTAGTTTACAGGTTCAGCTCTCTGCCATACAAGTGTTCATTTGGAGAGTCCCTTGTCAGAAAGCATCCAGAATGTCTCCACTTGAACAACACATTTTAATGAAACATTAAAGACATTAAAGTGATGAGTGTACATGGCTGCCTCCATTGGGAGGCTGTAGAGCTCCAGGTGGAGTGCCTCTGCCTGAGATGGGATTTGGAGCTGCACTGAAAATGTGCATCACTTACTGCTCCAAATATCCACTATTTCAAATTGCATAAAATGTTTCAGCAAGGAGCATAACAAGGCCCTGTAAGCAACCCAAGACTGGCTTCCAGGCAGAACACATGCTTTAAAAATGTTCTGTCGGAACCCTTCAAAGCTCCCGGGAACCCCGAACATTGCCTGTTCCTTCAGGCAGCTTAGAGCTTAATATGCTAAGCAATATCTAAATGAAATTATTGAGCGGTTCCTGCTGGTTTCCCTTGAGACTGAAGATTTTGATGCTATTTGTGTCTTAGTGATGATCACAGACTTTGGGGCATTGAGACCTTCTCTGAAGCTGCAAAAACCTGTTCTGTTCTGTTCATCCATGGAAAACTACATTATTTCAAGTCAGACCAGAGTCGTCTTTTTCCTTTATAAATATTCAAGGGGATTCTTAGCATGTGTTTTCTGGTTGTGGCTGCATTCTCATTGTAATTTAGCCTACTAAAATAACACTAACTGATATGATAGGACTGCATTCAAGGGGATCGGCTACTACTGTCTGCTTGCTGGACATTCATTGTAATTGCTTGCTGACCGCCCATTGACTATATGCATCTGGTCAGTCAGCACATAAGTCTGCATGGACATTTCAGAGTGTCCTTGATTTGATAAGAGATTACAGCTGCACACTAATCATGCAGTGCCATGTCCTGCGCCGCTCCTGGCGATCATGTGAGGCCGAAAGTCTGAACGATCAGGTCTGCAGTGAGGATGCCCAGCCCTTTACAACCTCTCTGGGGCTTGTGACAGCATGGCTCCCTGTAGAGGAGGCAGGGACAAATGTTTTCACCATTTCTGCTTTCCCTATCTGCTTATAAACAGTGCTCAACCAGCATAATGATGAGCATATAATGATCAGGAAACTGCAACACCACTTCCTCCTCTGGTCTGCAGTGGGATTGCCCAGCCCTATACAACCCCTCTGGAGGCTGTATTCCCCTGTAAGTGGGGCTACTATGTCACCCCAAGTTACAGGAGAAATCAGCTGTACATAACAAAATGCAATGTTAAATATTCCCAAAGATCTCCTATGACCCTTAGTGTAAATAGTGTATGCAAGTAAAAATAAAAAATACAAAATACAAAGATAATAATGAAAAAAAGCCACCACATAAAACATCGCAGCTTCTAGTCCCAGCTCTGGCTACTACAACCGATACATCCCAAATATAAAAATCACCATTATGGAAAGGGGACAAATTAAAAAAAAAATAAAATATATATATATATATATATATATATATATATATAGTTGCACACTGTGCTATGAAGATAAAAAATGAAGATAAAAAAAGGCAATGTTAGAAAAAAAAAACAAAAAACTTTTCAATTCCCTGCTGATCAAGCAAAGATGTTCTGGCTTTTCCCCCAGATTTCCCTTTTTTGGGGGCCCCAAGTAAAGTTATGTTGCACTATTAAGCACTGGACTGCTGCACTGCCACGCTCCACCCTGTCAGCCCAGTGAGTTCCGCTCTCAGCTTACCAGTGCAGCCTGATCACTTCTTCTACTGGTCTACTACTGGGAAGTCCCCCTCCAGCCCCCTGAACTGGCTGAACAGGTGGTGTGTCTGTCCCTTTAGTCTGTCTTTTCAGCCAACCCCTTGTGGCCAGCATGGCTAATCTCTAGGGCCCCAAGAATTTGCTTGGTTAGCAGCTAATCATTAGTCTCAGCATTCACGTGCTATACTACTGGCATCATGTAAAGCATGTGACCATTGAGGCTACTGATTTGCTGCTTTGGCAGCTTATAAACAAGGACCACTGAAGCTCCTGCACTGGATTATTGGGAAATTTGAGAGTTGTATATTTATTTATTTTGTTATTTTTTAGTTATTTTGTAACATTTGTTACTTTTTTGTTTAGCGTTCAGCTAACCATCTAAAAATTGGTTATAGCTTATGTGTAGTTTGTAGGGGTGAATGTCTCAGTAATATCTCCTGATTAAGGTTTGATGAATTGTCCTCTGCCTCTAAGTAGTCTCTCCCATTAAAAGAGTTTTCAGAGACTTTAATACTGATGACCTGTCCTCTGGATAGATTGCCAGTATCTGATTGGTGGGGGGCCAACATCCGGGACTCCCGGCTCTCACAGTAGTACCGCAGCCTTCTCTGTGCTCACACAGCGCCGTACATTGTATAGTGGCTGATTTTGGTATCGTAGCTCAGCCCCATTCACTTCAATGGGGCTGAGATGCGCCTAGGCCATGTGACTCATGAATGTCACGTCACTGGCCTAGGCTAAGCTGCAAGAAGGCCACACAGCTAGTGCAAGCACTGGTGCCTTCTCAAGCATATGATCGGTGGGACCAGTGTCAGTCCCCCACTTATCAGATACTGATGACCTATCCAGAGGACAGGTCATCAGTATAAAAGTCTTGGAAAACCCTTTTAATTGGAGAGAATACTGAGAGACAGGCCATCAAAGTATCGGAAAGACCTTATAACCAGATCGGGTCTTTATTGACATCTAAGTAATGGATATGGTGTATGACATGATGATACTTCTCTGCTTTGTTAGATATCAGATATTGATTCATCAAGAACTGACTGACAAGGGCTATCCTTACGCCTGTAGTCCCCATCTTGTGTCTCTCCAGTTGTTGTCAGACTACAATACAACTCACAGCGTACTTGACTATTTGGAGAGCAACTACAGCTGGAGAGCAACAGATAAGAGATCTTTTCCTTCACCCTGTGCTCCATTCAGGTTATATTCAGTGACAGTATGATGGTTATTTCCGCACTCGCTAGCTTTATGGGCGTCTTGGTAAAGAAGAGTTGAAAAGGAACACTCTTTCCGTTATTTACATGTTTCTTCCAAGTAGTAATTTTTGTATAATATCAAATAAATTACTGTTGTTACCCACAAATTATGATTATGCTGAATAAAAGAACATATCAAATGTGTAGATAGATCCATACTTGAAGACATCAAAGAGAATGCAAGCCGGAGAACATTCGCATTATTAAAGATAATTATTCTAATTGACTCCGTGATTACTGTTTCCTATTAAACGTGGAGGGAACAGACATTAACTTTTATTAGCATATTTATAAAACTGGAATATTCCAGCAAATACACCATGTAGGGTAAAATTGAGTTGCAGTGAATATATGCCGTACAGTATTTTTATAGCAGGATCTATTATGTTGCCTTGAACTTGCAGTTGGCATCCTCTAGGTATTAAAGTTACAAAGTTGCAATGAAAAATGCATAAAAAGTCACTCTACACCCTGGTAGATAAAAGCCTTTCGAGAACAGTGTGCCTTTATCATTTAGTATTACCGCTACCGCCTCCAGGATATGACTAAATATTGTGTCTCTTGCTTCAGGTCCAAGGAATTAATTAAAGAAGCGATCCTTGACAATGACTTCATGAAGAACCTTGAGATTTCCCAGATTCAAGAGATAGTGGATTGTATGTATCCTGTTGAATATGGCAAAGACAGCTGTATCATCAAGGAAGGGGACGTGGGGTCGCTGGTCTATGTCATGGAAGGTACTGTGTTTTATTTTTCCCACAGTTATTTGCTTTTACTGTGTAAGACGTGAAGTTTTTCTTTCCGGTCTGGGAGAAATTGAACAGTTCTGTTTTTAGATGTTTCTTTCATTGAAGAATGTTGTTTTACATCCATCACTGCTGCCTGCAGCCCAACAATTACCAAGAAAAATATAAAGTGAAAAAGAAATGAGGCCATGTAGTTTATTGCCAAAAGAACACCTGACTGTATCCGCTTGTGCCCTGACTGCTTCTGACCAGCCATCACAGTCTGAATCAGCTCACCCTCAGGCAAGACTTTTAGAGATCACTGTTCTTGTGAGGGTTACTGTTGACTCTCATGGATTTTAAAGGGAATCTATCACCATGATATTGGACTATTATCAGCAGTCATACACAGGGGCGTACATAGAAATCATTGGGCCCCATAGCAAGAATCTGAATTGGGCCCCCTAACTCTGCCCCGTCAAACCCCTGGCCCATCCCACCTCCTGCCCTGGCTTCTCTCCTGCCACACCCCCATTTGCTGCAAAAGGAAAGGTTGTAGGAACAAAACCCATAAAACGGTGGAGGAGTTGCTTTTTTTCCAATTCCTCCTCATTTGGAATTTTTTTCTGCTTACCACTACATTGTATAGGACACTGGGGCAGCCACAAGGAGACGTTATACTGTAGGGGGCACTGGGACAACCACAAGGAGACGTTATACCGTATGGGGCACTTCTCTTACCTTTCCTGCGCCGCGGCTCTGCTCCTGTGCGGCGCTCCTCTGTCTTCCCCTGCCGGCGCTGCACTGTCACGTAACTGCATGTAGCGTCAGGTCATAGTGCGCGCACTACGTCCTGACGCTGTACGGGGTCAGGACAGTGCAGCGCCAGGAGGAGAAGATAATGGAATGCCGGACCAGAGCGGAGCCGCGCACAGGAGGGTGAGTATTCTAAGCGCTTGCAGCTCTTCTTCCCTGCTAGTGAGCACTTTCATAATGGAAGCGCTCACTAGTATTCGCTTTATAAGACGCACGGCCATTTTCCCTGTCTTAGTGCGTCTTATAAAGCGAAAAATACGGTACTGCAGTTATTAAGAAACAGCAATATCACCATAGATGTTTCCTGCAGTCCTGTTTTATCTTTATCTGTAGTAGGTAGCATCTACTACATTATCTGTAACCATAGAGTTATTGCTGTGTTATCTGGGGTATTACATAAGACTGCAGGGAACATCTACTACATTATCTGTATTCAGAGAGCTATCACAAAGTTATTTGTGGTGTTACATAGGACTGCATGTGAGTACAAATAATTTAGTAGATACTCCATTCAGTCCTATGTAACAGCACAGATAAGGCTACTTTCACACTAGGGGCAGGGGCAGGGGCGGTCTTGGCATTTCTGGGGCCCTAAGCGAACTTATGTCTGGGGGCCCCCCCCCCCCAATGACACCTCACACCCCTGATGACACGGCCTCTGATGACACGCCCCCCCCCAATGACACACCCCCTATACCTCACTGGAGGGGGGGTCAAGGTTGCCCACAGCCTATGGCGTGTCCCAGACTCCCAGCTCTCTATTGGCTGGGCTGCAGGGGCGTAGCTAAAGGCTCACGGGCCCTGGTGCAAGAGTTCAGCTTGGGCCCCCCCGCCTAATACAGCGCCCCATACCTCGTACATCCAGTATAATACAGCGCCTCATACCTCTTACATCCAGTATAATACAGCGCCTCATACCTCTTACATCCAGTATAATACAGCTCCCCATACCTCTTACATCCAGTATAATACAGCGCCTCATACCTCTTACATCCAGTATGATACAGCTCCCCATACCTCTTACATCCAGTATAATACAGCGCCCCATACCTCGTACATCCAGTATAATACAGCGCCTCATACCTCTTACATCCAGTATAATACAGCGCCTCATACCTCTTACATCCAGTATAATACAGCGCCCCATACCTCGTACATCCAGTATAATACAGCGCCTCATACCTCTTACATCCAGTATAATACAGCGCCTCATACCTCTTACATCCAGTATAATACAGCTCCCCATACCTCTTACATCCAGTATAATACAGTGCCCCATACCTCTTACATCCAGTATGATACAGCGCCCCATACCTCTTACATCCAGTATAATACAGCGCCCCATACCTCTTACATCCAGTATAATACAGCGCCCCATACCTCTTACATCCAGTATAATACAGCGCCTCATACCTCTTACATCCAGTATAATACAGCGCCCCATACCTCTTACATCCAGTATAATACAGCGCCCCATACCTCTTACATCCAGTATAATACAGCGCCTCATACCTCTTACATCCAGTATAATACAGCTCCTCATACCTCTTACATCCAGTATAATACAGCGCCCCATACCTCTTACATCCAGTATAATACAGCGCCCCATACCTCGTACATCCAGTATAATACAGCGCCTCATACCTCTTACATCCAGTATAATACAGCGCCCCATACCTCTTACATCCAGTATAATACAGCGCCCCATACCTCGTACATCCAGTATAATACAGCGCCTCATACCTCTTACATCCAGTATAACACAGCGCCCCATACCTCTTACATCCAGTATAATACAGCGCCTCATACCTCTTACATCCAGTATAATACAGCGCCTCATACCTCTTACATCCAGTATAATACAGCGCCCCATACCTCGTACATCCAGTATAATACAGCGCCTCATACCTCTTACATCCAGTATAATACAGCGCCCCATACCTCGTACATCCAGTATAATACAGCGCCTCATACCTCTTACATCCAGTATAATACAGCGCCCCATACTTCTTACATCCAGTATAATACAGCGCCCCATACTTCTTACATCCAGTATAATACAGCGCCCCATACCTCGTACATCCAGTATAATACAGCGCCCCATACCTCTTACATCCAGTATAATACAGCGCCCCATACCTCTTACATCCAGTATAATACAGCGCCCCATACCTCTTACATCCAGTATAATACAGCGCCCCATACCTCTTACATCCAGTATAATACAGCGCCTCATACCTCTTACATCCAGTATAATACAGCACCTCATACCTCTTACATCCAGTATAATACAGCGCCCCATACCTCTTACATCCAGTATAATACAGCACCCCATACCTCTTATATCCAGTATAATACAGCGACCCATACCTCTTACATCCAGTATAATACAGCGCCCCATACCTCTTACATCCAGTATAATACAGAGCCCCATACCTCTTACATCCAGTATAATACAGCGCCTCATACCTCTTACATCCAGTATAATACAGCACCTCATACCTCTTACATCCAGTATAATACAGCGTCCCATACCTCTTACATCCAGTATAATACAGCCCCCATACCTCTTACATCCAGTATAATCCAGCGCCTCATACCTCTTACATCCAGTATAATACAGCGCCCCATACCTCTTACATCCAGAATAATACAGCGCCTCATACCTCTTACATCCAGTATAATACAGCGCCCCATACTTCTTACATCCAGTATAATACAGCGCCCCATACCTCGTACATCCAGTATAATACAGCGCCCCATACCTCTTACATCCAGTATAATACAGCGCCCCATACCTCTTACATCCAGTATAATACAGCGCCCCATACCTCTTACATCCAGTATAATACAGCGCCCCATACCTCTTACATCCAGTATAATACAGCGCCCCATACCTCTTACATCCAGTATAATACAGCGACCCATACCTCTTACATCCAGTATAATACAGCGCCCCATACCTCTTACATCCAGTATAATACAGCACCTCATACCTCTTACATCCAGTATAATACAGCGTCTCATACCTCTTACATCCAGTATAATACAGCACCTCATACCTCTTACATCCAGTATAATACAGCGTCTCATACCTCTTACATCCAGTATAATACAGCGCCCCATACCTCTTACATCCAGTATAATACAGCACCTCATACCTCTTACATCCAGTATAATACAGCGTCTCATACCTCTTACATCCAGTATAATACAGCGCCTCATACCTCTTACATCCAGTATAATACAGCACCCCATACCTCTTACATCCAGTATAATACAGCACCCCATACCTCTTACATCCAGTATAATACAGCACCCCATACCTCTTACATCCAGTATAATACAGCGCCCCATACCTCTTACATCCAGTATAATACAGCGCCTCATACCTCTTACATCCAGTGACGTCTCCTCTCATGTAGATCTTTTCTTTCCTCATCTTCTCCTTTCAGACCAGACGCCATTTTTCAGCCATTTCTTATCTCTGCAGTTTGACAGAAAAAAATCTTAGTTTACTACTTTTCCATCATCCTCCCATCTTCTGGACAAATCATCCTACCACCCCAGTACTGTGCCACTAGTACCACACAGATAGCGCCCTTCAATAATTATTGGCACACAGTGTCCTAAAATAACTGCGCCCAGCAAATAGTGTAAACATAACGTCCCCCAGAAATAACTGCGCTGATACTGTGCCAGGGTGCCCCCCACAGTAATAGTGCCCCCCACAGTACTAATGTCCCCACTGTGCCCCAGAAGTAATAATGCTTCCAATGTGCAGTAAGAAGTGCTCCCCACCCATAGATGCCCCCCAAATTATGTGCCAGTAAGAAATGCCCCAATAATGCGCCAGAAGTTCCCCCCATTGATTCCCCCTCAAAATCATGTGCCAGTAAGAAATGCCCCAGTGCCCCCATGTGCCAGTAAGAAATGCCCCAGTGCCCCCATGTGCCAGTAAAAATGCCCCAGTGCCCCCATGTGCCAGTAAAAATGCCCCCAGTGCCCCCATGTGCCAGTAAAAATGCCCCCATGTGCCAGTAAAAATGCCCCGTGCCAGTAAAATGCCCTCAGTGCCCCATGTGCCAGTAAAAATGCCCCCCAGTGCCCCCATGTGCCAGTAAAAATGCCCCCATGTGCCAGTAAAAATGCCCCCATGTGTCAGTAAAAATGCCCCAGTACCAGTAAAAATGCCCGCCCAGTGCCCCCATGTGCCAGTAAAAAATGCCCCCAGTGCCCCCATGTGTGCCAGTAAGTAAAAATGCCCCCAGTGCCCCCATGTGCCAGTAAAAAAATGCCCCAGTGCCCCCCCATGTGCCAGTAAAAATGCCCCCAGTGCCCTGCCAGTAAAAATGCCCCCCCCCATGTGCCAGTAAAAAATGCCCCCATGTGCCAGTAAAAAATGCCCCCAGTGCCCCCATGTGCCAGTAAAAATGCCCCCAGTGCCCCTGCCAGTAAAAATGCCCCCAGTGCCCCATGTGCCAGTAAGTGCCCCCATGCCAGTGCCCCTAAATGCCCCCAGTGCCCCCAGTTGAAGTAAAAAATGCCCCAGTGCCCCCATGTGCCCCCAGTAAGAAATCCCCCATGTGCAGTAAAAATGCCCAGTTGCCAGTAAAAATGCCCCAGTGCCATGTGCCAGTGCCCCCAAAATGCCCCAGTGCCCCAGTGCCCAAAATGCCCAGTGCCCTTGCCAGTGTGTGCCAGTGGCCAGTAAGTGCCATGCCCCAGTGCCTAAAAATGCCCCCCCCTTGTGCCAAAAAAAGTGCCCAAAGTGCCAGTGCCCCAGTGCCCCATGAAATGCCTAAAATGCCCCAGTAATGCCACCCAATGTGCCAGTAAAAATGCCCCCAGCCCCCAGTGCCAGTGCCCCAGTGCCAGTAAAATGCCCCAGGCCCCCAGTGCCAGTAAAAATGCCCAAGTGCCCCCATGTGCCAGTAAAAATGCCCCCAGTGCCAGTGCCACCTGTGCCAGTAAAATGCCCCAGTGCCCCATGTGCCAGTAAAAAAGTGCCCAGTAAAAATGCCCCCATGTGCCAGTGCCCCCAGTGCCCCAAAAAAATGCCCCCCCCAGTTGTGCCCCAGTAAAATGCCCACAGTGTGCCCCCATGTGCCAGTAAAAATCCCAGTGCCCCCATGTGCCAGTGCCAGTGCCCCATGTGCCAGTAAAAATGTGCCCAGTGCCCCATGTGCCAGTAAAATGCCCCCAGAAATGCCCCCAGTGCCAGTAAAATGCCCCCAAATGCCCCAGTGCCCCCAATTGAGCTCCGGTCCGTGACTGCTACAATAAAATAAAAAATAAAAAAAAATTAACACTTATACTTACCTCCATGGTGCTGGCAGCGATGCGATGCAGGCCTCTTCCGGCCTGTGTCCCGCGCTGTACGGCTCAGGCGGCGCGATGACGTCATCGCGCCGCCTGAGCCGGCCTCTGATAGGCTGCAGGCCCAGTGCCTGCAGCCTATCAGAGGAACGGGCAGGGGAGACGCCTCTCCCTCCCCTGCCCCAGTACAATACAGGCATCTGTATCGCCGTCCTGAGGACGGCGATACAGATGACTATGGAGATGAGCGCTTCCACAATGGAAGCGCTCATCTCCCTCTGCGGGCGGTCTTGGGCACCGGCGCAAGAGAAGAGCGTGGGGGCCCCCTTGGACGCCGGGGGGCCCTACGCAAATGCATAGGATGCGTGGTGCCCAAGACCGCCCCTGGGCAGGGGTGTCCAGCAGGTGAACAGCCTACAGGTTCCGTGCTGCCGCTAGTGCACTTGTGGGGCCGTAACTGCGCTCCGTCCCCATTCACTATAATCGGGGCAGGCCGGAGTTCCGGCCGCAGCATGGCAATCATGCCGAGAGGAGGCCGGACTAAAACTACGACATGTTGTAATTTTAGTTCAGCCGCCTCTCGGCATGTTTGCAGTGCTGTGGCCGGAACTCTGGCCTGCCCCCATTATAGTGAATGGGGACGGAGCGTAGCAGCAGCACAGATCCGGCAGGCTGTTCACCCGCTGGAACAGCCTGCTGGACACCCCTGCCGCTAGTGTGAAAGTAGCCTTACACAGTGATAGCTCTCTGAGTACAGATAATGTAGTAGATGGTACCTGTAGTCCTATGTAACACCACAGATAACACAGTGATAACTCTCTGAGTACAGAAAATGTAGTAGATGTCACCTGCAGTCCTATGTAACACCATAGATAACACAGTGATAACTCTCTGAGTACAGGTAATGTAGTAGATGGTACCTGCAGTTCTATGTAACACCATAGATAACACAGTGATAGCTCTCTGAGTACAGATAATGTAGTAGATGGTACCTGCAGTCCTATGTAACACTACAGATAACGTACAATTTCTCCATGATTTACATAGTGATGGCCTATCATCAGGATAGCTCATCAATATGAGATTGCCACCCCTGCTGATCAGCTGTTGGAGGAGACTGTGGTGCTGTAGGTGGCTCTACAGCCTTGTCATGTACTAAGCACTGCGATGTCCATTTGATAGCAGATGTGCTTTGTATTGCAGCTCAGCCCTATTCAATTGGATGGAACTGAGCTTCTCCTAGGCCACGTGACTGACGAATGTGATGTTAGATGGCCTAAGAAGAAGGTGAAGCACTCACAGAGCACCACAGCCTCTTCATACAGAAAAAAATAACTACTGGGCAGCACATGGAAGGCAGGATGTCAGGGGAAAATGGATGGAGGGGGTTTGAGTTGTGTAGACAGCCCCAGGCCTATGAGTAGTATGTGAGTAGTACTGCACATGAGGAGTCTAGATCGCCATTTTTATTATCCTTCTGCCCCCTGGTCAAAGCTGCACTGAAAAACACAGATCGTGCTATCATAATGGAGAGGATTTGTGAGCATGAACAGCAGTCCTGAAATAGTTCTGTGCAGCTTTGAGTGCTGACAGTATGGAAACGGGGGATGGTAGGAAAATAATAAATGGTGATCTGGCCTCTCAATCTCCAGTACTAATTATTTATTATGTCCAAGATCGTGGTGACATATTCCCTTCAAGTTTGGTTTCTTGCGTGCTATACAGCTCAAGCATAGAGGATTATTCTAGCATTTGTAGTTTGTCAACACCGGAAGAGTCTTGGGATGCATTTACTGAAATCTTGCAAAGAACAGAATTAATTATCAAATAAAAAGGCGTAATTGTGGCTTATTAGCACCAATGGTACGAGAACTTTTAAGGACAACTTGACTAATTTAGAGGGGGAGATATTATGCAAACTGAAAGATTCCAGGGCATTGCATTTTCAGAGAGAAACATTTTCCAAAAGCTTATCAAAAATTTACAGGAGAGCCACAAAGCTCAAAATTATATTTTTTTAGTGCACTTTGCAATATATACTGAACAGAAAGCCTAGTGGGTGAAATTTACTTGAGATCAAACATATCTGTTATTCTAGGTTCACACGTACCATTTTGATGCATTTTTTATGGCCTTTTTGTTAGTGTTTTTCAAAACTTTTTTTTCCTTTTTTGCTTTCGGGTTTTTGGGGTCTTTGTTTCTTCAAAATGCAGCATGCTCTAAGTAAGGCTCGTTTCACACATGCGGCAGATCAATCTGGCAGGCTGGTCCTCTGCCAGAAGGATCCATAATAGGTGGATACTGACGTTCTCCGGTGGAGCCCATTGACTATAATGGGTATCCACAGGGATCCGGCTGCTCCCCTGCATTTATGCTGGGATTTGGCTGGACAAAAACTGTTGAGCGCAGCAATATTTGTCCAGCCGAGTCCTGGCATAAATGCCGGTGAGTGGCCGCATTTACTAATGGGTCCCATTATAGTCTATGGGGTTGGGCCCATAGCATTCCAGCTATGCTGGATCCAGAGAACACTGGCAGGCTGAATTTACTGGAATGACCTGCTGGATTTCTCTGCCCCATGTGTCAAAGAAGCCTAATGCATTTTTTCTGCTGTTTTTCCCAAAAAGGCAAAAAAATGCATAATAATTAGGCTTGAGGGAATCGAGTTTCGGATCATAGATCTGACGTTGATTCGTTCAAAAACTTCGATGTTAACGCTGTTTCCGTATAGCATTAAAATGTATTGCGAGACTTCGATGAATTACGACAGCATTCCTATCTGTGTATTTAAAAACATTTTAAAATATGAATCTGGTGGGCTTTGGTACTGGCGGGTACCTCGGAACCAAAACACACTTTGGATTCCTATTTTAACAGTTTAAAATGCAGATATGAATACCATAGTCTTGCAAGTCTTGCACAACTTCAGGGGAGACGAAGTTTGGCTCCACGGAGTCACAACATTTTAATGCTGTACGGAAACAGCGTTAACACTGAAGTTTTTGAACAAAATGACTTCCAATCTGAACCTCAATTCATTCAAATCTAATAATAATGTTACAAGATAAAAAATGCCAGCACAATCATATGTACAAAAACGGCAATGAATGGTTGAAAGTAACCCCGCACCCTTGATGATTGGTTGTTGTATAAAAGCTCTGTCACCATTAATAGTTACTAGAAATACACAGCTCAATCCATTGTGAAATGGATGGAGCTTGTTACTGCAGTGCTTCTCCCATTGAAGTGAATGGGAGCAGCACTTCAGTAACCAGCACTGTCCACTACACAATGAACAGAGCTACGATATGTAATTCCAGAGCCTACTTATGGTGCCACAGCTACTGCCAAGAGTAGACTTTCCTTTATATGTGTTCTCATTTTACAATCTGTTCCTGTCTTTACACATTAATGACATTGCTGGTCCGGCTTATTATGACTTCTCCTGGGATATGTTGTTTTCTTTAGCCACAGAGACATTCAACTATCTCATGTACTCTTGATTCCAGTTGCTGATCCTGGTTATTGTCTTGGCTTCATATGAAGCTTCATTTCACTCCTGTTTCTTCCCTGTCACATCTTTCTTATCTGACTTTACAGCACTTGACATAATCCTATTCAGAATTCAGTTCTGGGTTAATCTACTGTATATCATTGTTCTAAGGCTACTTTCACACTAGCGTTTTTATTTTCCGGTATTGAGTTCCGTCATAGGGGCTCAATACCGGAAAAAATGCTTCCGTTTTGTCCCCATTCATGGGGACAGTCAATGGGGACAAAACTGAACTGAAGACAACGGAATGCTCCTAAAAGCATTCCGTTCCGTCTTCAGACCGGAGAGAAAACCACAGCATGCTGTGGTTTTCTCTCCGGTCCAGGCATCCACATCAAAACGGATCCGGAATGACCCCCAATGCAAGTCAATGGGGACGGATCCGTTTGGTGTAACACACCAGTAATCCGGATCTGTCCTCCATTGACTTGCAATGGGGGGTCATTCCGGATCCGGCTACACATAGACAGAGATACATACAGACATACATACATACACACAAACACATACATACTCACATACTCCAGGCAGGGACGCCGGCAGCATGTCTTCACGCGCCTCCTGTGCGCAGCTATGACTTTTCCCCACTGCGCCCAGCAGAGGGCGCTGTGGGGAATCGTCATCACTGCGCGCAGGAGGCGCGTGAAGACGTGCTGCCGGCGTCCCTGGCTGGAGTATGTAAGTATGTATGTGTTTGTGTGTATGTGCATGTATGTTTGTCTGTGTCTTGTCCCAATGTCTGTGTCAACATGTGTGGGGCCGGAGCGCTTCTCCGGCTCCACACATGTACCAGCGGCAGGACGGATCCGGCGGCACCCTTTAGCTGCCAGATCCGTGCTGCCGCTAGTGTGAAAGAGGCCTAAGTCTGTTCACACTACTGGCCTGGCTTGGCTTATCAGTTGTCTTTTATGGAGCACCTGAAGTTTACAAGTTATAGTTGGGTATTCTAATTAGAGCCAGTCTTCCATTTAGACTCTGTACCAAAATGATACCTATACCTACTATTACCATTACTGTAGAGAAAGCCAGACTAAGTGAGAGCAAAGAACTTATGTAAATGGTTTATTGGGTTCTTAACTTTGGACTGTCCCTACTTAGAAGGTTATGGCCACAGGTTCAGTTTTTTTTAGGCTCTTTTGCCAAATCAAAACCAGGAGTGAATTTAAAAAAGGAGTCATATCTGTTCTTTATCTCCTTTTATGATCCATTCTTGACTTTGGTTTCCAAACTGCATCAAAAAACCTGAATGTATGGTTGTACTCTTAGAAGGGACCCATGACCAGATTATTACAACCCCACCTCTTAGAGAGATCAGCTGTAATTTTTGAGGAAATCTGTCAATAAGTGTTTCCCTGGAGCTCCACCAAGGAATAAACTACGCATTACTCAAGGGCCATTCAAATTATTGGGTTATCCATATAAACAGGGCAGGTCCTCCAGAGAGAGAAGAGACACTTTTTAGCTTCTCTTCCCTCTGGCCAACAGTTGAGGTTAGTGAATAGAGAAGCCCTCTCCACTAACTCAGAATTCCCTAATAAGGCAGATGAAATGGGTTTTTGAAACCGCGCTACTTCCTTAAAGGGGTTGTGCAAGATTGGTGGTGGGGTTGCCAACCCACCCTCTCGACACAGACAGGCCTGTAAAAGGGAAGCCTACTTACCCGCTTCCTGGTACTACTTGTTTTCCAGTCCTGTGATGGTCTGCTGGGCTCCCTCGATGTAAACATCCGATTTGCCAAATGGTCACATGACACAAGGGTATCCGGTCTCTACTGTGGCTAGTGACAGACTGGATATTTACAGCCAGGGAGCCCAGCATAGCCTCAGAGACCTGGAAGAGAAGGAGTGAGGAGCCAGTAAACAAACAAAAAAGCTTCCTTTTACAGGTCCAGCCAAATCCTCACTGCCATATCTCCATCCCCCAATTTTGCAGAACCTCTTAAAGGTAAATATCTCCTTTCTTGTCAAAATGTTATATACACAGAGCACACTTCAGAACAAAAAATTAATAATTTTAAGGCTCACCTGGTTTAGCTTAGAAGTCTAAAGAAAGTAATTGGGTAAGGGTTTGTTGCCTATAGCTTAAGTTTAATAAAATTGTATTATGTACTGTAGGTAATACATGTATACACTGTATATATATATATATATATATATATATATATATATATATATATACTGTATATATTGCCATATACAGTATAAGCAGTGATGTAGTAAAAGAGTAAAAAGAATTGGTATTGTTACTGCACCTGTTTTTGCCAGTGCCATGTACTGAAAGAGCACCAAATTGCCTGTCTCAGCTCAGGCTGACCCTATCAATTTAGGACAGGCTTTATTATGAACGGATTACAATAGCAGACTCATCATTGTTACAGAATGCTGGAATTTTTTTTTCCGCCTCTTCACAGCACCATACGCTGGCATTTCCGATAATTCATGATCATGTCTCTGAGCTGCCTCGGACCTGAGGAGAATTCCCATCCCATCCTTTCATCTTCTGCTCTGTTGAGAGATCAACTGGATTAAACTTTCCCTCTCGCCTTCTCCCTGTCATGTTGTCAAGCTCCATTCAGGGAATTGAATTACTTTTCCAATCAGCTGGGCTGATTAGCCGGAGAAATCTTTTTTTTTCTCTCCCATTTGTTCGATTGCCATTTTCAGCCTTCCCTTTCACACATTTGCCTTCCTGTGCTATTAACAGTATATTCTTCTACTTTGAAATCTCAAGCAGTCTCCATGTTTGAAATTGTTCTCTGTGGGAAGCCTGCCTCAGCATTTGCTAATGTTTTACTGCAGATCTTTAGGTTTTTCTAGCAGTTGTGGATATGAATTGGTGTCAATCATGTGTACAGTACATACCTCTGTCGTGCTTGTGGTGACCCCTGTCTCGTGCTGGAGAAT
Organism: Rhinella marina; assembly: GCA_900303285.1. Lineage (NCBI taxonomy): Eukaryota > Metazoa > Chordata > Amphibia > Anura > Bufonidae > Rhinella > Rhinella marina. Next base: position 68,397 of record ONZH01009572.1, read on the forward strand.
TCGTCGAGCTTCTCAACCTTTCTTTTATCTAAGATCAAAATTGTGGTGATAGGTGGGTACAGAAGTATACATGGCTGTCAAGTGGCAGCATTATAAGCTGCATATAAATAGAGTGCTAAACATAGAATGAGTTCTTTACAGTAGATATAGCTGCCAGGTCTCTAGGTACAGAAAGCACAAGACGTTAAACCCTTGTAAATGAAACATATTTTGAATATATTGATTTTTGGTATGAAAAACTTTGATTTTTAATAGGGGTGGTAATCATTCATGTTGCCTTTTGGGGTGGGTTCACATGTGGTGTAATTTTATGTCATGGGTTTGTCTACAGGGAATCTACCAAAACATCTACAAGTGTTAGATATGGATCTTGATGCGGATTTGCCACGGACTTGCTGAGGAGTTACCTTTGCGTTGCAAAATGTTTGTGGCAAATTCACATCAAAATCCACATGCAACACATACAGATTTTTAGGTGGACTTTCAAACCAGTGGTGTGAAATTCCACTACAGATGAATACACCCTTACGTGCACAGGATGTAATTTGGGTGGAAAAGATCCTCATGGAGTGTGCAGCAAAATCTTTAGATGTCGATTTGCGGCGGATTTTGTTACAGATTTGCCACAGATTTCACTGTATGCATCAGCCAGCCAAAAGCCTACATTGTACTGTTGGTGAGCAGGCCCCCAAAACAGCTGTCTGCAGATGGATATCTGGCCTGGCTATTTTCTGTTGTCATGTCACCAGGCAAAAGTTGAACTTTGACTCATAAAGAGCCACTTCCAAAAGGTGGTGCTAGCGAGATGGGTTTTATTTCCCTGGGAGATACCTCACTATATGCATCACAAAGGTTATAAATAATACATGTTGGGAATTGACATCCTGCAGAATCTGCATGGAGTTGGTAAATTAATGTACACTTTGCTGCTGATGTAATGTGCTGCTAAAAATCCAAACGGAAAATCAACAGTTTATCTGCCCATGTGAACACAACCGTACACTCTCTTTCCTAGTACTAAAGGGTCCTCTGGTAGGACAAGGTTCTAACACAATAGCAGGTTCCTGTTACAACCCCAATGGTGGAAAGTCATGGCTTTAGAGTAGATTACCAGCCACTAGGGCTTCTTTTTATGGGTTGGTTGACAAGTTCACTAGTAGATGTTTCTCTGTAGGCAATTATACAGCTTGGCCAAGGTGTAGCATTTGTAGCATGTCCCCTCACCATCATATCTTAATAGTACTGGTGGCCTCTTATGTGACGGTAGGTCCTTTGGGTCCTATTAGACACCAAGACCCAACAGTAACTCCCCAATACCTATGGCAACCTCTCGGCCCTATTAGACACCAAGACCCGGCAGTAACTCTCCAATACCTATGGCATTGCTGGCCAGACCAGCCAAATTACGTATCTACTCTTTTTGAGTTTACTGTGATCTGATCAAAAATATTAATCATACTAGATAATTGTGATGCTTATTTTAGTAAAGCGTTTTAGAACAGTCAAAAATCCATTACATTTTTATTTTATATGTTTCCAAATTATACTTTTTCTTCTCTTATTACTGTATAATAGCTGAATGCATTTAGAGGTTCGGTTTCAGGAGACCTGAATTCGGTCAGTTGAGTCAGTGGTCAAGTATGTTCAAAATTGTCCATTTTGTTGCATTGTTGTTAGACATTCTGAACAATATCAGATATTTAGTCCATTGTAAATCAAAATTGTGATGTTCAAGGCCAGTTCAGTACTATTCAGTTTAATTAATCTTAGTGATGAGAAGCAGTGTATGTTGCTATGGTTAATATCTAAGAAATTCTTATCAAGTTAGTGTACTCAGCTAATACAGTTGTAGTCTAAGAACATGCTTCATCCCAAGAGTAAATGTTGCTATATATGTTAGATGTATCTGCTGAACCCACCAATTTTGGCAAGGTTGGCCATCCCTGTAATGCATATGGGGCCTCCCATCTCTACTTTATGGCAGAATTCTGTGGGAGATGAGGATCAGGTTGTTCGATTTCAACAAACCCAGTACTTGGGCTGAGCATATCTGAGGAAAGATAGAAGTTGGAGGTATGTGCATTCAGCAAACAAGAATCTTATGTGTGCGGCCTGTGTATCCCTCTCCAAAGGGGTCAACTTCTTGAACGTTCAGCATCCTTAGATGAGTCATACCGATCAGTAAATGAAGAGCAGTGATTACTTTTATTAGCATGTGCTACTGGATTTATTGAAGCAATTCTCTGCTAAAAAACTAATATAATTTAACGCCATAATAAAACTGTTGAAACCTAATAGCAGTACTTATGATGGTGAAATGCTATCCCCAAGTAGTGATCTCAGGGACAAGGGCTGCAGAATGTTGGTAACAAAATTTTTAAAGACATTTTTATGGTCAGGCACATCTCATAGTCTGAAAAATGTGTGAATTGATACTGTATGTGCAAGGAGATGGAAGAATTTAGTTCTTCTTCTGTTTCCTGAGAATGTGAAATGCTACAGTATATCTGAGCCATGTGAAAGGGAAATGAAATCCGAAAGCTAATAGTAATCTCTCCATTGATTACACTTGATATCACCATAGGCACTGGATAGTTTTCTTCAGACAAATTACCTCCATTGTAATTCTTTACAATAGTTCCGTAATATGACCGAATACACCACCCAGAAATCCTGTATCCACCACTTATTTGTGTCCTAATCCCAGCACCCCCACCGATCAGATGCTTGAAGAGACCACAGTGCTCCAGAGGGTGCTTCAGCCTCTTCTTGGCCATTGATGTTGTGATGAACTGCACCTGCCCTGAGCGTGCTTATAGTCTTTCACTACAAGCATGTGACATTCCACGCCCCTTGGTGTGTGTAAGGTTACGTATGGCACGGTTTTTCACAGACGCCTCCTGTCCATGCGGGCACAGGAAGGCCCAGAAAGGGAGAGAGGGTAGCCCACACGAGCCCTGCATGGCGCTACGCTCACTCATAATCTTGACTGGCTGAGAGACCCTTTTCACTATCACCAGCGAAACCGAGTCTATCAGCCCAGTAGTACTGCCACCAGCTCTCGTTTGATATAATTCCGGTCCGTTAACAGATTATATCGGGTCAGGAGCCAACCCAGGTAGCATATAACAATATTACCGAGCACACGTGGGATTTGTGGATCGAGATAACAGAACAACTCAAAATTAAATTATATATTTAATCGCCTTAAGGGCTCACTAAACAAAACACTCTACACATATTGAATATGTACAATGGTCCGATTTCAGTTGCAAGGATAGTAGGGGGGTACAAACAGGATAAGCAGATTGTAAAGTCAGTTACCAGTAGATGTTATGCTTTGCTGTAGTCACGTTAAAGGCAGTGATGTCAGCAGGTTCCTGGGCCTTTTCTTACACTGTACAGGCAGTAGCCTTTCCTTAGAACAAGACGCTGGCCTCTGCTTAGGTCCGCATTATTATACCTTTGTCGTCCCCGCCCCATCTGCTCCCGGGGGTGTCACACTCCCCCCTCCCTCCAGATGGGGCCAGGAAAATCTCCAAAACCTGTTATTGTCCATAACATTCCACTGGTAGGTCCGATCATCACGGAACCTGCGGCAGTGGGTCCACCTCATGCCAAGGCATTTTATGAGACCAAACGCAGCTAAGCTACTGGGTTTCTTCTAGGAGTTACACATATCTCCCCAACCATAGAACCATAGAAGTTACACTGCCACATCCCGCTCGTCTTCGGGGTTGTAGAACTGTCCTCGGTCATTGGCTCGGTTGCAGCATAATTTCATAAATCCGTATGAAATTACGGCGCAGGCCCGGCTGCAGAAATCCCTTGAAATTGCTGAGGGCTAAATTCTCAGCAGGCTTCCTTCTGAAAAGTTGTCAGGCTCCATTCAGGCTAGGAAGGTACGAAGTTCCTCACTCACAACTTTGGAACAGACCTGGTCTCCTATCATGTTTTTGTTGTAATCACGGTGACCATATGTGACATGGCTATGACACAAAGTGGGGGTTGGCAGGGAATCATGTCATATTCCTCTCAGATGTCATGTTCATCGATTACATGGCTTAGGTACAGCTCATTCCCATTCAAGTGAATGGGGTTGAGCTGTAATACCAAGCACAGCCACTATACAGTGTACTGCATAGTCTGGAGTATGGCAGCCTCTTCAAAAAGGTGATCTGCAAGGGTGTCAGTAGTCGGATCCCCACCAATCATATATTGATGACCTAGCCTGAGGATTGTGGGAGCACCGCTTCTGCTTCAAAATAAACTGCACAAGTGAATTGGACAAGCACACAGACTTTGGATGGATGTGGTGCAATTTGTGGAACAGAGGTGCCATGTTTCTCTCATCCTGCAAACCCATTTAATGGATCTTCTTATGTCTTGACTCCAGCAGACCATTAGAGTCCTACCTTGAAGCATAATAGCTGTTCGTATGTTATGGCTGATCAGTGTATATAACCACACTGAGATTAGCAGTTATAACACTAAGAATGTAGACTGTTCTACAGAATTAATCTTACACTGGAAATTGGAAATGAAATGTGGCCAGCATCTGCTTATCCAGCACATCCATGTCCAAAGCAGTCCTCATAATGCTGGCCATAATGGTCTACCTTATGTACCACACTAGTTCAGCTGAGATTATACATTGCTTCTGGCATTGTAGGGTTTTAAGAATGAATGCAGCATGTACAGTCAACCTCAGCTTAGAAATGACTGCTTCATAGTGTACTGAGAATGCCTTCTCAGATCCTCATGGTGACATAAGATACCGATGCAGGCTGTGAATAGACTGCAGGGCTGTTGCATATTAGGGGATATTGTATAGGTGAGAAGCCTTTCAGATATATTGAGATGTTTGCCTTGAGAAAGATCACCTTTGTTAGGGTCATAGGTGACCTTGTCTACAGTAGCAACAAAGAATCATCCTCACAGCAAGAAAGTGAGTGTAAAAAATTGCAAGTACAAATAAAAAGCAAGAAAATAAGAGAAATCCTTGAGCTAATTAAACAGCACACTCCTTGTCTGACACCTTTAGAGCTGTTTTTCGCTACCGTGTACAAAAATACAAAAGTTCACAGCAACCGTTGTTCTCACAAATATAGCGGCTTTCCTTTCAGCACCATCACTGATCAGCTTTCTAGGCCTGTGTTAAAGCTGCCTACCCGAACAGAATGTCTTAAAGGGAACCTGCCACTAGGTTTGGGGCCACCAAACGTCACCGGCATGTCGTTATGTAGGTGGTGTAACCAGGGTTTTGGTATTAGGATGTATCAATTTGTAAATTACATCCAGTTCAGTACACTTCTCTTTACTGATCATCCAGTTTCCAAAAAATGTTGTGTGTGAAACCACCCTTATAAGGCTACTTTCACACTTGCGTTGTGGTTTTCCGCTATTGAGATCTGGCAGAGGATCTCAATACCGGAAAAAAACGGTTCAGTTTTGTCCTCATGCATTCTAAATGGAAAGAGATTAGTTCAGGATGAATCAGGACGTCTTTTGTTCCATCAGCTTTCAGATTTGTGACTGGACACAAAACCGCAGCAAGCTGTAATTTTGTGTCCGGTCATAAAAACAGAAAAAAACGGATTCAGCACTGAAACTAATGTAAGTCAATGGTGATGGATCCGTTTTTTTAGGAGACTAAAAAACTGGATCAGTCACCCACTGACTTTCAATGTATTTAGTGCCTGATTGGTTTTTTTCCAGTTTTGATTTCACACAACCGCATCCTAACGGAACGGATGCATCCTGATGTGCGAAATCAAAACTGATCCGTTTAATTCTGGTATTGAGATCCTCTGCCGGATCTCAGTACCGGAATTAACAACACAAGTGTGGAAGTAGCCTAAGATAAGCAAAAATGGGGTCTGTATTTTTTTCTTCGAAACACCAGCACTATTATGGATTTTGTCTAGTATTACAGCTTAAGCGGATCGGGCTAAGGTGCAAAACCAGACACTGCACATGGGCAAAATGGGTGCTGGTTCTAGACAGTAAGTAGACCCATTTTTTCTGATCCTGGACACCACATTAAGGAGCAGTGTTTACTGTATATTTTATATGCTGCATCAATTGAATGTTCAGATGATTTCCATCAGACTCCTATTTATATTCTCCTTGGATGAGACATTACATCTGTGTCTGTGACCATATGTCTGAGATTTATGATGCTCTGAACGCTTCTATTTCTTCTTGATTAATACATCTGAATCTCATTGTAACAGGGCGTCAAAGACAGCTAGCCCTAGACTCTGGTTAGCTGTCGTATGACAGCTATTCCCCCTGCCCACCATATACATGCATACTATACCGAGCATGTTCTCAGTGGGAAATGAGGAGTTAGCTGCTCTTCGACACCTCTAGTGATCTCTAGTGAGGCATGTTGAAGTCCAACTATCCAATCCATCTATCTTCCAACATCTGTTGTCAGGAGAGAGTTGAGAAACTCTCATACACTTCAGATGGTCAACCAATTTCACAAACTCAGCAGGTTTGTCCTGCTTTCATCTAATATGTATGAGCACCTTAAGCTGCTGTACATGTTTGTACATTATTATACCATCTACAAACATACAGTGAAATTCCTGTGACAATTTTAAGGATAATTGCCGGGTTATTGAAAGGTGTAACTTTCATTTCTTCTAATGAATCTTTTCACTTTGATGGATGTATCTATCTATGTTTGATGTTGGAGGAGGAGTACAATAATTAAGGGATAATTAGGGAGTGGATGTGACAGAATAATTATGTCAAAAAGGAAATTCATCTTATCCTTGGGTTCCAGTGCTAGATATTGCATGAATAATATAGTTGACTTATCAGTAAGTTTCAAACAAATGAATAATGTAACAGGACAGCCAGTGGAAAGTCCAATTATCCACTCTTAAAAGGGCTGTTCCATCTGAACATTTATAGCAAGGTCTCATAGTTGTGGGTCCCACTGCTGGAATCCACCACTATCTCAAGAATGGGGCCCAAAGTGGATGGAGAAAAAGGCACGCATACGTGGTCACCCCTCCATTTACTGCTGTGGGACTTCCAAAAATAGCCAAACCCTAGCTTGGCCATTTTAAGAAGTATCACTGAGGTTTGTGGCTTGTTCTCCATTCACCGCTGTGGGATTTCTGAAAATAGGCAAGCACTCTCACTTCGCTATTTTAGGAAGTCCCATAGCAGTAAATGGAGAGGACGCTGTGGGATGCTCTCTGTTCATGCTGGGGCCATGTTCTTGAGATAAGAGCAGGTCCCACAAGTTGGGTCTGCCCGTACCTATCGAACATTTATGGCATATCCTATTGTTATGCCACACGTGTCCAGATGAGACAAGCCTTTTGACTTCTAAGAAACTATAGACCATTCTTGTTTCTACACTAGACAGGTTTAGGTTTGATGACAGGTTTGATGGCAAAAGCGAGAAGACGTATCTCAGTCCTGTTTGCAATTACCAATTTATACTTCTCCCTGCCTAAAACAGTGCCATGTGGGTTCATTGGCTGTGTTTTGTATTATAGCTCATCTGCATTCAAGTGAATGGGGCTCAACTACAATTTCAGAGACAGCCGATGGAAATAGGTGGTGCTGTATTGAACAACCCCTTTAAGGAATTATGTAGTCCCAAATAGTAAGCTCAAAATGAACAGACACTTCAAAGCTGGTGTTAAAACAGCATCCCATCTGTCCATGGATTGTATCTGGTATTGGCGCTTAGCTCCATTAAAGTGAATGGGGCTGAGCTGCTTTACCACATACAGCCTTGTAGACAAGTCTGCTGCTGTTTTTGGAAGTATGCAGTCATGTTTTTGTGCAACCCTTTAAACTGGAAGCAAGCAAGGGTTATTTCGGCCTATGGACTGAAAATAATCATTTAATATTGTCGTAGATACATGATATCTGATGGACCTAATGGTTGCCACGTGCACCACCCATGATTTAATGTGCACACATCTTTACACATGGCTCTCTCAATAGTCCAGAGATGAAGGGTGATTACCAGAAGGAGTCATGTCATGGTCAGGCTTTTGATGAAATGTCATTTGTAGCCAGGCCGCTGCGTATATGAATATCTGCATAACACTGACAGTTATAAATGACTGGAGTTGCACACTAATGAGGATAAATGTGTTATTCTGCAGTTACCAATTACATATCCACTTTCAGCTCTGCCACGTATTGATCTACAGTAGATTAGTATTTCTTAGAGGGTATTTAAATGGTTCAATGTCTTGGTCATTGTAGCGAAATGATTTTCCATTTTTCTTTATATAACCATAAGCATAGCTTATGGAAAGAATATAAAGCTCTGTCATTTCTAAAATGGAAAAAAAATAAAATCTTGGTTTAGCTGTGCTCCAAATCTCTGAGTGTATGAAGATGAGATGTGATGGGATAGACTGACAGGGGTGACCCTACAAAGGCAGGAGGTAGTAAATAAAACAAGCTAATTAAAATAATGCATTCTTGTCGATGGTTTAAATGTCCTTGTGCTTCAATTGTAGATCATAATTAAGAATAAAAGTGACAATTATACAAACCTGCAATTGCCCAGGTCCATCTCCGGCCTATCTCATGTCACGTGAAAGTTCATTCTAAATAAAAGGTTTGTGTAACCTCTAAAAATCAGGTTAAAATGCTGGTAAATGCCAAACCAATAAATGATATACATACTGCTTAAATTAGCTGTTTAAATATGTTTGAAAAGTCAAATTGACAAAACTTACTAATCTATTTTTATTATGATAGATGCCCGTGGGTACTGATATTAGCCCTAGTCCATTCAAGTTGTGGGACATTTCCTCCTCTGTGCCTTCATGCTTGAAGGAAGCTGGCTTCCTGGCTCTGTTCTTTAGCTAAGTCAGCCCCCTTCTCCGTCATGCTGAGACCAAGAAGGGGGCAGCTTAGCTGAGTCAAACAGCCGGCTCCCATCAGGCTCATTATTGGTCACGTGTTGACACAGAGAAGTGGAAGCTCCCTTTCAGTGTTGGAATGAACCCGGAAGTGATGGACCAGTTGTGAAATTGGGACACTGGGCCTGGTATCATAAAGACTGGTTTGACCAATTTGAATTTGAAACATATTTATCAAGTTTTTATCTGTCTGGACAAACCCTTTAAATAATGAGATTCCCCTACACCTCGGATTACAATGCTATTACAGCGGTGGCTGCAAGGATGACTGCTCCACTCCAAAAAGTTAAAGCATTTTTATGGGTAGAATTAGTTATTGGTGCAAATCATTCTGAAGGTTTCATGCTATAGGTTCATATTCAACAATAATGTGGAGGCTACGAACAGCCCCTGTACTAGAATGAATAAGATATCATAAATGTAGCTAATCTTTGAAATTCCGCATTTACGTCAAGCACTGAGTATGTTTTATTAAATTCAATTGTAAATGGATTATTTTGTATTCCCTACAGTCATTTAGTGTAGTTATTTGCTTTGAAATGTGTTGGCGGCACTGCAATCATTATCATTATGGATCCCGTGTTTTTCTTTCAATTAATACTATATCACCATGCCTGACAATAATAAAAAAATACATGAACATTAGGAAAATAACTGGTTAGGCACCTTGTCTTTTGTATGTAGTTATCATCTGACAGGTAGAGTAAAAAACAAGTAAATAGACGTGTATTCGCTCACCCTTTACTGCAGTACCGCACCTCTTAGATCTCTACAGGCCTCTAGAGGAACCCAGGCTTGCCTTCAGTCCAGTTCAGTTATTATCTGATATCAGACATCAACCACTGATGCTGGATAGGACCTGCCAGAAGTTGACTGTTGTCCACACATATTGAGCTCCAGGTCAACAGAGTGTCATTATAATAATTCCATGTAGAGAGGGTATTCATCAGTTAAAGGTATTTTCCTGTACTTAGATATTGATGACCAATTCTCAGGATAGGTTATTAATATCATATCTGTGGGAGTCTGACACTTAGCACTCCCACCAATCGGCTGTTTCAGCAGCCACCAGCACCAGAAACTATAAATTCTACAGGACTGAAAGAACGAGGTTACGTCTACTGTGAAATAGCTGTAGGGGTTCGGGGTGTTGAACTCCACTGATCTGATATTGATGACCTGTCTTGAGGATAGGTCCTGGAAAAAACCTTAGGAATTCACCTAGTTAAGTAGGCCGAAAAAGATGGAGCCTTAATAGGGATCATACAGAAGGACATTGAGCATCTACTGTACCTTCTTAGGCATCTGATTTTAGTCACCTTTCTTTTCTGTTGGCCCCTTACAGATCCATCAGAAAAAAATGCATGCTCTTATCTGATACCATGTACATTCTTAGCTAGAGTTATTGCTTGAATATGTCATATGGCACCATGAGACCCTAAGTTCAAATGTTACCATATTGCCAAATGACTAATAAAAGGGTTTTCCCATCATAAACATATCCATGAGGTATGTGGGTCCCCAACCAGGTACAGAATGAATGGAAAGCATAAACAAGCATGTTGGCTGTTTCCATCACTATCATTGACTTTCTCCTATTCACATTGTAAAACTGGGCTCAGACAGCCCATTCTCCTGATAAGTGAGGAACCTAAAAAAGGTACGAAAAACTGCTTAGGGAACCAGAGAAACCATTCATGAAATTCTTTTAGCCTAAAGGCTAATTTTTTGATACATTGTTGAAGACAAAACAAGCTGTGAAGCATAAAGGAGGGGGGGGGGGGTTAGTATTAGTATATGGCATGATCCAGTTGCCACCTGAGGCTGAAACCCTGCCCAACTGTGACAACCAATGGCTGCATGATTTTGTGGGTAAAGCCAAGTCCTTAGGCTTGTTTCACACTGCTTCGGCAGGTTGTTTGGCAGAGAACGGCCAGATGTTACTTGGCCTGCTGCCCCCATATGCCAGCAGTGTGAAACAAGCCTTAACCATGTGGCTGTCGGCTGTAATATATGGGCAGGGTTGTATCTGCATGCGGCAGCTGCCTCTTGTAACACTGTTTCTTTTTTTTAATGTATTCCTAGTTTTATCTTCAAAAACTACACAAAAAACTTGAATAAACCTGATCAAAACCTGAATGTGTGTAAGCACAACCACCACTGCTGGATTGCATGGTCACAATACATTAGTGTCTTGTATTAACTTTGCCTACGTGATAAATGCCATTAGAGGAAGTGAGACAACCCCTTTAACAGAACCAAAGAAATTCTATAAACAGCAAATTGAATTTAACATAATAAAAAAACACTGATTTCTGGACTGCACCTTTAGTTGCCGTCCTCCACATGTACAGTACATTGTATTTCTTTCAAATAGCATGTACAAGCCTGGCAGTTACCAGTAATCTGCATGTGAATCACGCTGCTGGGTTGTATCGCGTACGAGTATCCTTAGAGGGAGGCATGTTAATTGTACTAGATAGGGCCTTCAATGTGCACAGGTATTACAACTAGCCTTAATTATACCCAAAAAAGGTTCAATATAATGAAAGGTTCTCTGTGGCTTAAAGTATTGATCTCTATTATTAGATGCTAGTGCGAGCCAGCCAAGTATCATGATAGCATTGCACGCGCTCTGCCCAGGCCTTCGCTCTATCGATTGCACTGTTTGTTACCATCACTTGTTTACACACATAAACGGAGGCAGCTTTTATTCTTTTGGTTTGTAAAAGAAAACCGCATTCTCTGCTTAGATTGCAACCGTAGATAAACCTTGCACCAAAGATCTGATCATGAAGAAGATTTTAAAGCATTTTTGTTTGCTTCAAATGCATTTTTATCTCCCTTAGATATGAGACAATACAAAAGCTACAGGGAAATTTCTTTGAGTTATTTAAGGTAGAAAAATATTTTTGCTTCTCTTACTGAATAAAGGCAGCTGAGCTGCAATACCAGGGACAGTCCATAGATATGGGAGGTTTTGCATCTGGAAAACAAAGGCATGGTTTATTCTTATGTTATGCCTCTTCAAGTATGTATATTAAAAGTAAGGATTGTGTCCTGTGTTGTACTGACCATGCACAGACTGCCTAAAACATCTCATCTGGAGTGAGAAATGGAAAGGCCTGTGAGATATTGTGTGAAACTGGTGAAGGAAGGCAGTCATTTCAATTTGACGTGTTAAGGGGGGGAATGAAGGTTTAGAATTGATTTTAAAGAGTAACTAAACCTATGACGGTATGATGTCCCTAATGCTGTAATAAACAATTTTCTAATATACTTTATTGATCAATTTAGTATTTTTCTTAGTCTTTTCCCCTACCTAAAGTGCACCAGTACACCAGGCTGTGAAATGTATTAATTGGGCTGCAGCAGCGCTGTGAGTACAGGCAGGAGCGCATATTGCTGCTCCTGCCCGTATCCCCAGAGGATTACTAACTCCTGGCATAGCACAAGGGTACCCTGTACCCATGTACTATGCCAGGATTAGCGGAGCGGGATTCTGCCTGTTCCTGCTCCGTTAGGCATGTCCTGCATGTCAGCTATTAGCTTAGTGGAGCAGGCAGAGGCAGGATCCCGCTCCGCTCAGCTAATCCTGGCATAGTACATGGGTACAAGGTACCCATGTGCTATGCCAGGAATTAGTAATCCTCGGGGGGACACAGGCAGGAGCAGCAATATGCGCTCCTGTCTGTACTCACAGCTCTGCTGCGGCCCAATTCATAAATTTCACAACCCGTACTCTGCACAGCACTGACAGCTCAGTTCTGAGCTTAGTTTTAAGCGCACAGGGAATGGTGCGGTTTAGGTAGGGAAAAGACTAAGAAAAATACAAAATTGATTAATAAAGTATATTAGAAAAAGTTTTATTAGGGCATTAGGACCATCATATTAAAATTTGTTACAAAGGTTTAGTTACTCTTTAAAGCTCTTTACATGTATCCAATGCCTCTTGGATGAAGAACGACGTGGTAAACAATTACATAAGGCAATACTGTCAATACCTAAGCACCACACCCTACTGAGTGCCATACTGCCTAGCTTAGAAGGAATCACTGCATATAGGTATTATAAGGTTTTATGTAATATCATAGTATCTCATATCTCAGAAGATGTGTCCTGATGAAACTGCCTGACCTGTTATATGTGCACTTGGCAGCTGAAGACATCTGTGTCAGTCCCATGTTCATATGTGCCTGCATTGCTGAGAAACATTATGGCTTAATACATGCAGGCATGTATGAGCCTCTAGGAGCAACGGGGGCGTTGCCATTACACCTGGAGGCTCTGCTCTCTCTGCAACTGCTACTTCCTCTTCACTTTGATTGGCAGGGCCAGGCAGGTGTGATCACTTTTTCACTACCTGGCCCTGTCAATCAAAGTGGAGAGGGTCTATCAGTTGCAGAGAGAGCAGAGCCTCCTTGATGCTCATTTGCATATACTAAAACATAATTTTTCTCAGCAATGCGGGCACATATGAACATGGGACCAAAATAGATTCCTTCAGCTGCCAAGCGCCCATGTAACAGGTCAGCCAGCTTCAGGTACAAATCTGCTGACAGAGGCCCTTTAACTCTTAATGTGGCAGCATACTTAATCAGTATTTCTCAGTGGAAACCTCTTACAGCTGTTGAACAGCACCCGTGATGCCATCAGATTTTCTTATATCACGACTGTTTTGGCCCTTGGAAGCTTTAGAGCTTTATGAATAGAGCTTTTCACGTTAATGTTCTTGACTAGGTGTAGATTTCAACCATTTTATCACAGAAAGTGCTGTCAGCTTAGTTTGATATCTCCTTTGTACTTTCATTTCTTTTTGTGCATTTTTCTTAGCATAACATCAAAAAATGTCGTCTTGTGTAGAGTTTGTGACTTGTGGGATAGGTGGCAGATACTTTTTACTCTTCTGCTCAGTTTTACAAAGCACATTTGGTTCTGTTGCTAAATTTCAATTGCTATGCAATATCATTTCTGTGACTACTGTGAGCCGCTAAAGGACTGAAGTATTCTGACTGCACTTCAGAAAAACTTTTGATATGTCATAGTGAGATATCAAAGGTTTCGGTGGGGGTCTGAGTGCTGAGACAAGAGCTGATCACTAAAACGAGGAGTTTTAGGAATTCTGTATCTCCTCACTGCTGAAATCAGACTGACAACATCCTCATAGAATTTGTACTGAGCCTGTCTTCAGCAGCGAGGAGAGATAGCACTTGGCTGAACTCTTCTAAATCCTCATTTTACTGATCGGTGGGGTTTTACCACCTGGCCTCCCCACTAACCAAAACCTGTGATATGTCAGTCTGTGCAGTTGCTCTTCAAAATTCCATTGAGGTCCATCCAATATCAAGATAAAATACAAAGATGCTAAATTTTCTTTGGGGTTGGTCACATTGTATGTACAGCCATAGTTTCTAAAACATCATAACGTTACCAGCTTCCTATGGCCTGAAATAATGACGTGTTGGCATCCAGTGGCCTAACTGAAATCCTGCACTTTAAAACAACATAGAAGCTGTATGTCATTGAGGTGGCCACCTGACCCCCGGCCAATCACATGTACGGCCACCACTTAGCAATCAATCAGTTGGAACCATCTTTGTTAGCTAGAGCAGAGAGGAGCCTGGATGTATTTCTGGAGTGTAATAATATTACAGGTTAGTCACTAGAGATGGGTCGTTGATCCGGGGAGTAATTCTGATTGCCTGATTGGAGTCTGGAAGGAATTTGTTTCCCTAAAGTGGGGAAAATTGGCTTCTACCTCACAGGTTTTTTTTGCCTTCCTCTGGATCAACTTGTAGGAAAACAGGCCGAACTGGATGGACAGATGTCTTTTTTCGGCCTTATAAACTACATTGCAAAAAAGCCCTAGAGGTTCACCAATGTTTAAAGAGGTTGTCTGGCCACCCACAGAACCAGGAATCGGCTTGGCCCAATGACCGTTGCAGCCAGTTACACGGCTCAGTGGTCACAGCAGCTTAAATGCTACATCATGTGTAAAGAGAGTGTAGACAGTTGAATGCTATATCACAGCCAATGGCATACATAGAGAAGTAAGGGCCCCATAGCAAGGATCAAACCAGGTCCCCCACACAGCCCCACACAGGACAGAAGGGGTTCTCTCTAAACCCTTTTCAATCTTCCTTGGCCCATTTTTCCTCATTTGCTAAAAATTGTTTAGAGGGTAGAATAATGACCAAGTTTTCACCTCCAGTAGAAGAGGAGATGATCCCAACTAAGACTAGGACCTCTCTTGCCCTGGGCCCAATAGCAGTCGCATGGTCTGCCGCTATGGTAGTTACGCCACTGATCACAGCAATGATATACTGGAAGTGACGACAGAGGAGTCTTTTTTTAATTTTCAGAAGCAGAGTTTAGGTCCCTGGGGCTTGTCTGTTCCAAGGTTGGGCAACCCCTTTGACATTGACATCTTTACAATAAAAAAAAATCCCAAAACATAATATAATACTATAAAACACAAATGATGTAAATTCAAAAACTTCTTTCCAGAATCTAGCTATAATTTTATGTGATGTCCATTTTAGCAAACCACATAATACACTAAAACCCACTTCACCTGTAAATAAGCAATACAATTCCCCCAGCAGTAAGTATAGTTTTTTTTTTTCATTCTATTTCATCTTATTTCCCTTTTTCAATTGCCTTACAATTCCTCCCATCTCCCACAAAGCAGCCAAGGTAATTCAAACGCCTTATAGCTTCAGCTTGAATTGCACTACCTTCTTTTTTTATCTATTAAACTTCTCCATTTGCTGGGAATAAATATCCTGAAATTGTATGTATTTTGCTGACATTGCTGGATTTATACTCTGGGTTTTGACAAAGAGAAGACTCTTGGCCTGAGTTACCCAGTTCATGTTTTATGCAATATTGGACAGTTCTGTATTAAAATACGTTTCTACTGGCATCAATAACTGTTTCAGGCCTCTGTATGTAAATACTATTAGAATGATAGGGGATCAAATGCTTCCAGCAGTATATTAAGTTTAAACCTGCAGCAAGTAATCTCCTAGACTTCAACAAGCCACTACCGAATGCTCAATTACTCTGTTCATTTTTTTCCATATCAAAGTGACAGCAAAAAAAAAAAACATCTATTGCAAAGGGCCTTGCTCAGAGTCGAGGAAAAAAATATTTTCAATCTATTCTTACAACCTTCTTTTAATATTCATCCTACGTAGAGATCAAAGTCAAACGTTTAGTGGCGCTTCCCTTTGAGCTCCAAATGGCCTTGTCCAAATGAATAATGTTTATTTCTAAACAATACAAAGGCTATCATCACTGTAGAATTTTTTTCTATATCAGAACATAAATCCTAAATCACATTCATTTCCTTTATATGTTATATATTGTAGAAGTGCCAAAAAATGAAGGCATGGTCGTCTCAGGGAAGATTGTAAGAGATGATTTACTCGGGGTCAGAGTACTGTACTTCTGATCTGAAGTTCCAAACTAGATCTTCTGAGCTTTGTAAAAAAAATATATCTAAAGGGTTGAAATAATGGCAGTGGTTTGAAATGGCTAAGAATAAAGGCAGTCCATTGTTATGGAGTTCACCATACTAAGGAAACGGACATCTATGCTAAGACTTTGTATAATGATCTTATATCTGTCACCTTCAAAGGTTGCGTGGGTGTTGCTGTACCACATAGTATACCATGGTTGGAACTGTTGCTCAAACAGTTCTCAATGTTTTTTTGTTCTTAAAAGAGCTTGACACAAGGGATGACTTTCAGTAGACTGAAGCAAGGTAGTACCGCCCCTATGTGGCCAAGAATTTGGTTGCCTGCAAAGCATAGGTTCCCAATGAACACGTGATTTAAATGAGGTGCTAAGTTTCCATCTCCACCATGGTCCTGATTCTGTGGCAGTGGACAGCAAACGAAAACATATGGCAGCACACCATTACACATGCAAACAATAGAACTAAGTATTAGGGATTACTCTGGATTAAAGTGGTACTATACCTACTATACATGAAAAGTAGAAACTCTTTGCGCACATTTTTGATCAAACATGTGTCAGGTCCATCTATCAGGTGGTTTCTGCAGATGGGTACCTAACACTAACAAAACTTTCTCCTGAGCCTAACCTAAACCTACAATGTTCAGGGTGGTGTAGGAACCAGCTACATTTATACTCTGCTCAGAAGCAAATTGTGGAACACACAATGGCCGGCATCCGTGTTTTTGCGGATCTGTGTTCTTGAGGATCCGCAAAAACACGGCCGTCGGAACGGCCCCTGAAGGAGGGAGCTGCCCTCCTGTGGCAGTGGAACTGTCAATTCCAAACAGACCTGGGCACCTTAGCCGTGTGGTATTGTCACATTTAGGGCAAATGACAATTGCACCAGACCAGCAAATAACCAAATATTTCAACCTTCAATTCCTCTTTTATTGAGCAAGATTATTATAGGGGTAACACATCATCAATATACGATTTCTATTGAAGGGGTATTTCCATCTAGGACATAAAATATGCCATAAATGTCCACTGGGTCTTGCTCCTATCTCCAGAATCTCCTATCTTTCCTGGCAGGGCAAATATTCTATTTTAGTGATATTTGATGCAGTGTTGTCATAATACATAATGTAATATTACTATGGAAAACAGTATAAATAGAAAGGAAAAAAGTCAAATAACTGGTATGAAGTGCATCAATCTATAGCTAGCGATTCAAGTCAGAAAATACTTCATAATTCACTAATGCGATGAGAATGGCAAAAGAACTACATCAATCGATTCAAAGAATTAGTGGATCAAAGAGTTTCCTTGGGAATTAGATTAAATAGTCTATGGGAGGTCAGCTCTTAGCTGTTTAGTGATCTTGAAATGACCCCTTATGTCTTTTTTTATGCCATGGATTAGTATCTTCCCGTTTATTCAAGCTCTGAATACCCATATGAGAACAGCCGTGTAAATGCCACATTTATGCCACACTATTATCCCCCCGGTCAGCCCTAGCAGAAGATTTACTCTTCGCACAGCAGTGTTTCCCGGACCTGCAAAATTATATCAAAGACATTCAGCAAACACTTATCACATCCTGAACCTTGTATTCAAACTGTGGGTCATTCATCCCGACTATCAGAAGAAGCCTTTAGTTATCTTATAAGATAATGTATAATAACATTCATCAGTAGGAGACACTAATCATAGCGGTGCAAGATTAAAAATGCCAAGGAGGGCATTTATCTGAGCAGTATCTTAGGGAACAGGAAAGCTTGAAATTGGTTTAGGCGCCTCTGCAGAGCAGAATCATGGACGCACTTATTCAGATCTGTCATCAGACCATCCTGCTGTATGTCAGGGTGGTTTGGAATGAGTACAGGCCGGCACTCTTGTTAGCCGAAACGAGAATATTGTATTTGGATAATTGGACCAATTCAATGGATTGGGGAAGACAGGGAGCTCATGAATACTCTAGACCAGGGGTGCACAAACCTTCCTGGTTGGGGGCCGCATTGTCAGACTGAAGGAATCCCAAGGGCCGAAAAGTTAAAGGGGTATTACCGACTGAAATACTGTATTTATGGCATATTGTACATACAGTATATACTATAAAAGTCTGGTTACACCTCCAGGACTCCCAGAGAATACATAAAAAATGCATGTGAGCAGCCACAAGATATAGACATACATGTCTGTCACCAGATGGTTGGGGTATGCACAGAATGATATTGAATAGCATCTGCTAATTTTAAACATTCATTAAAGAGGTTGTCCCACAAAAAATATTCTACATTTTTCGTACCAGCACCTGGATCGGAATACTTTTGTAATTTTATGTAATTAATAATTTAGTACAGCCACTGAGTTATTAGATAAAAGGCATCTGTTTAGCGCCACCTGCTGTTTGGTCTTTTTCTAATTTCTCTGTCCTGCTCACTGAGGTGGAAGGACATGCTCAGTTCCATCTTTCAACTGCCACCAAGTGCAGTAGAAGAAACACAACCCCTGAGAAAGTGCACACCCCTAAGCTGCTAACTTGAAATAAATCTAGCAGAACAATTCGAGCAATGAATGT
The DNA here is from genome assembly GCA_900303285.1 of Rhinella marina. Classification (NCBI taxonomy): domain Eukaryota; kingdom Metazoa; phylum Chordata; class Amphibia; order Anura; family Bufonidae; genus Rhinella; species Rhinella marina. The sequence continues at coordinate 87,357 of ONZH01009572.1, forward strand.
GGAGATCTCTGGATCCATGTGAGGTACAGGGCTGGTTCTAAGTTTGTTAGAAAGAGATTGTCGTACACTATATTATATCGGATTTTCTGCTTACTAATGGGATAACCTTTTAATAGAATCCAATTGGAATTTCTGTGAAGAGGTGATCAATCAGTACTAGGAAAGAGGTACATGTAGAGGTAAATATAGTCTTGAAAACTTGACAGATATGGACACCTTTTTTTCTGACCTGTTCTATTGTTCATTTTCTTCCTAAATGCAACATTAAGTAAATTTATAAATAGTTTAAAAAAAATTCTTACTGTTTTGCAGATTTAGAGTCTGTGTAATTCATTGACATAGCTGCTGGTCCTGCTATTTCTGACATAAACCTGACAATGTACTGCCTGTCTTGGCCCACTCTGCTCTCCCAATCCCTTGTCTCAGTATTAGAGATACCAGCAGGATGGATAAGGAGGTTGTACGCAGCAGATCAGAGTGTGGAGAGGGGGAAAGCATCCAAATCTTCATGGAGAGCAGTTAACACAGGCTATACTTAAAGGGAGTCTGTCACCTGTTTTTCACCAATATAACTAACAGCACTGCCCTACAGAAGATTGCAGACACATCCCAGACATACCTGTGTGCACTTTGTGCCTTTATTTCATGTCCAGGAAAAGCACTTTTATTCTGCAGGAAAACATCTCCCAAATGCCCAGCTCTGCTGCTGTAAGTGCCCAAAGCAAACCAGACTGAAGAGGGAAGGACCACTTTAGTTGCTCATGTCTTGGGACTCGTAGCCACTAGAAATACGAACCTGACCTAAAGCTGGCTTTCCAACCTTTCAAATGATACCAGAATCATAGCATTATATCCACTATATCAGAAGCTATAGCTGTTAGAAATCGAGTCAGGAAGGAAAGCTGTTTTTACTTTCGCTTTCAGCTGGGTACTTGGGAGCTGTTTTCCAGCAGAATAAAAGTTCTTTTCCTTGACATGTAATACAGACACACAGTGCACACAGGTATGTCTGGGATGTGTCTGCAATCTTCTGTGGGGCAGTGCGCTTAGTTATATTGGTGAAAATTAAGGGACAGACTCCCTTTAAGAATAAAAAGGCAGTCTGCAGGGGAAGAGGAGAAAGATCACACAAGCTGTATGTGAATGTTGAAAGAAGACAGAGCACCCACATCGGAAAGCAGTGTCATAATGAAATAGTGCTGATAGCTGAGAGCTAGTGAAGGCATTAGCATCCTGGACACCCAGATCTCATATCCAGCATGTATTATTGGGAGGGATGCATGAAGAAAGTCTGAAAATAAAAGAAGGTTGAAACTCTGGCAACCTTTTTAAGGCTAATTTACTATTACATTTTCCATGCAAGAGGTATCTATAGCCTTTAATGTGATTCTAATACTTTGGGTGCCAAGTGCTGTATTCTTAAAATTAATATTTCTTTTTATTTAAATGGGTCAAATGCAAAAATTCAGGCTATCTGAAGCCACGAGTAGGGGAAGCCTGAGGGGTTACATTTAAAGCATTATACTCAATGGTATACATAAAATATATAAAATTGGCAGTATTGATTATATCTAGGGATGTTTAGGGGTTTAGGGATGTTCATAACTTTTCTATGAGAATTATTATATTTTAATGTCACGGACTTGGAAATCTTATATTCTTGAATTTTACTTCTTTTACTTCTTTTTTTGAACAATACACAATTTTTTGTGATCAGATTAGTTCTCAATTTTAAGGTAGTTAAATGGTGTTCTTATAGGATATACGTAAGCTATAGTGCACATTTTTGTACTCAGAAATCATGGTTTATGCTTCTATATTGTGCATGCACATTAGAGCCCCCGGAATTGCATCTGCTTTTAGCAAGATTGCGCGCTAATTGTCTGCAAATGTAAAAGTGTAATTAAAAAGGAAAAAAAATCTTGAAGTACATCTGATTTTAAGGAGTTTTATAATTGTTAAAGGAGATTATAAACGATCAACATTAATGAAGTCTCTGCAGGATCTGTGCGTGTGGAAAAATATTGCATTTATATTGTGACTTCTTCAATTATGTTGGAATAGGACTTTCAGCAGCCATAGGGAAAAAAAAGGTTACTTAGCCTTCTTCCATGAATGGCTTTTGTACAACGCATGATAATCTCATTCAATCTAGAAGCCGTGTAGGGAGAATTTAAATGAAATACATAACTCCCACAATGTAACCACATCTGCCTAAAAGTGGTGAAAAGTGAATATCTGTTAATTAGACTCCTTTGGGAGGTGAAATATATCACTGCATTGTCAAGGAGAGGGAAGGTTGTTCAGAAAATTCCATTAAACATGATATGTAAATCGGAAGGTGCACTGATTGCATGGAAAAGGCAAAGCATGTTTCAAGATGTCTTGGGGGCAAACCTTACCTTTACTGAAAACTGAAGATAGATGCAGATAGATAGATAGATAGATACTAAACAGAAAATGGCAGCAGCACTAGATAAGCCATGAGACATAAGATGAACATGAAATAAACAAGTAAAGAAGTAAAAAAGCATAACTGCTATGTAGTATATGAAGTATATAAAGTGGAAGCTCTTAGCGCATATAAATGATCATAAATATGTCGGGCTCATCCACCAACGATCAAGGTGGCTTCCAATCGGATGAGTCCTACACTAACACTGACCTGCATCCTACACAAACCGGCAGGCCCATATCAGGAGAACACCATACCTGGTCAGAAGCTGCACCAGTGTGAACAGGAGTGCTAAATTCCCAGAGGAAGCCAGTCCTCCTCTATATATACATAATTGCAAAAAACGGACAGCACCTCCTACAGGTGAGAGTCAGGTGCAAGCTACCTGCTGGCTAATTGAATACTAAACAGAAAATGGCAGCAGCACTAGATAAGCCATGAGACATAAGATGAACATGAAATAAACAAGTAAAGAAGTAAAAAAGCATAACTGCTATGTAGTATATGAAGTATATAAAGTGGAAGCTCTTAGCGCATATAAATGATCATAAATATGTCGGGCTCATCCACCAACGATCAAGGTGGCTTCCAATCGGATGAGTCCTACACTAACACTGAGTGTAGGACTCATCCGATTGGAAGCCACCTTGATCGTTGGTGGATGAGCCCGACATATTTATGATCATTTATATGCGCTAAGAGCTTCCACTTTATATACTTCATATACTACATAGCAGTTATGCTTTTTTACTTCTTTACTTGTTTATTTCATGTTCATCTTATGTCTCATGGCTTATCTAGTGCTGCTGCCATTTTCTGTTTAGTATTCAATTAGCCAGCAGGTAGCTTGCACCTGACTCTCACCTGTAGGAGGTGCTGTCCGTTTTTTGCAATTATGTATATATAGAGGAGGACTGGCTTCCTCTGGGAATTTAGCACTCCTGTTCACACTGGTGCAGCTTCTGACCAGGTATGGTGTTCTCCTGATATGGGCCTGCCGGTTTGTGTAGGATGCAGGTCAGTGTTAGTGTAGGACTCATCCGATTGGAAGCCACCTTGATCGTTGGTGGATGAGCCCGACAAATTTATGATCATTTATATGCGCTAAGAGCTTCCACTTTATATACTTCATATACTACATAGCAGTTATGCTTTTTTACTCCTTTACATGTTCATTTCATGTTCATTTTATGTCTTATGGCTCATCTAGTGCTGCTGCCATTTTCTGTTTAGTATTCAATTAGCCAGCAGGTAGCTTGCACCTGACTCTCACCTGTAGGAGGTGCTGTCCGTTTTTTGCAATTATAGATAGATAGATAGATAGATAGATAAACTATTTTTGTAATTTTTACTGATATGTAAAATTAAATATTTTATAATTTATGGATAGTGTAGTGTTGGCCCTACTAGGTAACTAAAATCACCTCAATCTCTGTCAACAAGTTGCATGATGTAGATGCCCAATATGTGGCCCTCCAGCTGTTGTAAAACTACAACTCCCACCATGCTCTGCTGTAGGCTGTCCAGTCATGCTGGGAGTTGTAGTTTTGCAACAGCTGGAGGGCTGCAGGTTGGGCATCCCTGATGTAAATCACTCGAAGGTTAAAGTGTACAGCTCCTCATACAGTTGGTTTTTTGATGATAATATTAATAATTTAAAGGGAGTCTGTCACCTCCTAGGCCCCTATAAAGCGCTTACATACTCAAATAGCACACCTAATCATAAATCTATTGGTACCTTTGTCTTTTTCTTCAGACATTTATAAGCTGCAAAAACGCTTTTTAATTCATATGTAAATGAGCACTTGGAAGTGCCCGGAGGCGGCGTTCACGGGCGTGGAGCCCGGGCTCCTGTGCTTTTTTTCTGCTATCCCCGCCCCAGCCACTGCCTCCGCCCGCCCTCCTCTTCACTCGAGTCCTCCTTCTTTCCTGGTAAGATCCAGTGCCTGTCCAGTCTCGCGCCGCGTCGGGGCATGCGGACAGCGATGCCCATTGTGGGTACGGCATCTCTGTAGCTACTGCGCATCCGCCGGCTCGGCGCGAGACTGGACAGACACGGGATCTCATCAGGAAAGAAGGAGGACTCGAGTGAAGAGGAGGGCGGGCGGAGGCAGTGGCTGGGGCGGGGATAGCAGAAAAAAAGCACAGGAGCCCGGGCTCCACGCCTGTGAACGCCGCCTCTGGTCACTTCCAAGTGCTCATTTACATATGGATTAAAAAGCGTTTTTGCAGCTTATAAATGTCTGAAGAAAAAGACAAAGGTACCAATAGATTTATGATTAGGTGTGTTATTTGAGTATGTAAGCGGTTTATAGTGGCCTAGGAGGTCACAGACTCCCTTTAAGGCAAATTCCAATTTCCGATGTGAATTCTTACCAGCAATCCTAGCGTCTTATATCACTACAGTCTCATAGGTTTCTTAATAATAACATATTAGAACAGGGGGAATTTATCATGAGGGGAATATTTGATGTCTGTGTTGGCATACTTTATGCCACAATTTGTCTTATCCTTAAACCTAACACTTTTGTCTAGAAAAGCTACTCCAGTTTTATTACTCCACCCTCCTACTGGAGTGAGATTGCAACCTTCTTGGCAACACCTTAAAGGGGTTCTCCAAGTTATATTTATTGATCACCTATCCTTAGGATAGGTCATCAATATCAGATCGGCGGGGGTCCGACACCCGGCACCCCTGCTGATCAGCTATTTGAAGAGGAGGCACGTGCCGTACCAGCGCTGCCTCCTCTTCACTTTTTACTTGCTGGTCGTAACAGGGGTAGTGGTGAGTAGGTGTAATCACACCTAACCGCCCCATTCATTTCTATGGGAAGGATCGCTCCCATACATGTCTATCTTAATGCATCTTTCCACAGCCTGTTTTATTACTAAGATTGGTGTATGAAACTCCAGTCTTAATACATCTCCCCCAGAATTTCCATTCTACTTACGTTTAACTCCTTCACTCCCGGAGGTTTTTTTTTTTTTCGTTTTGCGCTCCCTGCCTTCACGCAGCCATAACTTTTTTTTATTTTTCTGTTCACATAGCTGTATGAGGGCTTGTTTTTTGAGGGACAAGTTGTAATTTCCAACACCACCATTTAATATTGCATATGATGTAGTGGGATGCGGGAAAAAAATTCCTAATTGGGTGAAATTGCAAAAAACACGCAATTCCGCTACAGTTTAACAGGTTTTTTTATTTATGCCGTTTGATGTGCATTAAAACTGACCACTTACTTTTATTCTACTGGTCAGTACGAATTCGGTAGTACGATATCTAATATGTATAGTTTTTCTTACGTTTTGATACTGATAAAATAATTATAAAGTTGGAATTTTTTTTTGTCGCCATATCTTGACCCCTATAACTTTTTGGTATTTATGTGTAGGGAGCTGTATGGGGGCTCATTTTTTGGGGGGCCATCTGAACTTTTCATTTATACCATTCTGGGGTGTGTATGACTTTTTGATCACTTTTTATTTAATTTTTTTAAGAAAACAAAGTGACAAAAATGGTAAATCGGCCATTTTGAGGCTTTTTTCCATTTAGCTGTTTTCCGTATGGGAAAGAAATTTTTATATTTTTATAATATGGGCGTTTTCGCATATGGCGATACCCATGATGTGTATTTTTTTATTTTTTATTACTTTTTTTTTATGTTTTTTTTTTTTATTTAATTTTTTACACTTCTTTATAGTTCCCCTAAGGAACTACAGTATAACAAGCAATCATCTGATTGCTGTTATCATAGACTCCAATGCACTTGCATTGGAATCTATGATAATTTTACTACTTTCCTATGGAGCCCTATTACACACAAGGGCTCCATAGGAAAGACTATGCAGCAGCCTTCTGTCATTCACTATGACAGGGGCTGCTGCAGACACGCTCCGGCTCCTCCAATCTCCACACGGCATCCGAGGGGCTAAATGTCAGCGATCGGCATTACTGCCGGTTGCGGACATCAGCAATAATCAGCAGTTCACCCGCAGCCATGACGCCCGCTCTGCTCAGGAGCTGGCGGCATCTTTAAACACACACCCAGCGCCGTACTATTACAGCACTGGGTGCAAAGGGGTTAATCAATGAAACGAAAAGGTGATACATCCCCTTTTAAATAAAGTCTAGCCATCTAGCCAGAATTTTTCACCCACAGTACACATTATGTTAAAAGCCAAGCTTTGTTAAAATGTAAAAACTTTTAAAGCTGCTTAGTGGAGTTGATGTCTATCCCATCGAGGCATTTTAGTGAACTTGGCAACTGTAAGCTCATTAAAGGTCTGGCTAGAGGTAGGTTACTTTAGTCATACCTTTTACTGTGTCCGTGTACTGGGCACAATCTGTGAAAAGCATTAAAATTGACTACAAGCGCTGATTGGTATCCACTAAGAGCTGGGAATTCTTTGGTTTAAGATAATTGACCAAGAGAACATTTTCCTGCAGTCAGTCAGTGAATACATGAGCTGAGAATTATTTTAAAACCACAAGACGCGTAGAATTATGAATACATCTTAATAAGAATAAAATAGGTCAGTTTTAGATCATAGTTCTTGGTAATATTATGTAACGGAAGAAATAATGCGTAGCAACCACAGAGAAGAACATTGGGAGATACATTCAGTGCAAGGAACCACATCTCCTGGGGCTTTTCTTTTGAATCAGTTAGGGAGACACTCGTAACATTTCTAATGACCTGACCAATAATGTGGCTAATCTATTGGGTATTGCATAGTACATTGCTTAAAGAAGGTTGATTTGCCTAATACGTATTTTAGATTCATACTATTAATGGCTAAACACGGCTAAATGTTGATTGCCATCTTATCAGTAGCAAAATTTACATGGGCCAATACACAAGGTCAAAACAAGGGTTGAGCGAATCGAAGTATCTGAAGGGGACTTTGATCCGAATTTCAGGGAAAATTCGATTCACTGCGAAGCCGACTTTAATCGATCTTCGAGGTAACCAATCAGTTTTCATTGAAATTATGCAAAAATTGCATTTGAGTACAAAGAGGCCACTGCGGCCATCTTGATTGATGATCTAGTGCGAAGTCTCCTGCACGGTGACGTATGACATCACCACACCGACCAGAGTGATGATGTCATCATACACTGTGTGCGATTTTGCATGGAATCTTTAATCAAGATGCCTGTGGCAGCCCCTTCACACTCAAATGGATAAGGTAAGTATTTTGATTATTATTATATTTAAATGATTAGCCCCTGAAAGCCCTCATTTTCAATCTCAGATGCCGCATTCAGCAGTGAACATGGCAACTGAGGGGTTCAGTGATGGAGGGAGGCGCAATTGCCATTCCCGACATTTGTTAAAATGTTTTTTTCTGTGATATAGCTTGGACTGAGATACAATATTCATATTTCAATCTATGCTATATGCACTTTAAAAATATTTTAGTATTATGAGATTGTTCAGCCTAGCATTTTTGCAGCATTGCCAACAAGCAATTTTTTGATGTGGTCATGCTTGTGGCGGGGGTTTAGGCCAACTAGTTACAGGATCCAGTTATAATTATATTGGAATGCTTTTGAATATATGGTTTTATAATATTAGTTACTACTAAATTATATAATATATTATATTGTATAACATTTTTTTTCTGATATGAAAATTGAAATGTGACCACCGTATTTAATGATAGGTTTTTGATTTTGGTATCCGTTGCTGTCAGGTTCGCGGAGGTCAAACTGATTTTATGGCAGCGGATTTCTGCCCAATCTGCTGTGGAAAATCTGCAGCAGCCCTGTCATGTGTGGCCATGCCCTCATACTTACAAGGGGCAAAGGGGTAAAAAAAAGAAGCATTGAAGACTTTGGAGGTAGTTTGAAAATTGCACTCAAGATGAGATCTATTTACTGTTTTCTGTTTTTCTAGTGGAATTATGTTAAATTTCCCGACTGATGAGATTCTCACCTTACTTTGAGAACACAGTCTGCTAATGAATCATATGAAAAACTTGTTATGCAAAAGAGTGAATGAATTTAGACAGATTCACCTGTTCTGGCAAACATCGTGCCAATTTTTTAGAAGCTGTTTGTGCTTTTTTTTAAAGAATGTACAGTACATTAATTCAGCTTATTCTGCAAGAGAGTAGAGAATAATGGTATTAATATCATTAAAGGGGTTTTCTGGGAATAGTGAATTTTTAGCAAGTCCGGTGCAGCATGGGCATGGTCTTTTGCTCCACTGCAGCCAATGACTGACTTCAGTGAGGACAAGCTGTTCGTGGTCATGTCACCACTGAAGACAGTCATGGTCTGCATACCATGAGCATACCATGCTGTGCCAGATGTCAACACTGCTGGGACCAGAACATGGACTCAGCCAAGAGGATCGGAGTAGCAGGGAACGGGTAAGTATGAATCTTCTGTTTAGAGAGGCAGGCTATGGGCACTCTTTAGTTTTTACTCTTTAGTTCCCTTTTAAGAAAGATACTGTACATACACATCCTTGAGCCCAATGTCTTTCTGGTGCTTTCTTTTGCACCTACAGTACCTGGAAAGTACTGAGGAATGCTTGCTATAATGTACAAGATACAATCTAAAAGGCTATGTACATTTTTGCACCATTTTTGTTGCTCTCAATGCATATACAATAAAACAATACAACAACAGCGTAGTTGATGTAAACAATTCTATTCTTTTGTGTCTATAACTCCTATGCACTACACACATCACTGAATCGGGCAGATGTACCAATTCAAAAAGAACAATCATTGAAAAAAATGTATCACTGTTTAAATTGATAACAAATAGGCTTAACCATAAGATGTAACCATAAACTATGCTAAACACAGATTGTTGTATACAACACACAGCACGGAGCGATCACACTTTAGGTACCGGATATACATTATATAAACTCATAAAAGAGATGAGAGAAGACACAAAATAACCCTGAACTATAATGTGCAACATTTAATGGTGAAATCTGAAGTCAAAAAGGTGACACATAGAGATGAGCGAATATTACAATGCTCGTGTGCTCAGTACTCAGTACGGAATTTTACAAAAATTTGTATATTTGTCCCGAATAACGAACCCCATTGAAGTCAATGGGAGATACGAGCATTTTTGCAGGGAACCCAAGTTCTTCGCAGGCAAGGTTGCCTAAACACCTGAAAACCTCTGAAAGTGATGGAAACACCACGGAAATGGATAGGGAACACCAGGGGCAGCATGCATGGAGCAGGCAGAGACAGAGAGCAAGGAGCGACAGGACCTTGTCCGATAAAGCGTACGCTATTGCTACGTATAATTTACTCTATACGCTGTTGCGTATGAATTCAAGACAGTAAAACCATTACCACTCGCAAGCCTAGAGAAGCGGATGTATGAAGTTAGCTTGCACACGTGTGCACAAAATGCTATTATGCATGCATAATACGCACCACAGTATACACACTATACTAATGTACGTACTAATGTACGTAATGTACGTATACTAATGTACGTACGTATTTGGTACGCTTTCACTATCCCTATCACACGCACACTCTTTCCCTCTCTTAAAACCACAAGGTGTGTGATCCGAGCCCCAGGCGTACGCATATATATAATAGCACGTCACCTAATGCAGGCAGCCAATCACTCCTAGACACATAGAAAAGGTAGTAGGTCATGTCAGGAGCTCCCCCAGGCTTCCCTGCATGTTTATCGGCTAAGAAATAGGTGCTAAACATGCAGGGAGGAGTTTAAAAAAAAAATGAATTTCACACGCTACTCGGCCGAGTAACGAATACTTACGAGTATGCAAATATCCGTGCGGATAACGAATCTTTACGAATATATTCGCTCATCTCTAGTGACACGCCATTAGTGAAAGTGTACTGTGTACATAAAAACCACAGCGATGACCAAAAGGTCACCAATGTCCCTAATGGAGATCCCATTGCAACCTCACATGCATATTGAGTCATGGAGTCTTCAATAGGTCCTTGTGCGTTTCCTCAATACTATTGGTCTATTAGAGGAAAGTAATAAAATGGTTAGACAACACATGTATATAAATACCTCTCAGTAGAATGTGATGTATACAACAATCTGTGTTTAGCATAGCTGATGTTTATTTCTATGCAATCCATATCTATAACTTCTGTGGGGCCTAGATGTCTCTATGGTTACAGAATAGACTTTAAACCCCACGTGAGTTCACTACCTCCATCGTCTAGTCTATAGACAGTAGACGTGCATAACAAATACCTGCTGGAAAAGTTTAATGCAAGGTTTGTTTATAGTTTGTAATCTTGGAAACACATAGATCAGCATTAGAGCTGGATACATAAAAGCATAGGATGTTTTTAATGTACACTAGAGATGAGCCGAGAAGCTGAATTTCCTTGTGCTTCGTGGTAACCTGTAATAGTGTAAAAAAAAAAAAAAAAAAAAATCAAATTTACCGCCTCCATTTCCTCACAAGGGACCGGCTGCCACCATCTTGATTGAAGATCTCGGCCGAAATCCCTTGCGTGGTGATGTATGATTTCACCACGCTGGCCGGCGTGACAACGTCATCTCGGGCCACGTGAGATTTCGCGCTAGATCTTCAAGCAAGATGGCAGTGGCCAGCCCATCACGAGCAAATGGAGGCCGTAAATATGATTTGATTTTTTTTGTCTGTTAATTGATTAATATGAATGTGGCATCTGAGGGGTACCATGACAGGGGGGCGGCGCTATCGCAGCTACCTGTCATTGTGCCCGCTACTTACAAAAAATGCGCTTCGTGACGATGTAATTGGTTACAAAGCAATTTTTTTTGTAACATTCGCCAAAGCAGCCAACTCAAATTTTCCAAAACTTCACTCATCTCTAATCTACACTATTTGGATTGTTTTATTTACCTGCATTTACTGTATTTATTTATTTATTTATTTATTTATTTATTTATGTGTTTGTTAATACATTACAGCAACAGCAAAACTGGTTTAACAAAGTGTACTGTACATTTCCTTTAAAGGGAATCTGCCTCATGATTTTGGAATAATATCTGCAGTATTACATGAGCAGTACTGCAGATAAAGACTCTAGTTCAGCATTTTTTATTCTCAAACAGTTCCCTGTTCCCCTGTATTACACTGCAGATGGACTCCATATCTGTATTTTTATTTTATTTTTGAGCTGTCCCCTGTTCTCGTTCTGTAAGCGCTTCAATTGAACTACATAGTTATGGGCTGCTGAGCTCACGTTGTGGAGTCCTCTCTGTTCCTATGAGAGAGCTCTGCTGTCTGAACTGTATATTTCAGAGCAGCTTTGAGCGCTGAAAGCAGGGGAACAGGGAACAGTTTGAGAATAAAAAATGCTGATCTGATTATAGAGTATTTGCAGTGCTGTTCATGTAGTACTGCAGAGAACACTCCACAACTGTGTTAACAATTTACCTTTACCAGTATGTGGTTTATGTGCTTCATTTGAGATACTCAGTAGATGTACCTTTACACGAGGTGATAATCAGCACAATTGAGCGCAGAATGAGTCGTTTCTTTGTGTAGTCATGTTTCAATGACTCTTTAGACGCGCCGATTATCATTCACAAAATCATAATTTCGATAACATTTTCCATCGTCTGTAAAGCAGACAGTTGCATTTACACAAATGTAATTGTAATTGTGCGTGCAGTGAATGATTCCTGTACACGTGTGAAATCGTTAATGTCCAGTGATGATTTTTGTGCGCACACAAACAATTGTATCAACAAGACATTTACCAATTGTCGTTTGTCGCTCTATCGTTCTTTGCTTTTACACTGCTCGATAATCTTGCAGATTCATTCGATTTAACAATAATGTACACGATAATCACTGTGTGTAAAAGCTTCATGTTTGTAAATGTAGGGGGTCATTTATTATCCAGAAATACACCTATAATTTCTGGCCCAGATTGCCGCGCAACGGTTAGTTGCTCCACAATCTATGACTTTTCCCCGCTCACGCCAGGTCTAAAAAGTGGGTGTGGTGTGTAGATAGACCCATCTTATTCATCATTTTCTTCAGCTTTTTTAGACGCAGGGAAATTGTCTTACATTTAGAACTGGCACTGGATGCGCCGAAGTTATGTAGAGGCCGGCGCCTCTTCTTAACTTCAGCGGATCCACCGCCAGAGATAGGAGTTATTAAGACCGGCGTCTATAATGCCAGTCTTAAGAAATTATTTCCGTAGTTTTCAGACAGACTCTCATTTACAGACACTAAATATGCATCTAATGGTGGGAGATTTTTGCTTTGTCTTCATAATTGTAAATGCATCTCTGCATGGTAATATATTCTGTAATACAGAATCAGCACAGGCAAAGCAAAGTATTTGCAAAAACAGTTTGGTAGATGATTCCCTTATGTAAAGGGTAAAATAACACCATGGAATTGCATAAGGTGAAGTGATGGCAGCAAATCTATATTTTATTGTTGCCATTACGAAGCAAATAAGGCTATATTTTTACTGTAGATTGTAGCTTTCAGAAAGTTTTTAGAGTTGATTGTTTTCTATAGAGCTACTTTTATTAATTTTGTGCAGACACTGAACGAGCAGATAATTTTACTTACAGCTCAGAAGGCTGCAAAATTGGGAATTCAGCTTGGGGCTATTGTATACAGTACATTGTAATTATGGATCATGATTGCCAAACTCCATCTGGGTTTATTTTCATTAGTAAGTGATACCAGAACGAGGCATAACCCTATATGTGTGCTGGTAAAAGTTAGTATCACCACCTGTTTAAAGAAAGACAATTCTTTTCTGATAACTCAAATTAATATTTTTTTCTACACTGAAGTTGTAAAGCATTGCAGACTGTCTTTAGTTTTATTAGACGTAAAATTAAATCATAATTCTTCATCTAAGTTTTAATTAGAAGGCACCAGGGAATTAATTTTCATAAATGCTTTATGAAAGTGGAAACACAGTTATTAGTTGGAACCAGAAACCAATCATAGGTGATAAATGAACAAAATTGGCATTTTAAAAAAAATGCATTACTTCTGCTTATAAATTTTTCGTAATATAGATAGATATATAGATGGATAGACATAGATAGACACAGCATGTTGGGTTCCCTTTGCATAGGCAGTCATCAGGAAAATGATTTTTGGGGCTGGTACTATTTTTGTATCTCTAAATGGCTTTACTCTTAGAGACCACCATAAAGATATTCTACAAATATGCAGTTATAGCAATAAAAATATTAAAGGGCACCTGCCATTTCCAAGTTCCTGAGACATGTCATAGTGACTTCACAGCTCTAATGGCACTTGACAAAGGCCTGACTATGCACGTGGGCTAAAACCTTGCTACAGTATGTTGTAGATATTGGAACAATAAGCTATATATTTCTTGTAATACATTGAATTTCTTGTCTTAGATGAGTTTAAGAAATTGTACATAGTCATAGTTAGGGATGAGTGAATGGAAGTCAAATGAATTTCAGGAAAAATTAAAATCACTGCGAAGCCGACTTTGTGGTAACAAATCAGTTTTCCCTGAAATGGTGGGAGAAAAAAATACATGCTCACCTCATCCATTTGCATGCGAAGGGCCCACTGCGGCCATCTTGATTCAAGATATCGCTCAAAATCTCTTGCGCGTTGACGTATAAAGTCACCACGCTGGCCGGTATTTTCAGTCGAGATGGCCTCTACACAATCAGATGGATAAGGTATTTTTTATTTTTTACTGGATTAAACTCTAAAGCCCTCAATATTAATCTCAGATGTTGCAATCAGCAATGATCATCAGAGAGTTTCAATGACGAGGAGTGTTGCGCAATCGCCGTTCCCCATTATTGTGCCCGCTAGTCATAGTCATACAGTATGTCAGATGTTTTGATTTGTGTGGATTTAGGCTCTGAGACCCTTACTCCTCGCTGAAAAAAAGAGGCAGAAGAACTCGGGCTGTGATCTACTTTTTCTTGACTCCCCTATGAAAGCCCAACAGATCGGTGCCCTAGCTGATAGAAAGCCTGTAGCCTGTTCATCATTAACTGGGCCTGTCTGTGGTCAGTGTGGTGAAGGATGAATACTTGATGTGTCAAATTAATAGCTTTAAGCCAATTTTAGCCAATTTACATTCTGTTTCATAACAAGGACTCCATAATGGAGAATGGAGATACTCGCTCCTCTATGATGTCTATGTGCATGTAGAGATTGTATTCAGAAGACCCTCTAAGTATTTATTGCTCATATGCCAAACTGTGCTAGAGATCAGTTGTTTCCTTCTTGCTTTATTCTAGTGTTTTGCTGTAATACTTCAGTTTACTTGCCCTGCACCACTGCATTCGATAATAGACATTTTGGCAGAAAAAGGACAATAGCAGCATTGTAATGTCTTAAATCTCAGCTAACAAGAAGATGGTAATCTCTCTGCGAGCAGTCAGATGTGACAACTACCAGGGATATTACTGGAACTTTTGACTTCACTATTATTGGTTTAAAAATCTCTTTGACACCTGAGTAATTGGTGTGCTGTTCACATTTGTCAGCTTCTCAACAATGACTATAAAAATGTCATCATTTTATCCTCAGTATGTTACAGCAATGAAAGTTGCATTTAAGGACCACCTTTACTGTCACTAAAAAATAACCCCAAAATACAAGCAATCACTCAGAATGTTTAACGTTTATAGCTTCTACGCATGGCTCCCAACGTTATAAAAAGCTAAGGGTGCCAGAGGCGTAACTAGAAATGACTGGGCCCTGCAGCAAATTTTTGAACACTTCACCCTCCCCCGTCCCCAGCAACTGCTTTGCAACCCCCTCCTCCCATGCAACCCCCACTTCTGTGGCTAGTAAAGATTGCTGTCTCAGATGAGGCCTGGCAGCTGCTTCGTCTGTTTCCTATAGTGTGTCTGTATAATATGTCATTGTATAATCCAGTTGATGGGGCCCTGACAATAAAATCTTTTAGTCCTCCTCCTGGGCGGACCCCTTCTGAGTTAGGGCCCCAAAGCAGCCGCTTCCCCTGCTTCCCCTATAGCTACGCACCTGAAGGGTGCAGATATACTGTATTTTCTTGACTATTTCAAAGTGCTTTCTGGAAAGCCACCTTATAACAAAATCAGCTTTTAACTATTACATACTGGGAATGTGGGGGATGTGGCTGGGGGAGTTTACATATATGGATGTGGGATACATCTGTGTAGAGTACACAGCAGACCAGTTTTGACTACTGAGATTCTGAGGTAAAATGGGAGAACAAGTAAAGTAGGCTATTCCTCTACATAATGGCCTACTGATTACCTTCTTGGCTATCTCTGGCGGTCCCATATAGATGAAAGGAAAAGCAGTGCTCAAACACTGTTTAGATCATTTGGGGACCACAAGACCCTTACCGCTGATTACACAATTTTCCTCTTTCTTGAGTATTTCAGACAAGATTAATTCTTGACACAACTCCTCTAATGCTGAGAGACAATAATGCTAATTGGCATTATGTTGCAAGGTTCAAGAATTCATTTCAACTCTGCTCTTGTTTCGGATGGTTTCCTCCACTTTCTTTCTTGTCTAAGTATTTGACATACAGTAGCAGCAGGGAGGGAGAGGGGAATCTAAACTACACATCAGAGAGTGGAGAGGGGGAAAAGCATCCAAGGAAAGCAGCTCACACAGACTGTAGATAGGGAAGACACAACAGACATGGCAGTTTGCAGGGGGAATACTACAGTATCCTGGACAAGTAGATCCAATGCAGTGTAATGGGGGAAGAGGGATGAAAATTAATGAAGGAAATGAGATTGCAGACTGATATGTAAAAGGTGTCTAAGGTGACCATGGCTTAAGGGACATTCTGTTTTCTCTTTTTTTTTAGGCATGGCCTATAAATAAACATTTCATATGCCTGAAAATTTGCCAAGGTACTTGTCATGTGTCTCCTATTTTACTCTTACTCATAAGTAGGCAATCATATACTGGATATTGTACATTAGATACTTTCTATTATTAACATTTTTACTTTTTTAATCCATTGTAGTTATCTCTATTGCTCTTTAGTAACTTCTTCCCATGGTTCTTCTTCTCCTTACCCCATGTTATATTATCTTGTTAGTATTAAATCAAATTGCATTTCAGTTCTTACAATGTTTTGGTTAAGGGAATCAAATTAATTATGTAGTTGATTTAGTTATCATTACGCTTTTATCCTAGCTAAGGTTGTTTATAACTTGCCTATAGGGGGTATTTTGTAATCGCGCATTAAACGGAAACCTTTTTCTTATCATTATGCTTGGTGTAGAAGAAGAAGCTTTTATTTAGTTTCAGGTAATTTGTCTATGGTATTGTAACCAGAGTTTCCCACTTTAATTATTAAGTAGGGAGACCTTCTGATCTTTCATGTTCTGTAAACCAAATCCGTCTATGAAGAGTCCAAAAGAGTTGATGCAGCTTCCAAGTAACTGTCAAAGACAGTCCTGATGGCACTAGTACAATGCCTGTTGGTTTTAGTGTTGGCCGTGGGTTAAGTGTTTTTTCATGAAAGACAGTGGAGAAGAATTAGCAAACCTGGAGCTAATGAAAAGTGGAGCAGTTGCCCATAGCAAACAATAATTTCATTTTAAAATAAAATTTTATTTTGTAAAGAAAATCATCAACACAAAAAGCAGAAATTATCCACCTGCTAAATGTATCAAAGACTAGAATCCTTATGTAATTTACTCCAGGATATAAGTGTCACAAGCAAAAGAGAAAATAGTAATGTCATAAGGTCTTGTATCATCTCAACTGCATTGGACAACAGACAGTGAGCCAAGTTTGGGTGGGAGAAGCCGTAAGAAGCACATATCCTACGTGAATTTGTAAAACAAAGCAAGCAGTTGGACTACAGCCAATAGATTAGATCCAAAATCATATTGACCTACAGGTCAACCAGATGCAATTGTGTTTTTTAGGTGCAGCAATATATACCGGCTGAGCCATGGCCACTTACATAAGAGAAGACTTGCATATATTGAGCATATCTTTTCATCGATATGTAGGCCTCAGTGTTATTGAATTCTCTCGGCATTCTACTCTATAAAAGTCATAGATAAAATATACAATACATTTCAGTTTATATAAGAATATCTCAGGGAACCGTTTTGTTCAGTAAATTCCCACAACTAGAAGTGGTTGGCATACTTATCTATAAGTAGTGCATACCCCCTCCATGAGCTACACAGCGATGGATCAGCTTGAGCATTTGACTTCATAGATATGATATGCATGTCATCTCTGATTAGAGGAATGAATAAAATTGTAAGACATAGACGTACCTAGGCATTTACATTGGCATGCAGAGATATAAATAGAGGTGAATACAGTACAATACATAGAGGCAGATACACATCTCTAGAATTGGGCTGTCATGGGTAAGAAATGTAAATACCTAACTATTGCTGTCAGTTCATTCCTTCAGTTTTTCCATCAATGACTAGTGTCGAGAACTTGTTTATGTTTTTTCTTTTCATAGTTCACTTCAGTGGCATGGGTGTTGGAGGACCAATTATGTAGATAGTTGGGGGTCTCATAGGTAGGACCCATATTTATTTTATGCACTTACTGTACATAGCACTACTATATTCTGCAGCACTTTACATCAGCATCACACTATCCCCAATGGAGCTCACAATCTAAGGTCCCTGTCAGCATGTCTTTGGAGTGTGGGAGGAAACCAGAGTACCTGGAGGAAACCCACACACACACTAGGAGAACATACAAACTCCATGCAGATGTTGTCCTTGCTCAGATTCGAACCTAGGACCCCGGCGCTGCAAGCCACCAGTGCTAACCACTGAGCCAACTCTATCAGACATGGCATGTCCTGTGGATATGTTTTAAATGTATAATTGTCTGTATTGCCTGCTTGCTGCAGGAGATGAAACCTAGTCAGACTCAATTGAAAAAATCTATCGGCCCGTCTCGATTCTGTCTCCTGCAGCGAGGGGAGAGAGAAAGTGCTATGTGAGCACTTCTCCTCTCTTGTTCTAGCGATCGGTGGAAGTCTCAGCACTCAGACCCCCACCAATCAAACCTTTTTAGTACATAGACACTTTAAAGCATTCCTAATATTTTCAGATAATGTTTCAGAATAAGCTGCTATAGGTGTATACATGAGTGATAGCACTATATCTGACCATTATATGGCTTGTATATAGCATTTTAGCTATTTCCCCTCTATAGTTTCCATCTCTAATTCTTGATATCCTTCACCTGGTGGGTGGGGAGAATAGCTATAATGATGTCTGCTGACATGCTACACATAGAAACAGGAAATTCTGCTTCTTTCTCTCTTTCATTCACTCAGAAACACAGTATAGGACAATTCAGAGCAGTACTGAGCAGTAGTAATGTGAATAAAGCACTTAAGGTAAAATATAACACTTACTATTTGACCCAGCCTCCCTGCCTGTGTCTCTTTTCTTGTTTCTCATTCATCCTTCTCCTTCGCTCTCCATAGGCTTCTATGTGAGGTTGTAATCTGATCTTTCAGTGAGCTGACAGTCTGTCTTGGTCTCACAAGATAGAATTAGGCCAATATTCAGAGTGAGTGTTAGTTCAGGAAGGGATGGGGTGGGGGGGCAGAAGAAGATATGATAAGAGGAAAAATATAAATTTTTCTTTAATTTATGTATATTCCTTTTGACACAACATTGCAAAACAATAGTGCTGGTCAATATAAAGCTTTGTAATATATCTAATATTACAACATTTCTTATATTCATATGTGCTATAGATTTCTGCAGTTTTGTGCAAAATTTTAATATCCTACCTATACATTCTGTCAGTAACACATAGGTGAAGTTATAATGAAAAATGCAATTTATTGAGTTTCTTAGTTTTTTTTTAATAAAATTTCAGGCAGACAGTAAGGAATGTAATTTGTTATAAAACTAAGTGTGTAGCAGCAACAGACTAATGACTGCCAACATGAACTTCATTAGCTATGGTGGTAAAATTCAAATAAATCCAAATTGTGTGTCATGAAAATTCAAGAAAAAAAAATCTTCAATAATATTCTGAATTCTTGAATATTAATGGAATTTTTGCTTTTGTAATTTTAGTACATGTCCTGTCTTATTGTATGCCACACACATGACCCCTTGACTGATAAATCAAAATTTGGAAATTTAAAGTTAAATAGACATTAAGGGACTAATCCCTACACATTTTTTTGTCAGGTATCAAAAATACAGGTTAATTTGATTATCATGTTTTTGATTGCCTTGCACATATTTTAAGCTGAAGTCAAGATTGAGGGAAATAGATGATGTAAACCATAAAATATGGTGGAAACATCTGATAATCTACAGCTTTGCTCACGTTACATGTTGAAATCCATGAGGACACAGGAAAACTCTTGAAGGATGTAATGAATAAATGATGGACTGCAACATTTGAAGTGGTAATTTCTCGGAAGATAAATTTAATGCTCTATCTGAAGCATTTTAACATGTATGTTCTACGGCTGATGAATACCAATTAGTTCTTCCTGATATAATGTGTCAGAAGGGCAAGCAAAACAACATATAAAACATTACATATATGCTTAAACAGAACACAGACTTCTACTGTAGTATCGTATGGTATCATCTTGTGGTGCATTTGAATTTTGATCACTTTTTGCTCCATTCTTTCAGGGGCTGACTTGAGCAAAAAACAGTGATTCAGCTAATTTTCATTTTAGGATAAATACTTTTGTATTGTAATAGTTCTGACATTTTTGCAATATACTAATTATGTTTTTTATTTATTTTTAACATTTTAGTATTGGGAAAGGGGTGGTTTGAAATTGTAATACTTTTTAAAAATATTTTAACCCTTTCGCCGCCAGCACTGTATGGCGCTGAAGCAATGTGTAAACATGGCACCCGCTCTCACATGCTGTGGGTGCCATGGCCGGCGGGTCTCTGCTGTTTCAAATAGCAGAGGCCTGTGGCTAATTACTGCAACTGGCAATAATGCAGATCGCAGTTATTACTGCCGTTAAATGCCATGATCAAGTGTGATCGCGGCATCTGAACGTGCGACAAATGGGGATGACGGCAATTCGCTCTAATAGGCTGGCCCTCTCTGAAGAGACCCAGGGTATTAGAGATGTAATTCTTATTTTGGCCAGTAGGTGGCAGGCCAACACAAGAAATCAGCAATTCACATATTACTATGCTGCTGTATGCAGTATGGTAATATTGAATAAAAAAAAAAATAGTGAACATGGTAGCCTCCTAGACTGGCTACAAAAAAATAAAGTAAAAAAAAATTAAAAATAAAAAAATACAAATTTACATCACCCCTTCCCCTTTCTTTACAATAAAAATTGAGCC
The DNA here is from genome assembly GCA_900303285.1 of Rhinella marina. Taxonomy (NCBI): domain Eukaryota; kingdom Metazoa; phylum Chordata; class Amphibia; order Anura; family Bufonidae; genus Rhinella; species Rhinella marina. The sequence goes on from ONZH01009572.1 coordinate 108,116, forward strand.
CCCATACATCTCAGTAGGCATAACTATAAAAAAGTCATGGGGGTCAGAATATGGTGATGTAAAAAAAATGTTTTAAAAGTTTTACGGTATTTAGACATATAAAACGCATACATATGTGGTATCATTGTAATCATACTGTCCCATAGAATGAAGGTAATTTTTACCGCAAAGGTCATAGGCACAAAGCCCATAAAACGGTGGAAAAATTGTGTTTTATTTCCAATTCCACCCCATTTGGATTTTATCCCCGCTTCCCACTACATTGTATGTCCCATTAAATGGTGGCATTAGAGAGTACAAATTTTCCCACAAAAAACAAGCCCTTATATAAATATGTGAACGGAAAAATAAAAAAGTTATGGCTCCAGGAAGAAAAATGAAAATCCAAAAACGAAACTTTTTTAACTTTTTTTTAATTTTATTATTGCAGTCTTTGGTGATGCCATTGTAATCTTCCACAGGCAGGGCTTAATATGCAGATTACTGGGGCACGTATGGAAGCCTTTACAAGGTTCTAGACTGTGATGAAAAGGGATAGCACACTGAATTTTTGCCATGGGGGCAATTGGGGATCAGAGGGAGCCCCCTACCATTCAGGTGCTGAGATCTTTATTGAGTTATTTCCAATCTCAGACACTGGCTGTGCCATGTTCCAAAGGAGTAAAAGAAAAAGCTGTGTAAAATGAATACACTGTGTTATATCTTTTTAAGGCTAAGAAGGTGATCATTCACTAGACCCACAGGACCTGCACTGGGAGTTACGCGGCCCATTTGTTTTGCCTGGTGTACTTCTGTAATGTAGCATTTTTTGTTGTATAGAAAATGCATCAAATGGTTACTCCAATTTTTTTAACTACATTTTAACTACATACTTAATAAATATCATTCAATTCTTACTGTGCTTAAAGGGGTTCTCCGGGAATTAAGAAAATGAAAATACTTAAATATTACTTCATTATAAATATATTCCCAAATACCTTTCAATAGTTGTAATAGCTCGTTTTGTCTGGGGAGTAATCATTAGGAGAAACAAAATGGCCGCCGTCCTATTAGCGCACACAAAACCTGTCCTAATCACACAGGAGGACGTTACTTCACATCACTGAGCTAAAGAGCTGCCTCATCTTCCTCTCTGCTCTGTTTGTCCGAGATTATGATCCTGAATACAGTTTAATATGATATTTAGCTGAATCTTTGTGGGAATTGAGCTCATAAGGAAACATGAAGTACAGAGAGGATGGACAGGACAGGCTGTGTTAATGGAGACTGCACACAAGTCCTGCTGCTTATTATCACATCTCCTCATGAACTCTATTCCTACAGAGATTCAGCTGAGGATCTTATCATCTGTATTCAGGATAATACAAGTAGACTGACAAGTAGAGCAGAGAGGAGGATGAGGCAGCTCTTTACCTTGTGAAGTAACTTGTCCTCATGTGTGATTAGGACAGGTTTTTTTAGTACTATTAGGACAGCGGCCATTTTATTTGTCCCTAATGATTGCTCCCCAGAGAAAACGAGTCATTATAACTAATGAAAGGCATTTTGGAATATTTTTATAATGAAGTAATATTTAAGTATTTTCACTTTCTTAATTCCCAGAGAATTAATAAGAAGCTATGCTAAACAGGTATGTCACTTCCAAAATTCCTTCAGGCCAAATGGAATACATTGACATGCAGTATAAAGTTATGGTTGCCTCTAAAGTAAGTCACAGTGGTCAGATATGCCCAGGGAAGTCTTTAGCATCTTGCTAAGGTAGTGTAGAAGACCTTGAGAATTTCTCGATGGCCTGGATCACCACACTGTCACCTTACATCACGACTAATTATCTGCCTAGGCTCAGTGGTTTCTTACCGTTCATGGAGAAATGTCACTGTTAAGATCATTAACAACATCAACATCCTTTACAGTTCACTAAACCAGTTCTCTCATAAGCACTTGCAGGAGATGATTAATTACAAACACAACATCATATTCTGCACAATTTGCTTCTACGTGACAGTTTTAGCATTATAAGTTTCTTCTCGAAATACGGCTATAGGGAAAAAAAATGAAAAAAGGGATCAAAGCAACTGCAAGATATTTTCCAAACGTGAAATTTGAGTGGAACCTGTAAGAAGCTTCATACTGCCAAAACAATAGGAAGAATGAATTACCGACAGGCTCCCTGGTTACTAACAGCTATGTACCAAACACTGCAGCATTTAAAATAAAACATATGGGGTCATTTATATGAACTGGTGTAAAGTAGAACTGGCTTATTTGGCCATAGCAACCAATCAGATTCCTCCTATCATTTTCCAAAGGAGTGGTCCAAAATGAAAGGAGGAATCTGATTGGTTGCTATGGGCTAATAGCTGTTGGTGCAGAGTCCCTCCTACTGCTTGATCAGGGGTGGGGAACGCCGGCCGCTCTGAGGACGCGAGCACCCCCTGGTTGCCATGGAGACAAAGATGCCGGCTGCATCCTCTCTCCAGCGAGTGAACGGAAGACCAGTGGCAAAGCAGAGAGAAAGTGCGCCGCTGGCTCCCCCTTACACATCGATTTCAGCACAGAATCCACATCAATATACATATCAAACTCAAATCATATGAAGGGGCACCTAGGATGTAGTCATCACTGTGTTCAACTAATGGTTGCAATGTTGCACGATACTGGCATCTCTAACCAAGAGTATAGTTTGAGGAAGCAGCGTGTGGCTGCTCTTTTATTAATACTATTGATGGTCTTTTTGAATTTACCAAAGAGGATGATGAAAAGGTGTTATCCAGATAGTACATGCCTTTAAAATGACCAACCCAACTATAAACATAATATTATCTGAAATTTAAGAAGTTCAACCTGACAACTTAGCATAAACCTTTTTTTGGGAGAATGGAGTCGGAAGTTTGAATTTGAATAGGACAAATTTAGGGAATATTATTGATATCCATTCGCCATGTTAATGCTCTTTTATAGTGAGATCTGAGAAGATAAAAGTATGTCAAAATACAGAAGGGGTCACTATGATTTTATCACATCTTATACAAAACTGACTGCTATCTGTTATTTGCATGTCGTCTCTCAAAAAAAGGAGAAGAAGAAATCTAGATTTTCATGGTCCGTTTTGCTTTAGAGCTCTGCATCACTGGCTGCATCTTCCAAATTCTCTTTATAATTGTCACATACTGACAGAGGAAATAATGGCTTTTCCGTACGGTTCTCATTGTACACTACAGCAACTACTGTAGCATCACATTCATTGAAACTACATAAACCAATATAATTAAACTGCGGGAACAAAAAACATAACCACAGTAATTCTAATAGTTGTGATAAATTATGAACTGATTTTTGCAACCGGCTAAGAACATATAATGATGGTTATTTTCTGATCAGTATAAAAATTATATTTTATGAAGATAAAGAAAAAATGATCTCAGTTCTTTTAGATAAAATTTCACCATCCAGAAATGCATACCCAATTACTTTAGGGCCTTTTGCAGAAAAAACCCCCACTATATATAGTGTATAGTGATAAGGATGGCTCTCAAAGGGAGCTACAAAGTTTGTTTCTCTGCTCCAAATTAAAATAATCCTAGGATTTTACATGCATGGAAGAAACAACACTGACACCTTGTAGGGTCAAAGAGGTTCTTGTTTATTAGAGGAGGGTACAAGGGTTATATACCCCAGGGAGGAGTGAATCCTCTCCTGAGGGTTAGGATATATTTTATTGGTTAGTAATGCAAAATAAAGTTTCACTTCTGCGCATCTAATCTAGCTAAAGAATGTAAACTACAGATAAGAGCAGGAGTGGTCCCGGAGCCGGCGCCATCTTGTAATGGCTTCACATCTTCAGTCTTCATATCCATAACATTTTTTATGATAAAGAAAAAATGATCTCAGTTCTTTTAGATAAAATTTCACCATCCAGAAATGCATACCCAATTACTTTAGGGCCTTTTGCAGAAAAAAACCCACTATATATAGTGTATAGTATAGTATAGACATGAGCAGCAGTTGACCCGATCATTGAGAGTTTGCTCATTTGACCTTGATGGAATCTTAAGTATTGAGCTAAATGCGTGTTGGCATTATATCTCATCATGTAAACAGGCTTCTGCTAGTGAGAAATTACAAAAAAGTATGGTCATTGTTACATATAAATTAGAGATGAACGTCCTAAAATTCATTTTGGGTTCGATTCATCCAAATTTCTCAAGAAATTCTGATTTTAACGAATCAAAATTTTTTGAAAAATTCTGGTCAAATTTTGATTGTAACAAATCCATTTGCTCATTGTTTGCAACTCGTTTTTACGAATTTGTCTTCATGGGGAACCTTTTTCATTATTTATTGGTTTTGATGATTGTCCTATGGAATGACTGACATCATGGACAAAAATGAATTGGTCCTACTTTTCCCAATTTTTAGGACATGAGTGCTTCCCAGCCTGGTGAGACTACCTCATTGGTTGCTGATGTACAACAAGAGAGGTTATATTGAAATGAGTGAATATATGCTATAGCAGCCTCGGGGTTTGCAACATATTTAAGTCCTTTGGTGCTTATTTTAGCATTTTACTGGGTTAAAGAGACAAATTAAATACAAAGTTCACAAGATTTATTATTTTCTCATAAACTTTGACTACTGATGTGGTCTGTGGGTAGAAGATTTGAGAACCCTTGATGTAGAGAGATGGACATGCCACTTCTTCATCAAAATCAACTAGACTTACAGAAACCTAAGGAAGGGCACCTGGACAACTATAAATATTGACAGTATGCGGCTCTCACCATACATAGTTACTTGCTTAGAATGATTGAGGAGGAACACTGAAAGGTTCACGTCCCCCTCATCGAAACAGGGATTCCAGGTTACATTTCAATTAAACCTATAGTCGTAGATTATCTCCTTTTAGATTTTGAGGGTGCTGACTACCGTAACTACACTACTTTTATAAAAGTTGTTAACCTTAAAACTTAATTGATATTGTTCCCATTTGGTTCCACAATCTCTCGCTTTATGATATATTTTATATCAAAGTATGGACTTTAAGCAGTGTAATTTCTTATTCAGCCTGGTTGAAATGCTAAAATACAGATCTATCCAAGATATTGAAATTATTTATTAGGATTTCATTGATCAGTTTTAGGGATTATTTATAGTGATAATATATGGATGACTTTCTTTTCATTAATAATAAATAAGATCAGAGCTTTTGTTCTTCTTTGACCATAATCATTTTTAATTCTACCAACATTTACGAGAGTATGCCCATTATACATATTCATAAACATGAAAGGAAAGGTGTCTATAAATTGGAATGTAAGATCTTTTCCAGTTCACAAGGATCACCACAGTTCATGAGGTTTGCACAATAATATAGCCATAAGTATGGTTCCCAATTTTGATTTTCATTTTGGACTAAAAGTATAGTGATGCAGCTCTTCTAATGGCTGTGTGCCATACTTCCATAGACAGAAGAAGCTTCATGACAAACTTTCTACATGTACAGCCTTAATCTTCAAAAGAACATCCTTTGTTTCTTCAGCAGAACAATTTGTGCTCTAAAATCTATGAAATTATGTGTTTATTGTTGTCATTTAGTAATGAGTAATACCTTGGGGATTGTTATCATTATTTGGCTTTCCTTTTTTGTAAATTATCCCTCATTACCTTTACTTGGAAGAGTGGTCGCTGCCAGTTTAAAGCAAATTGCTTATTTCTCTTTTCCTTTTAAAAGACCCCGTGGCAACCTAAGTTGTAGACAAGTGTTGACTCAAGCCCCTGGCAAGCTAAGTTGTACACATTTTGCAATTTTCCAGCCAGACTAGGGAAATTAGCCTGTCAGGCTATAAGACTAATAGGTAATACGGGGAATGGTGCTTGAGAATATTAGGCAGTAATATTTGCTTGACTCTGATGGACAATTTGTCAGTTTTTGGATGAGCTGTAATACTTGACCTGTAATGTCAAGATGTCGTTATTAATGAAAAGTCTTCTATAAATAATTATTCAGCAGAGGCAATCTAGTAAATGAAAACATAGTCATCAAGGTGATTATGCATTCCTGAAGGGGATTTTTGCTGGACCCCAACACGTTTTGATAAAGGTGGGTGATGATCTGAAATAAAAATAATAAGCCTGCAGTAATGAAATCACTAAATACTCCACAAGATTGCTATAGCCATCTTTATCCTGGGTTGGTTGGCCATGTCATCACCATAGCATCAGTCCCAAAAAAACCCTTTGACTTGTTTAATGGTTCATTATCAACACCAGTGGATAAATTCACAGGAATCAAAGACACCTAAGATAAAGTAATGGTCACGTATGTATAGCACATGCAGACAAAAGTCATCAAATCAGCTGTATATTCATATAGTTTTAAAGGGCTTATGTAAGCCAAAATTTTCTATAATTTCCATGACTATGTGCTCTATTGATTTCAAAATATTTTATAACTTTTTTAGATAGATGATAAAGTTAGAGTGGATTGATTCTAAACGAATCAAGTTCATCTAACATTTCCAGAGGAATCCACATTTTTTGAGACTTAGTTTGGAAACATCCCTCAAAAGGTAGGCCTCCATTTTACAACTCAGAATACAGAGAAGAAGGCATCAGCCACCAAAGAGTGACATGTTTTGGACCATGTTTTGATTTTAAACATCCAACAGTGCAATGTTTTATTAAACATCTTTGTTAGTTACTGATGACCAATTATTCAAGACAATTACAGTGTCTTTCTATTAGCAACAGGGAGTAGTTATAATTGATGCAGAAGTAGCAGGGGCATCAGACCTGGACCCAAAGGCAAGCCTGCTTTATAAAAGGTAACAGTATTATAAATGGCAGATGGTTTTGGGTAACTGTTACAGATTGCATTGGGACCCAGGTGCATTATATTACACCTCTGTTTGTGTTGTTATGCCTAAGGGTCATGTTTTACACAGAGCAGTGAAATATCATAATCTGATTTGATAATTTTTTTCTTATGCAAAGATCGTGAATATTGGTTTAACATTGTGGGGTTTAACTGCCAAACCTTTTCAGCCCACATCATTAAAATATGTGACATGCAGCTGAATTTGAAAATCTACTGATTTAAATGACATAGAAAATAGAAACATAGAAGATTGATGGCAGAAAAAGACCACCTGGTCCATCTAGTCTGCCCTTTTATTATCCTTTTATTGTTATCTTAGGATAGATACATGTTTATCCCAGGCATGTTTAAATTCAGTTACTGTGGATGTATCAACCACCTCTGCTGGAAGTTTGTTCCAAGCTTCTACTATTCTTTGAGTGAAATAATATTTTCTAATGTTGTTCTTGATTTGTCCCCCAACTAACCTCAGATTGTGTCCCCTTGTTCTTGTGTTCTGTTTTTTATTAATAACCCTTCCCTCCTGAACTTTATTCAGTCCTTTAACATATTTAAAGGTTTCAATCATGTCCCCCCCTTTCTCTTCTTTCCTCCAGACTATACATATTAAGAACTCTGAGTCTTTCTTGATAAGTTCTATGCTTTAGACCTTCCACCATTTTTGTAGCTCTTCTTTGGACCCGTTCTATTTTAGCAATATCCCTTTGCAGGTGAGGTCTCCAGAATTGAACACAGTATTCCAGATGTGGTCTCACTAGAGCTCTATACTGAGGGATCACAATCTCCCTCTTTCTGCTTGGCCACATGTTTCTCATGCTACTGTGAGCAGCCTGTGTGGCCTGAATGTGCCACTATGACCTGCAGTGTCTCTGGACTTGTCTCTCATTTTGAGCACATTTGGGACATCATTGATCGGCAACTACAAACGGATCTTGACAACTCTTCATTTCTGTGATCCTATAAAGTCCTAAAATTTTCTTTCTGTAGGGTAATAGTCTCAAACTGTGATTCTCCAGTGTTAGCAGAATTAACTCCAAGCATACTTGGATAGCCAAACCAGACCTTCAACCAGTCCATTGGACTGCAAGTTGCAAACTTCAACAATGTAGCCTCCACTCTCACTAATTTTGTTATAATACACTCCTGAATATTGAAATTACAACACCGAGAGGGAACAGTTTATGGAAATCAAAGAATCAATACACATGTTAATGAAATGCAAATGCTAAAAAATGGAAACAAAATATTTAAAACATCTCAATTTATTCAGTATTGAGTATGAACGTCACACACAGGAATAAACACACATGCCTTGCCATGCTATCAGTGAGGTTATTTATGGTTGTTTGAGAAATGTTCTGCCACGATGAATGCACTTAGAGACACAAATCATCAAGATCCGTTTGTAGTTGCCAATCAATGATGTCCCAAATATGCTCAAAATGAGAGACAAGTCCAGAGACACTGCAGGTCATAGTGGCACATTCAGGCTACACAGGCTGCTCACAGTAGCATGAGAAACATGTGGCCTGGGGTTGTCTTGTTGAAAAATTGCGCATGGGACACTTTGGAGAAATGGCTGTACCACTAGTTCCACGACCAAATCAATGTGACACTGAGCTGTTATTATACCTGAAAAGAAGACTAGAGCTTGCTACCATATATTATGCCACCCCAAACCATAATCCTGAGTGTAGGACCAGTGTAACATTCCCTTGAGAAGGGCTCTTCATAGTGTTGTTCATGTGGTCTCTGGCTATCATTACGCCCAGGACAAAAGCAGGACTCATTGCTGAAGAGAATAGACCTCCATTCCAGCCTCCATTACCATCATGCTGCGCACCATTATAGCTTTTGAGATTGGTGACATGAGGTCAATTGAACACCTGTAACTAGACATCTGGCTTGTAGCCCAGTGTCGTGCAAATGTCTTCTGATGGTTAGTAGACACTGATATTGATACACACTGTTTGCAATCATAGGGTTTCTTTTGTAAAATAAAAACCATGGCTTTCTATCTGGCTTTTATGCCCCTCCCACTTGTGACAGATTGAGCAAGGTGCTTAAAAATTTGATCATCTGCAGATCTGAATGACACCTGCTGCTTCTTCCTTCTTGGTGTTTCAATTTCAATGCTGACGAGTGTATTAACAGGAAAAGACTTAAAGAAACTATTGAAACTATTAGACATCAAAGCAGCCATCTTGCTCATATCGGTCAACTGCCTAATGCACTTTGGACAATAAAGGAAGTGACCTGCTTGCCATGGAAACTCTGTCACTTTCTCTTTCTACTAATTTTTATATACCACCCCATAGAAAGCAGAAAACGTCCTCTAGATTAATTCCAGTAAAAGCTTCTACTGAAGGTTTACTAAAATTATTTGGACGCCAATAGAGATGATCAGACCCATGACAACAGACAGAAGGAAGAACACAATGAGACAGGCAGATTTATACCCTGAAAGTGAGATAGAGGAAAGCAATATGGCACATGAAATATCTTCTGACAAAGAGAAAGATATACACATCTGTAGAAGCTGCTTTTCAGCTATTAGCCTCGAACAGCCAGGATTTACGATTAGTTCATCCTTCTTCCTCTCTCATTTTTTTTACTTGCTTTTCACCCTTGTCTTTTTGCTGCCTCTCCCCCTTACTTTTTATAAAACACTATTATTAGTCTCTGCCATTCTAATTACAAAGCTTATATTTATTATCTGATGTCTCCTCATTTGTTCAGCATTGATTTTATGTCTTCCCTTTATATTTCCCAAGTGATAATATTTCTGTGCAGCCCCACACACTGGTCGGTATCTTTTCACTTATATATTTACTGGTTATGTTATTTTTGATCTATCGGATGGTATATGGAGCTCTGACCATTACTCTGTAAGTTAGTCCCTGTAGCTGTTCATTTATTGCACTAGGCACTTTTCAATGACACTTTTATGGGATCCTTATAGGTTTGTAGGCTTATTAGCTTCATCCTTATGAGACATATAACATAGCGTTTTTTTTGTTTTTTTGTTTACATTCCATTAAATCAGTGTGTCTCCTCATTTGTTGTGTACTCCTATCACTGCTGATATTTTTTCATGTATTTTATGTACATCCCTATGGGGTCATATGGGATTTTTTATTATGTTAATGGATCATATATATAATAAACTTGTATTTATTGGAGCCTTTGGTGTTTGTACTGAGATTCTTGTTTTTGGGGATGGTATTTTGGACCAAACACCAAGATTATAAGTGGGGAGGACTTTAAAAAGGTTTACTACAATTGATTTTTGAGAATGAATAAATGGTTTCCAGTCTCCACTTTCAGTAGTGAGGTGCCAATGCATATTTAGTTACTCTCTGTTCTTATTGTTAAAAGTTTACATTGAAACTCATCCTTTATAATTTCATTAGGTATAATGACTAGTGTTGAGTGAGCATGTTCGGCCGAGCATGCCTACGCTCGTATCCGCTCGGTGTTCGGCCGAACATCAAGTGTTCTCGAGCGCAATGCTCGAGTCTCTTCCCCGCACTGTAATGTTTATTTGTACGCTAATGCGTACGCATTTGTATGCTAATGCGTACGCATTGTACGCTAATGTGTACAAATTCAGTTAATTAGCATACTTTTACTAGTGAAAGGAGTAAAAGAGGAGAAGTCGCGATTCTGACCTTTTTTTTATTAACCAGACACCCTCCCCTCTTCCGAGCGGGGGGTGCCTGGTTTAGTCCCATTGGCTAACATTATGCTCAGGTGCTCGGCCGAACACTTGAGCAACCCCTAATGCTCGTCCAGAGCACCCGAGCTTACGAGCACAGAGGTGCTCACTCAACACGGATTGTTTCCTTGTAAACTTGTAAGTATATCAAGGTCTCTAGCTTTCCTTTGTCAAAAGGAATTATCCTCCTTTTTGTCTTCTGGATGATCCTGGTGGACGTGTATTTTTTTCTACTATACTATGCAGCTATTAGTAAATTAATTCTTATTTTGGAAAATTTGTGTTTTCTTTCATTATAAGACCCACATACTGCATACATCTACACTGGGACAGGGAATCTTGATGAATTTATTGTATTTAAAGGGGTTGTCTTACTAACACAACCTTTCTCCATATGGCTTTCCTTCAATACCCCTTCTGTAATCCAGAACAGATAGCCACTAACAAAAAAGCTATTACTTTGGAAGATCCATCCTGACCTTTTTGACATGGTAGACCAATCATGGCCAGCTTGTGACACTAAATTTCTTCTGCAGTGACTGCTACAGAGATACAGAACATATGATTGGCCGATAGATAGTGTTTGTGTAGCCAACGTCAACTTCAGTTGTAAACATTGTGTTTTTCATCAGTCTCAGCTTAATAACCCCATGTGTGTGCTCTTGATCGAAGCAGAATCTAGCACTATGTCAATTAGTAGCAATTTCTGAAAATAAAATTACAAAACTTAGCAAAATTAGTAGACTTTCACATATCTGTAGCTGGACTGTTTATACCAATAGGTAGAGAGTGGAAAATCTATTCTCTTACCTAAATTGTAGGGTGGTTGTGATGAAAAAATGATTCAAACCAGCAAAGGAGGCAATATGGACAATAACACTACATTAGTAAGTGTCTTGTATTAACTTTGTGTACATGATAAATGCCATTTGCTAAAGTGAGACAACCCCTTTAAGAATAGCTGATTTCTTACAATTGTATTTAATAATATATCTAGTAATTACTCTGTATTGGTGACATTATAATAGTCTAAGCCAACAACTTTGGCCAAGCGATCATCTCATTTTTTTTTTTGAGACATCCTGCCCGTCAGTATTAGATTTGTTGAAGATATTGTCACTCTTCATTGAATTGTTACTTATTTTGTTCTCATTTAGTTATCCTTGGTTGCTGCATTGTATAACATTCATTTGACTCAATGTTGCTTCGAATAAAGAAAAGAATAATGAAAAGTGACAGACACCATAAAAGCAAGTAAGAGGGATCATCCATTATATTGCTCAAGACAAGTCCTAGCTTCGGTGCCGCACAACCAGCAATGGCTCCATGCGGCAAAGAATGCTATTCGCCACGGCAATTAAATCTTGTTAGCTGCCAATTAAGCCGTAAACAGTTCTATGCTGGGTGAAAGCAACTTATTGTTCTCAACATTCAGTGCTATAACGAATATAATGGAGACAGGAATTCAATCCAGTGACAAATAAGCTCTGTAAGTAACACTGAAGTCAGTGTTCATGAGTTTTGTGCCACGTACTGTATGTACTGCATGTGTAAGATCCTTATTAAAGGGGTTGTCTGGGTTCAGAGGTGAACCCAGACATATCCCCTTTTTCACCCAGGCAGGCTCTTTGACATGAGCATCGGAGCATTTCATGCTCCAATGCTCTCCCTTTCCCTGTGTGTGTTGCGCATTGCAAGGGCTGTTTGTTTATATTTTTTCACTACTAGGCGGAGGTTTCTGCCTAGTAGAGTTCATGGTGATGTCACTGGCACTGATGGACAAGCTTTAGTGATGCCCTAGTCTTTTATAGGCTAGGGCAGCTCTAAAGCCTGCCCATTAGTGCCAGTAATGTGACCAAGCTCATTGCTAGGTGGAAGCCTCCATCTAGGTTTACACATGGAGAGCCCGGTACTTTACTGGATCTCCAAAAAAAACCTTTGCTCTGCGCGATTCCGCGCAAGGCATAGGAGCGCTTTGGAGCATGAAATGCTCCGATGTTCACTTCAGGGGTTCTGCCTGGGTGAAAATGAACAACTCAGCTCTGAACCCGGACATCCCCTTTAAAGGGATTAAATGTTAAAATAAAATGGCTCCAGAAATAGTGCCACTCTTGTCCATAGGCTGTATTTGGTATTGCAAGTCATCTTTATTCATGTGAATTATTCTAAACTGTAAGAGGAAAGAGCAATAGCAGATCTTTTTCCTATTCCCAGACAACCCTTTCAAGCTCTGTGAAAGTACAATGCTGGTTTAAAAAAAAAAAAATAAAAATGTTAATACATATTGAGATTCCTCAGTTTGTGTATTCTATTACATATATTTAAAGGGGTTGTCCAGTCTTTTCCAGTTTTTTTAAAGGTTCAGAACATTTAAAAATAATAACGTAGGTAATATTCACTTTACCAATTCTTCCTGGTGTCATTCCAGTGCCTTCTAGTCTCCCACTGACCTCTACTTCCTGGTCTCACTTGACACACAGGAAATTACCTCTTTGTCAATCACTGGTTGCAGTAGTAGCCCACATTAGTCTCTGAGCCATCATTTCCTGAGTGTCGAGAGGGACCAGGAAGAAGGGACTTGCAGGAGATCGGAAAGTGTGCGCATGGAGGCGTTAGAGGATTGGTAAGGTGATTAAGATTTATGTTATTTTACACTGAGCAATTTTATTTTTTTCTAATCTAATATAATCAGCCAAACAGCCCCTTTTCTGTATTTTATGTCACTAAAGATAGTTTTCTTTTCATGGAGGAAAAAATGTCTCCCCTTCCTGCTCACATTGTCTAAGTAAATATACATCTGTATCTTGACGCAGAACATTAAGCTTAAGACAGACTCATTGACTCAACCATCTCGAAACTCTACTCTGTGGTTCTGGAATATTGATCTTGACATGTGAAAGATCAGAATGGCCTCTCAGGACAAAGACACATCACTCTAAATATAGCTTTCTTCAGAATAATGCTACAGACAGAGGCGCATTGATATCAGTCTGGTCTGGACTGGTACAGCTGTTGTCTGAACGTATAGGTCTCTTCTCTTAGTATACATTACTATAGTATCTACACATCTCTTTTAAGGAGTCATCTGATAAAAAGCAATGGACGTGATTGTTGTTTGGCAACATTGTGAACCATAGTTTGCCATGGCCACGTCATTTGGTAGGACAGTGCTTACTATTGGCATTAATATTTGGTATGATTTTTTACTGCTCATGTATTTTATGTGAAAAGATAAGGTAAATTTCACCTCTATGGAAATCATAAAAATAAAGCAAAGTACTTTCCTCTAAAAGAAAGAGCTTTAATTACTCTTTCCATTAAAATAATGCAAGTTTGTCCGTATTAATTATCTTTATTCATACACATATAGTCATAACTAGTTTTTGATCTACTGGAGTAGTTTGAAATTACAGTATATATTATCACTGCAGTAATGGCTGGATAGCTGTAATAAATATATGAAAATCTAATAATGATCTAAATAAACCTTTCAAATCGATCCTTAGACCAGTAGTCTCCAACCTCAGGCTTGCTACATATGACATGACTACAACTCCCAGCATGCTGACAGCCTCACCACATCTGGAAAGCCACAGGTTGGAGACTATTGCCTTAAAGATGCACTACCACCAACAAAATGTATATTCTCCAGCCCATTGGAAAGGAACGTGATGTAAATGGTAGTGAAGGTAATCTTTTTATTGGTATCAGTAATTGTGAGCTATAAACTCCCTTCTAGTCCTCAGCGGTGTCATGTGACTAATACTCTGACTCTCCAACTGACACAGTGTCTTGTGTTTGAACAGAAAGTCAGTTTCTCAATTCCTTTCTATGGGAACTTCAATCTTATTGGAATGAATAGAAAAACTGACTTCCTGTCAATACATAAGAAGCCTTGTCTGTTGGAGAGTCAGAGGATTGGTCACATGACACAGCTGAGGACCAGAAAGGAGTGTATAACTCACAAATACAAACCGTGGTAAAAAGATTACCTTTACTGCTACTTACATCATGTAGCTTTATAACAGGGCAGAGATTGAAAATGTGGAAGAGCTTCTTTAAGTTGGCCATACATAGTAGATGAATATTGTCTGAATCTGCCAATTTTTTGACATTGTCTTACTATGTGTCATCAATCAACTTATGGAGAAAGCATAATCCAGGATGTCAGATTTTAATATGCCCAATCCTTTTGTTCTTAAGGGAAATACGTTGTTGCATCTCTCCTCATTCAGAATACAGGCTTGCATGACTGAATGTGGATATGTATGGGTATTTGGGAGGAACAGCTAACAGCTATCTAAAGTGTATGATGGGCAGTCAGCACTTTTGACTATGCTAAACTGCTGACAGCACTAGATAAAGGCTGAGGTGAGCAGTACAAACATACCTTTTGTGTAGTTTTTTTCTCATCAGGCGCAGTGTAAATATTAATTACATCTCTTCTTGCAAATGCCCAAGAGGTGATGCTTCACTGTGTAGTGCTTTCTGCATTCAGCTGCTTAACATCCCTCCCCTCTTAGTGACAGTGGTGGCATCTAACCAGGAGACCTGTCACTAAGAGCAGCGGGGAAGGGCTATGAAGCAGCTCAGTGCAGAGAGCACTGCTCAATGAAGCCCTAGGCACTTACAAGAGATTCTGGCAGAATAAAACTTCATATTCTCACAACCACAGATGAAAAAATCTCCACAAAATATATGTTTAGTCTGCCCTCTCCAGTCCCCAACTAACGCTGTCAACGGTTTGGCACGGTTAAAACCACTGACATGCTCCCTTTAAGACAGTGGATGGTATTATTTGTCACTGCTTCAGGAACTATGTTGATCTCCTCATACTCTATATACATTGATTAAAAATTCTGATTAGTTAAATAGTGAATTTGGCCAGAGTTCTTCTTTAATGTTTCTATGGAAACCCTAATTAAATGCATAATAAGACTTACAGTGATGTTGGATACTGTTCTGATCATGTGTTTTCATTTACATAATATTATGTATTGTGGTTGTCGCTGTCTAGAATAGACTAATATGTTCCTTCTAAAAATGTGAACTAGTAGGCGTTGAGGAGCCACGCGACAGATCGACTCTCATTTTTATTGTATACCACTGATGTTTCTTTCTTTCTGAACCATAACTAAAACGCAAGAGAAATATTTATTATACAAGAAGCACTCGGCTGAAGATAATAAACTGTGGGCGATTACAAATGTCACTTATGGTTCTATGAAATTACTGCTCCTAATGATCCTTAGAAAGGAGGAGAAAGGAGCTTTTGTCTGCTGTGCATAATATTTCGCCGTGGTGGAAAGAATGCATATGTAGGTGGGGACAGATGTCTGTGATAACGCTGAATGTCAAGAGATGTTGTAATTTAACAGACTGTGTAATTTTTAATAGGATGTGAAGAAGATTACTTAATTAGAAGAATCACACTTCTTTTTTTTTAGGTGAATCTGGGCCAGAGAGGTTCTCGCTTAGTCCATCTAACATCTTGCTCAGATTTATTGAATTTTTATAGTAATGTCTTGATAAAGTGTATTGCAATTTTTACATTAATGTATGGACACAGGTTGTTGCATTTTTAGCTATTCAATAGTATCTGTATCAGTATCTGTATTGCGCCACCTGCTGTTTGTTCTTCTCTTCGTTTTTTGTCCGTCTCACCGAGCTGGTCGAACATGCTCAGTTTAAATCTTCAACTGCCACCAGCTACATGTTCTGTTAGAAGCTGTGGCAGTTACAGGGAGAGAGCAGCAGCAGAAAGGACATGCCCTCTGAGCAGCCAGGCTGAAGATAATCTAGCAGAGCAATTGGAGCAGTGAATGAGGAGATCTCTGGATCCATGTGATGTACAGGGCTGGTTCTAGCTTTGTTAGAAGGCGAATGTCATGTATTATATTATGTCTTATTTTCATTTTTTAAATCAATCATGGCATAACCCTTTTAATGTCTTGATAAAGTTTATTGCATTTTTTTTACACAAAGAACAGATTAATACCAGCACAATACCAGTCATTAGAATATGAATTTAAAATAAATCTATATACCTACAAATCTGGAGTTCAGGCATATTAGGATAGGTCCTCATTTTCTGATTGGTGGTACTTCTGATACTTAACCCCTTAGTGACCATGCACATTTTTTTGAAATCACCTTCCAAGAGCTATAACTTTTTTGCTATAGCTTGTATGAGGTCTTATTTGTGCAGGACAAATTCTAGTTTTTAATGCATCATTTTGATTACATGTAATGACTGATTAAAGCCAGCTGCCTAGCTAAAACCCCCGTTTGTTTACATCAGTAAAAAGGCGAATTAGTGGTCACTAGGAGTTGCACTACTGTTCAACCCTGGGCACCATTCGGGCAGACCTCTCCCCTCATGGCTAGATGTGTGGAGGAAAGCACACTTACCTATTCCTCACTACAGAGTTGCTGCTCCTATGTTCCCTAGCTGCCATTCTCCAGTTTCCACGTGTCACCATCTAGTTTGACACAGATGATGTGTCCACTGCAGCCAGTGGCAGGCATGAATATAGAGGTTACACCTCAAAAACTTCTTATTCTAGTAGTTAATAACCTAATATATTCCTAGCTTTTGAATGTTTCTGCAGGTTATGACTTGTGCGTCAATCCTGGATATTCCTAATGACCTACAGATTCTGCAAAATTAACAGTCACAGTCAAAACACATTAACTAGATGTGATAATGCACCAATAGTGTATATTAACTCTGCTACATCCGTATGTATAGCTAGCAATTAATGCATGTTACTCATTGGACTGCATTACTTAAGGGATAAATAAAACTCCTGGTGGTCTAGAGTAGTAAAAAGGTCTGTGTATATAACTGGTGAATTACTCACCTCTAAAGGCTCCTGTGCAATCACAGCCTTTTCTAGGCAGAAAGCTTTAGCTTTCTGCACTGATCAGACAGGGCAAAACGTTAGAGATAGAGGACTAGTATTTCTACGAATCACTTTTTACTACTAATGGTTATGATTTTGGTTATGTCTTCTTACATGACACATTGATTAATCACATGATTTTAACATTAAACATTGTAAAGGTGTTTTCCCACAAGCTACATGTGTAACAGCTGGAGGCCCCACAATTGGGACCCCATAGAACAGTAGTGCAAGAGCCCTGAGACCCCCAATCCTCCTCACTATGCAAGAGAATGAGTCTGAATGGAATGGCGGTCAAGCATGCCACATATTGTCTATGGGACCCTTGGAACTAACAGAGCACTAAACTCTTCTGTCTCCTTCAGTCCCATAGACTTTGAATGGAGTGACACTGTAAATTCTTGACTACCACACCATTAAACTTCTCCGTTTTACTGATCAGTTGGACTACAGAAGTGGGGCCCCTAGTGCTGAGACATTACCCGTCCTATATGATGTTGATGTTGGATAACCCTTTTATGGTTATAGGACCACAAACCCAGCCTTCTCAGGCACGGCCTAAATAGTTTTTCTACTATTCTGCCTCATACCTCTGATAATGGTAATATTTGAAAAAAATTACTTATGCCATACCTGTTGCCTCTTCAGTTACTAATATAAAGCTTCTTTGTATTCAATTCTTCAGAAATTCTCTCCAAACTGAATTAGTATGCAGCAGAGAAACTTTACTGCGGTGCAAACCAACAATTTATAATGAATTTTTCTTCAAGATTTTGTATTCACTTTCACAATAACTTCTACCTCCATATGTCAGGGTCCTGTTCTAATTATTTCTCTGTTCTGTAGATTTTCTTTCCAGTTGGAAGAAAATAATAGTCACGTTTTTGGTAGCACTGCTCCAACCAAAGTTTAAATGTCAGCGTTTTACGATCTTGTATGTCCATGCACAACTGAAAAAGAGGAAATGTGGTTCAGGTTTATAGATAATGCAAGTTTTTAATGTATTATACATTTTTTCTTTTTGTGCTGCAGATCATTGCAAGGGAAAAAAGTACATTTTGCTTATTATGAAGTTCCAAAGTTAAGATTGAGAACGTTGTAGATCAATTTTGCCTTTAGCTACCAGGATGACTGAGTGAAATGTGTTTTATTCTATTCAGCATTGCTATAGTTATTTTGCTAGGTTTTAGGATACCTAGAAATTGATGTGATTGGATGACAGTTTACTTTCAGAAATGCCTACCGATGTGAAATAATAGCTGAAGGTATAAAAGCAAACTGAATAGAGAAAACTTTGAAAAGACGGCTTTTATTTCATACGTTTCTGTTTACAGGTATTCACAGTTATGCATTATATCCCCAATAATTAGCATTCACCATAAATGAGTTTTATGGAATTTCAACATTGATGGTAGGCCAACAAACAAGCAATGTGTCGCAGGTACGGCTTCAAAAGATAGGAAACAGCATGTCCAGCATTTGGCCAAAGCAATACAAATTCAGAAACAAATGATAAAATCCAGATCGAGCTGCTAACATTTTTTTCAGTTTATAAAACGTACTTGATGATAAGACACAGCTAGGTTTTAGAGGAGGAAAATGAGAAAAATATATATTTTTCATCAGACCCTCATATCAGACCTCAAATCAGATCCCGGTATCAAACCATAGATCAGACCTCAGATGAGACCTCCATATCAGACCTCAAAACAGACCCTCATATCAAACCGCAGATCAGACCCCCATATCAAACCTCAGATCAGACCCTCATATCAAACCTCAGATCAGACCCCCCATCAGACTTCCATGTTAGACCCCATATCAGACATCAGATTAGACCCCCTTTAGACCTCCATATCAGACTGCCATATCAGATGGCAGAAGGAAGTGCTTTCCAGTATTCACTTTATAATAAGCACTGCTATTTTTCCCCACTTTTAAGGGAAAAAAGTTAGTCTTATAAAACAGAAAATAGGATACATAATTATTCCAAAGTAATTAAAAAAAAATATCATCGCATGTAATATAATTAAAGGTCTCCAGACACTTACATGTTTCACATGTGTTTGTGCCTAATCATATACACATATGAAATGTGTTCTTGAATTGACAGTAGGCCATAAATTAGTGTTGTGCGAGCATGCTCGGCCGAACTCACTATTCGGCCGAGCATGCTTACGCTCGGGTCCGTTCAGTGTTCGGCCGAACACCGAGTGTACTCGAGCAAAATGCTCGAGTCTCTTCCCCGCACGTTTGTTCGCTGCTACACAGCGAATAAACGTGCAGGAGAGTACTGGCATTCACTGTAATGTTGATATGTACGTAATGCGTACAAATTTGTATGCTAATGCTACGCATTGTACGCTAATGCGTACAAATTTGTATGCTAATGCTACGCATTGTACGCTAATGCGTACGAATTTGTATGCTAATGCTACGCATTGTGCGCTAATGTGTACAAATTTGTATGCTAATGCTACGCATTGTACGCTAATGCGTACGAATTTGTATGCTAATGCTACGCATTGTGCGCTAATGCATACGAATTTGTATGCTAATGCTATGCATTACGCGCTAATGCGTACAAATTCAGTTAATTAGCATACTTTTACGAGTGAAAGGAGTAAAAGAGGAGAAGTCGCAATTCTGACCTTTTTCTATTAACCAGACACCCTCCCCTCTTCCTAGCGGGGGGGGGGCCTGGTTTAGTCCCATTGACTAACATTATGCTCGGGTGCTTGGCCGAGCACTCGAGCACCCCCCAAGTGCTCGGCCAGAGCACCCGAGCATACGAGCACAGAGGTGCTCGCTCAACACTACCATCAATATCTGAATGGTGTGGGACTGACCTCCATGGTCAACTTCCTCAAACCTTCCTTCATTGTCCTCACAGGCACATTGACTCATCGTTGCAGGTGCCTGTGTCTGGTTCTGCAGCTTGTCACATTATCATTAATAATATCTGAAAGTCAGGGTCCGACATCCGGAACCCCCACTGATCAGCTGTTTGAGAAGGCATCTGCCGTCATGTGAGTGCTGTGGCCATCTCACAGCTCTGCTTAGGCCATTGATGTCACATTCATCGTTCACGTGGCTTAGGAGCAGCTCAGCCCCATTTAAGTGAACAAGGCTCAGTGCAATACCAAGCATGTCTGCTGTACAATATACGGCAGTGTGCTTGGTAAGCTGATTGGTGAAACTCCTGGCTGTCAGACCCCTACTGTTCAGATACTGATAAGCTATTCAGAGGAAAACCATTTTAATTAGATGAACTGCAGTACCAGGACAAGGGACTCATAGAAGACTAAAACAGTAGCTTTTAGAAATATCAATCCTCAACTGTGCCTTACTTGTTTCTTCTATGCCTCTCCCCTCTGCCAATCACTTCATTTGGCTTTTTATTATCCAGCATATTCAGTTCACTAACAATGACATTCAGCACCATCCACATTCTATCCCCTCCATACAACTCTGACTTAATATCCTGATACAGCCTCACATTCCTCAAAACCACCTTGTTACTAAACCACCTTGTTACTAAAACTGTAGTATTGTAAAAAAAAAAATTACACACACACAAGTATAAAACATTTTATTGAAATAAACACTCCCCCAGACCCCTGTTTGACCATTTTATTAAAAAACAAAAACAAAAACAAAAGCTGGTCCGACGTAGTCCACCGAATCCGACATAGTCCTCTGCATTCACGACCCTGAAAAATAGAAAACAAACACACAAACACAGACCACTTACCTCTTCCTGCACTGGGATAGTACACACAGCGATGTCACAGTACAGGGATAATAAACACAGTGATGTCACCGTACAGGGATAATAAACACAGTGATGTCACAGTACAGAGATAATAAACACAGTGATGTCACAGTACAGAGAAAATAAACACAGTGATGTCACCGTACAGGGATAATAAACACAGTGATGTCACAGTACAGAGATAATAAACACAGTGATGTTACAGTACAGGGATAATAAACACAGTGATGTCACAGTACTGGGATAATACACACAGTGATGTCACTGTACAGGGATAATACACACAGTGATGTCACAGTACTGGGATAATAAACACAGTGATGTCACAGTACTGGGATAATACACACAGTGATGTCACTGTACAGGGATAATAAACACAGTGATGTCACAGTACAGAGATAATAAACACAGTGATGTCACCGTACAGGGATAATAAACACAGTGATGTCACAGTACAGGGATAATAAACACAGTGATGTCAAAGTCCAGGGATAATACACACAGTAATGTCACTTTACAGGGATAATAAACACAGTGATGTCACTGTACAGGGATAATAAACCTCAGATCAACACATTGTGCCCCCATCAGACCACAGATCAGCGTCTTGTGCCCCCATCAGACCTCAGATCAGCGTCTTGTGCCCCCATCAGACCACAGATCAACACAATGTGCCCCCATCAGAGCTCAGGTCAGCGTCTTGTGCCTCCATCAGACCTCAGGTCAGCGTCTTGTGCCCCATCAGACCTGAGGTCAGCGTCTTGTGCCCCCATCAGACCTCTGGTCAGCGTCTTGTGCCCCCATCAGACCTCAGATCAGCGTCTTGTGCCCCCATCAGACCTCAGATCAACACAATGTGCCCCCATCAGACCTCAGATCAACACAATGTGCCCCCATGAGACCTCAGGTCAGTGTCTTGTGGCCCCCCTCAGATCAACACAATGTGCCCCCATGTGCCCCATCAGACCTCAGGTCAGCGTCTTTTGCCCCCCTCAGACCAGCGTCTTGTGGCCCCCTCAGACCTCAGATCAGCCCACCCAGCCACTTTAAAAAAAGCATACTCACCTGTTCTGGCCACTGCTGTCCTCAGGCTCCCCGCTCCACTGTGTTCCCTGCCGGCGCGCACTATGACCTGACGCTGTGTCAGGTCATAGTGCGCACCGGCAGGGAACACAGTGGAGCACGGAACCTGAGGACAGCGGCGGCCAGAACAGGTAAGTATGCTTTTTTTTAAAGTGGCTGGGTGGGCTGATCTGAGGTCTGAGGGGGGCGCGGTGCCCCCCATGAAATCATTGGAGCGGGGGCCTGGAGCAGTAGCTCCAGGTGCTCCAATTATAATCCGGCCCTGGCAGCGCGGCAGATATTAGAACATGGCAACCGCATTAAAGTGATGCGCGCGCCATGTTCTATGTATCGGACGGCAAGAAAACTCGGTATCGAGCTTCGGTACCGCACTAGGTACCGAAACCGTACCGAGTTTTCGATATATTGTGCAAAACTACTTTCAACTACCTCACCCCCCGACACCTGTGTCTCGCCATTGTCCACCACCTCCTCAGACAACACTGGTAAATCCCCACTGTCAGCACACTGAGACTGCAAAAGGTCTTGCGAATTGGGGCAGAGAATGTTGTGGGGTAGCACATCAGAGAAGGGGTGACTATGGGGTTCCAGGGAGTACGTGACCACATGCAATCTCCATCCAAAAAGTCATACTGAGGCTCACCACCATGCTTTACACTGCAATCTTATTGAAAGACATAAAATCAGGGGTTCACCGCCAGGTTGTCAGGCAACATTTTTAAGTGGGTCACCATTACCGTGTCCCTGAAAATTGCCTTGGGGTCATCACCAGACTATTGGCCAGATTTAGAAGAAATGGTGCAATTAGGGAGCCTCAGAGGCATCCCTACATGCTGCCCCTGGTGTTTCCTATCCATTTCCAAGGTGTTTCCATCTTTTTCTGAGGTTTTCACATGTTGGGGCAAACTTGACTGTGCAGAACCTTTGGCCCCTGCAAAAATATTCGGGTCTCCCATAGACTTTAATGGGATTCGTGATTCGGCTCGAACCCACGAATGCCGCGGAAAATTCGGGCCGAATACCCAATCCCCGAATCTTTTCGGATTCGCTCAACTCTACTTATAGCACATGACAATTTCTTTCTAATAAAGCTAGAACCAGCCCTGTACCTCACATTGATCAAGAGATCTTCCTCATCATCACTCCATTTGTTCTGTTAGATTTAAATCAAGCTGACAGCTCAAGGGGAGTGTCCATACTCTCCGTATCACAGCTCAGAAGGCGTTTCTCAGCTCTCCAGCAGCGTAGCTAAAGGCTCATGGGCCCTGGTGCAAGAATTCAGCTTGGGACCCCCTTTCCTCAGTGCTCTGTGTGTCTTCTTATGCGGCACAAGGGTTTTTGGGCCCCTCAGGCTTCTGGGCGCGGTAGCGACTGCTACCTCTGCACCCCCTATAGCTACGCCCCTGCAGCTCTCCCTATCACAGCTCAGGAGGCATGTCTCGGCTCTCCCTATCACAGTTCAGGGTGTGTGTCTCAGCTCTCCCTATCACAGATCAGGAGGCAGTTGAAGAATGAAACTGAGCATGTGCGACCTTCTCAGTGAGCAGGTCAAAGAAATAAGAAACAAAACAAGCAGCAGGTGGCACTATACAGATGCATTTTATTGAATAACTCAGTGGCTATGCTAAATATTTAATTACAAGCATTTACAAAGTATTCAGATCCAGGTGCTGGTTCGAAAACTGTAGAATATATTTTAATCCTGTATCAACACTAGTAGTATATATATATATATATATATATATATATATATAGTAGACTTGCTGATATATGACATGCACCAAATGATCAAATGGCAAATGGATGAAGGTGATGACAATCCAGAAATGGAGCAGCTTGGAGACTGTATTCAGGTTGAGAGGAGATGAACATAAATAAGGACCCTACAGAACTAACCCTGCTCTGCAAAAGTAACCCAGAAAGACAGCCAAAAGCAAAAAAAAAACAACAACAAAAAACTCAGCAAGCAGACAATAAGCAGAATCCACAGGGAAACAGCAACAAACTTCAAGGCTGGCAGCAATGAAAGGCAGATCCCAGGATACATCGACATGACACAAAACACCTAGAACTTTATCCTACGAATATGTGGACTCTGGAGACAAATGTAAAAAGCATACAGTATAGCCAACAACCAGACAGGTAAAAGACATGCACATTTAAAGCCAATCACAAGCTGCTCCCTAAATTACTCTAAGGATGCATTAGTCTAAGGATGCATTCACGCGACCCTGGGACAGCCGTGCCCACTTTGTGGACTGCTTACCGCGGATCTGGAAAACACGGGCATAACCATGTGTACTCCACATCGCGGTCCCAACCCACTGACTTCAGTGGGTCTGTGATCCTCAACATGTGGTGAAAGATAGGACTTGTCCTGTCTTTTGGAGCACAGAAGTATAAAGAAAATCCAGCAATACTTCCGCTGGATTTTCTTTATACTATTGAGGTTCTTTTCCGTGCAACACGTTGGAAGGAGGAAGTGCTGGGCCGCTTGGGAGTGAACAGTTTTGGAGCACAGAGGCATGGACCCGGAAGCACACAGAAGCCCTTCCGTGTGCTTCCGGGTCAGTGCCTCTGCACCACAAAAGGTAGGACATGTCCTATCTTTCACCACACATAACAGACCAATTGAAGTCAGCGGGTCGCACCACGAAGGGTGAATGCATGTGACATGCATCCTTAGCAAGGTGATAATCTGACCCAGGTTTTGGTGTAAGATAGTTTTGTAGCAAATAGTGCCAAAATAGTGTTAGTAAACAGGAGAGGGTGAGGCAATAGGGAAATCCCTGCTGCTTGTAATACGACAATGCTGCCGCTGCACTACTATATTAAGAGGTTTATATCTTCACTTACTGTCTGCTTCCCCCTTCCCTTGTACAGTGTCAACCCTCATGAATAATATATATTTATGTTAAGCACTTATATAGCGCTGACATATTCTGCAGCACTTTACAGACATTATCATCACGCTGTACCCAATGGAGCTCACAATCTAAGTTCCCTATCAGTATGTCTTTGGAGTGTGGGAGGAAACCAGAGTACCCGGAGGAAACCCATGCAATATATCTATAACTCTTGAGCATTAATGGCACATTAAAATAAAAAATACGTCCTATTTAGTTATACCTGTAGGCATCAATTAGCATAACTAATGAACATAACTTGTTGAAATAATGCAGCCACGATCTATAATTTATTGTTGAGTGTTAGCATTTGGAGGGTCTCATTAGGAAAGAGAGGTGAAAGCGTCACCTTGTAACTGGTGCTGTATTCTACTGTAGTGCTCACTTTTCCAAATTAAGTGAATCTGCTTCAATTTTTTTTCTAAAAAAATAAAAAGTATCCATTAAGGCACAGAAATGTTACAAACCAGTCACTCTGTGATGTAATAGATAATTTAGAGGTGAGGTCAGAATAACACTGACCTAATCCATTATCTGCAAAACGTGTGATTTGTAGCCGTCTAAAATGTCCACATTGTACAGTCTTTTGGTGAATAATGGCCGCAGTGTCATTTGCTACTGAGGATGTGAAGCTATTTTGCAGAATGAGAGTTAATTGTATAATTTAGAGCCGCCTGGCTTTGTTTTCAGTTAAATCCTTGGCAACAGGTGCAGATAGAAGAGCGATAATGACTTTGGGCTCAATTACAGACTTGCCTGTGAATGTATAAACCCTTATTCTATGCTGGGTCTTATGGTTGGGGCGTCACCTAGGATGGAGCTTTAATGTTTAGGCTCCTATTTGTTTCCTTATCAATGTTGTCCTAGGGATTTATGTAAACTATACTACGTTCTTGTAAAATCAACATCTGCTTTTCTGCACTAAAAAAAAATGATTGTCACCTTGTTGACCTGCTTAGGCTACTTCCACACTAGCGTTAGTACGGATCCGGCAGGTGAAGGGACCCGCCGGATCCGTACTGAGTAATACAACCTTGTGGATCCGTAATTCCGGATCCGGTTGTATTAGCTTTTAAACGGATCCGGAATAACCTTTATTGAAAGTCAATGGAGGACGGATCCGTTTACAAGTGTGTCCACACCAAACGGATCCGTCCCCATTGACTTGCATTGGGGGTCATTCCGGATCCGTTTAGGTGCGGATAACTAGTACGGAGAGCAAACCGCAACATGTTGCGGTTTGCTCTCCGGTCTGAAGACTGAACGGAATGCTTTCAGGAGCATTCCGTTGTCTTCAGTTCAGTTTTGTCCCCATTGACAATGAATGGGGACAAAACTGAAGCGTTTTATTCCGGTATTGAGCCCCTATGACGGAGCTCAATACCGGAATTCCATAACGCTAGTGTGAAAGTAGCCTTAGCGTTGCAGAAATTGATTACATTAGGGTGCTGACTAGAGTTGATCGAATCCTAAAATATTTGGGGATTCGGAATTCGGCCCGAATCTTCCGCGGGATTCGTGGGTTTGAGCCGAATCACGAATCCCATTAAAGTCTATGGGAGACCTGAATATTTTTGCAGGGGCCAAAGGTTCTGCACAGTCAAGTTTGCCCCAACATGTGAAAACCTCAGAAAAAGATGGAAACACCTTGGAAATGGATAGGAAACACCAGGGGCAGCATGTAGGGATGCCTCTGAGGATCCCTAATCGCACCATTTTTTCTAAATCTGGCCAATAGTCTGGTGATGACCCCAAGGCAATTTTCAGGGACACGGTAATGGTGACCCACTTAAAAATGCTGCCTGACAACCTGGCGGTGAACCCCTGATTTTATGTCTTTCAATAAGATTGCAGTGTAAAGCATGGTGGTGAGCCTCAGTATGACTTTTTGGATGGAGATTGCATGTGGTCACGTACTCCCTTGAACCCCATAGTCACCCCTTCTCTGATGTGCTACCCCAGAACATTCTCTGCCCCAATTCGCAAGACCTTTTGCAGTCTCAGTGTGCTGACAGTGGGGATTTACCAGTGTTTTCTGAGGAGGTGGTGGACAATGGCGAGACACAGGTGTCGGGGGGTGAGGTAGTTGAAAGTAGTGTTGCACGATATATCGAAAACTCGGTACGGTTTCGGTACCTAGTGCGGTACCGAAGCTCGATACCGAGTTTTCTTGCCGTCCGATACATAGAACATGGCGCGTGCATCACTTTAATGCGGTTGCCATGTTCTAATATCTGCCACGCTGCCAGGGCCGGATTATAATTGGAGCACCTGGAGCTACTGCTCCAGGCCCCCGCTCCAATGATTTCATGGGGGGCCCCGCGCCAGGTCAGGTCATAGTGCGCGCCGGCAGGGAACACAGTGGAGCGGGGAGCCTGAGGACAGCGGCGGCCAGAACAGGTAAGTATGCTTTTTTTAAAGTGGCTGGGTGGGCTGATCTGGGGTCTGAGGGGGGCCACAAGACGCTGGTCTGAGGGGGGCACAAGACGCTGACCTGAGGTCTGATGGGGGCACATGGGGGCACATTATGTTGATCTGAGGTCTGAGGGGGGCCACAAGACACTGACCTGAGGTCTGATGGGGGCACATTGTGTTGATCTGAGGTCTGATGGGGGCACAAGACGCTGATCTGAGGTCTGATGGGGGCACAAGACGCTGACCTGAGGTCTGATGGGGGCACAAGACGCTGACCTGAGGACTGATGGGGGCACAAGACGCTGACCTGAGGTCTGATGGAGGCACAAGACGCTGACCTGAGGTCTGATGGGGGCACAAGACGCTGACCTGAGGTCTGATGGGGGCATAAGACGCTGACCTGAGGTCTGATGGGGGCACAAGACGCTGACCTGAGCTCTGATGGGGGCACATTATGTTGATCTGAGGTCTGATGGGGGCACAAGACGCTGATCTGAGGTCTGATGGGGGCACAAGACGCTGACCTGAGGTCTGATGGGGGAACAAGACGCTGATTTGAGGTCTGATGGGGGCACAATGTGTTGATCTGAGGTTTATTATCCCTGTAAGTGACATCACTGTGTGTATTATCCCTGGACTTTGACATCACTGTGTTTATTATCCCTGTACTGTGACATCACTGTGTTTATTATACCTGTACGGTGACATCACTGTGTTTATTATCTCTGTACTGTGACATCACTGTGTTTATTATCCCGAAGAAAGAAAGATAGGACAGCACTTCCCCTGTATTTCCATGCAATTGAGCCATTTAGCGGTGGTGCCTACAGCGTTTGGCTCCAGCCTGTTGGGCCCCCAAATATGGTAACGGAAGAAGATGCCGTGGCACTCCAACGTCTTCAGATTCTTAAGTATTTATTCAGCAAACACAAATAGCTATTTGTGTTTGCTGAATAAATACTTAAGAATCTGAAGACGTTGGAGTGCCACGACATCTTCTTCCGTTACCCTGTGTTTATTATCCCTGTACAGTGACATCACTGTGTGTATTATCCCAGTACTGTGACATCACTGTGTTTATTATCCCTGTACTGTGACATCACTGTGTTTATTATCTCTGTACTGTGACATCACTGTGTTTATTATCCCTGCACGGTGACATCACTGTGTTTATTATCTCTGTACTGTGACATCACTGTGTTTATTATCCCTGTACGGTGACATCACTGTGTTTATTATCCCTGTACGGTGACATCACTGTGTTTATTATCCCTGTACAGTGACATCGCTGTGTTTATTATCCCTGTACAGTGACATCGCTGTGTTTATTATCCCTGTACAGTGACATCGCTGTGTTTGTTATCCCTGTACAGTGACATCGCTGTGTGTATTATCCCAGTGCAGGAAGAGGTAAGTGGTCTGTGTTTTTGTGTTTGTTTTCTATTTTTCAGGGTCGTGAATGCAGAGGACTACGTCGGATTCGGTGGACTATGTCGGACCAGCTTTTTTTTTTTTTTTTTAAATAAAATGGTCAAACAGTGGTCTGGGGGAGTGTTTATTTCAATAAAATGTTTTATACTTGTGTGTGTGTATTTTTTTTTTACAGTACTACAGTTTTAGTAATTAGGGCTATCTACAGGCGGCCCTGATTACTAATACTGGGCTTAGTGCTTGCCGGTATGGCAGGCCAGCACTAACCCCAACATCTATTACCTCGGCACCCACCGCCACCAGGGGTGCCGGGAAGAGCCAGGTACCCGCAGGACCGGACCTTCTAAATTGAGGGTCTGGCTCTGGGGCGGCTGCAGGCTGGTACCATTAGGCTGGGAAGGGCCAATAACCGTGTCCCTTCCCACCCTGGTAGTGCCAGGCTGCCGCTGCTGGTTGTATCTGGCTGGCGAAGGAAAAAAGGGGGGGACCCCACGCCATTTTTTTAAAATTATTTATTTTTGTAAAAAAATGGCGTGGGGTCCCCCCCTTTTTTCCTTCGCCAGCCAGATACAACCAGCAGCAGCAGCAGCCTGGCACTACCAGGGTGGGAAGGGACACGGTTATTGGCCCTTCCCAGCCTAATGGTACCAGCCTGCAGCCGCCCCAGAGCCAGACCCTCAATTTAGAAGGTCCGGTCCTGCGGGTACTCGGCTCTTCCCGGCACCCCTGGTGGCGGTGGGTGCCGAGGTAATAGATGTTGGGGTTAGTGCTGGCCTGCCATACCGGCAAGCACTAAGCCCAGTATTAGTAATCAGGGCCGTCTGTAGATAGCCATAATTACTAAAACTGTAGTATTGTAAAAAAAATACACACACACACAAGTATAAAACATTTTATTGAAATAAACACTCCCCCAGACCCATGTTTGACCATTTTATTAAAAAAAAAAAAAAAAAGCTGGTCCGACGTAGTCCACCGAATCCGACGTAGTCCTCTGCATTCACGACCCTGAAAAATAGAAAACAAACACACAAACACAGACCACTTACCTCTTCCTGCACTGGGATAATACACACAGCGATGTCACTGTACAGGGATAATAAACACAGCGATGTCACTGTACAGGGATAATAAACACAGTGATGTCACCGTACAGGGATAATAAACACAGTGATGTCACAGTACAGGGATCAGCGTCTCGTGCCCCCATCAGACCTCAGGTCGGCGTCTCGTGCCCCCATCAGACCTCAGGTCGGCGTCTCGTGCCCCCATCAGACCTCAGGTCGGCATCTCGTGCCCCCATCAGACCTCAGGTCGGCGTCTCGTGCCCCCATCAGACCTCAGGTCGGCGTCTCGTGCCCACATCAGACTGCGTCAGGTCATAGTGCACGCCGGAAGGGAAGACAGTGGAGCGTGGGAGCCGAGGACAGCGGCAGCGCGGCAGGACAGGTAAGTATGCTTTTTTTAAGTGGCTGGGTGGCTTGGGGCCTACCGGAGGATCCTCCGGTCCTCTGGTGGGCCAGTCCGACACTGTGCAGGTCCCTACCTTATGTAAATTTAGGTCACATGTCACTGCCAGCCAATCACTGCTGGGGAGGTATAGGGGCTGTTACATCACAGCAGGCGTTCCCACAGGCTTCCCTTTGATGCTGATTGGCTGAAAAAACCGGGCATTTCAAACTTGCAGTGACGCACGAATAATCATGAGTCCGCGCTGCCTCGGGATGCCGAGCCGAGCCGAAGCGGGCAATATTTGTGCGAATCACGAATATTGCCGCTTCGAATCGCTCATCACTAGTGCTGACAGGTCACGACTGTGCTGCGTTTTTTATGTGCCCCCTCCCCCAAAAAAAAATGCACAAAAAGAAAACATGCAGTTTTTGTAACAACATACCTGCATTTACTGTTACATTAAAGGGCTATTCCGGTAGGTAAAAGGTATACCCTATCCACAGTGGATAGCTATCATATTGGTGGGGGTCTTACATCTCGGGCCCCCACCTTTCATGAAATGGGGGCCCCATACCACTTGCTACTCCCCTGAAATGAACCGAAGCGGTTGGTTGCACATGTGCAGGTTGCACAGCTGCTCAATTCATTTCTATGGGTGTTCTGGAGACAGCCGTGTACAGAGCTCATATATCTCTGGAACGCCTCTTGAAATTAATGGGGCAGCCACGCATATGAGCATCCGGCCACTCCAGTCATTTCAGGGGAGCAGCATGGGGGCTTGCAGGTGGTATGAGGCACCTTTCTTGTGATCGGTAGGGTTCCCAGTGGTAGGACACCCACCGATCTGATAGATTTCACCTGTCATGTGGATAGGGGATAACTTTTACCTACTGGAATTTAAGTTTCCTGTGTGTTTTCCCTTTGCCGGAAGAAAATTCTCCCTAAATGCAGATATTTTGTTACACAGTTCTTGGCCTGTTCTTGGCATTGCAGATAAACCCAGGTGCAGACTGGGAACTTAAAGTGGCCTTGGAAAAAAAAAACTAAAAGTGGTCCCAGATACCACAGTTCAGCACAAAATACTGCCTAAATTAATTAATGCTGAAAGCATCAGATGTTTTGTACCTGGCTTTGGCTAAGAGGAGGGTTTAGGTAGCCCTCTAGGCACCGGCCCTCCGGGAAGTTTCTCTGTAGGGTCTAGGGCCAGTCTGCTCCTGGATAAACCACTTTCATGCCATTATGTCTTATGTGTAACTGTCTTTAACCCTGTCGGAGACATTTATCTCCTACACGTGCACAGGAAAAGTCATGGTAACTATTAGGTCATAATTGGCATTTTCCAAAGGATTTCTAAAACATGAGAGAGAAGATCCATTCGGTTGTTGCTTGCAGCTTATCTTCTTATACGTTATCAAGGAAGACCCTGTTGACATCACAATTCCCTTAGTGTATCCATAGGGCTCCATTCACCCAACAGAGGGCCAGTATACATTGGTGCACCACAACAAAAGTATGGAAATATCATAGTAGACGACACTATTCACAATAAAAAAGTATCCTGCAATACTACCTCATATACAATTTACGTTTTCACAAGGGGCACTTATGGATGTTACATCCACTTTATGCCTCCACTTTGCAGCCGTCTGTCGCAGGTATAGAGCATAGACTCTCACAGAGGTGGAAGATGTGATATAACTTGGGTCTGAGGATTGTGATTCAGATTACAATGTAAAACATAGCTGAAGGACTTTCATTTACTAAAACTGACAGCTCTCCTTATGTGAAATCATTGTGCCACTGTCAATGCTTAGCTACAACATGTCTATCCTTGATAATGTTATGATCATGTTTGCACATTTGAACTGAATACCAATGATGTTACAGCTACCATTTCTGATCCAAAGTCACGTTGCAGGTTTCTTGCTAACCCTTTGCAATCATCTTTGTAGGAGATGTGTTACTTGCTTCTTAACACCTCTATATGTAAAGTGCTGGACTGTTTGAACTAGTGCAGGTTCTGGCAACAAATTGTCTCCCCGATTTAGGAAACTGCCATACACTTCTGATGGTTGGCTGAACCTGCTGACATCGATACATCTAATTTGTATGACCATATTAAAGGACATCTGTCAGCAGATTTGTACCTAGGAAACTGTCTGACCTCTTGCATGTGTGCTTGGCAGCTAAAAGCATCTGTGTTGGTCCCATGTTCATATGAGAAAAATGATGTTTTATTATATGCAAATGAACCTCTAGGAGCATCGGGGCATTGCCATTACACCTAGAGGCTCTGATGATGTTTTCACTGCCTCGCCCAGTCAATCAAATTAGAGAGGATTCAGCAGTTGCAGAGAGAGCAGAGCTTCCAGGTGTAACGTCAACGCCCCCATTGCTCCTAGAGGCTCATTGGCATATTTTAAAACATCATTTTTCTCAGTAATTCCAGAACATATGAACATGGAACCAGCACAGATGCCTTCAGCTGCCAAGTGCACAAGTGACAGGTCAGACAGTGTCATAGGTACAAATCTGCTGACAGAGGCCATCATAATTCATTCTGATAGTGGTTGCTCATAACATATCCCTTATGGATAAGGGAATAAAATAAAACAGAAGCTATGATGTCGGTACAAGACCCTAGGTATGTAGGCACAGGCCTTTACAACTTTCTAATATTCTTCCTTTAAAAACTTCTCTCCATTTTAGAAATCTCTGCTTGGTATCAGTGAATGAACAGCATTCTGATTTACATTCAGAAGGAGAAAACCCATCCTGATGATATACTGATCACACATGGTTCATTAGGTGTATAAGAGCTTTCACCTTTAATGAGCCTTGCGGCTCTGTCATAAAATATCATTCCAGATAGCAAATGGCGCTAGAATGCAGCCAACGCCTCATCTGAGAGCTTACTTTATAACATTTTGACACAGCAGCTTTATAACTCGGCTTTGTGTTTTATCGTTTGTCTTTATTACTTTTTAGGTAGAATTAAGCTGAGTTTTTTGGATGTTCCTTTCATGTACACTACATGAGAAAGTTTTCCATGTTGATACACTATGATTACCCCAGTCATTGGAGAAGTTTGTCAACTGGTTCCAAAAACATTCTGCAGGCTTATTAATAAGAAATGTGGACTTTTGCTTTTAATGTTCAAAGCTCTTCATTGGAAACGGCTCCTGATGTTTTTGTGCCTCTGCCAAAAACAAAATACCTTAGATCTGCTTCTTCTGCTGTATTTATTGGCCTTTACATCTTGGTGTTTTTAATGTAGCTGTGGATGTAATTTGAATTTTGTGTCCAAATATATTAGGCCATTCTAATGGCAGACGTGAAAAAAACATTTGTTGTGTGAATCATTTGTGGATTTTTATAGAAAACGTTTGGATACATTCTATTAGTTTGTAAAAAATACCTCACACTCAATATATATCCTAAATTACTGGATCTGGAATGATCCAGGTCCAAAAAGATAGCCACAAATTCAATGCGCTGTGAGACAATGAATAAACCATGCGCAGTCGGCAACAGGAGCAGTATTTTTTCTGGGCCAGCAAAGTCACCAACCTTTGGTTGTAGCATTATACTGTGCAACAAGAGTCTTTCTAATCAAAGTGTATCCCAATGCAGGCAGGTGGGATACAGGTTTCTGAGAGATAGATATTTTGATATATCATGTCTGAGGGGTATTGTCCCAGCTTCTTAGCCTGGTAAAATTAGAAAGAATAGAGTGCCTGGCCCTTTGTTCTTGGTGGAAACATCAAAACATCAACACATGAACTTTAAGGCTATGTACAACTTTGGAGACATTTTTTTTATGATTGCATTTAACTTATTTTTGGCTAAAAATAAAATCATATTTTAACTGGCCTTTATTAAAAATATTGAGCCATTCTGTCACAAAGGGTTAACTGTTTTTCTAACTGGGTGACTGGTACTTTCACTTTGTGTCACACTTCTTCTCTAAACTACTAAGAGATCATAAACATTATTTAAGCCACATTCTTATCAGTAAGATAAGGATTGAGCTTTAATGAGTGTTTATAATGTGAGAGAGCAGAGATACGGAGTCCATCTGCTCCTCAGATGATGGAAAATACAAAAAAAATCCACAGGCAGCTGGTAGAGCATGTCAACTCTGTACAGAAAAAAAGATTCCGTATTGTTAAAAAAGAACAATTGAAAAAAATGATTTTTAGCTCAAAATGAGTACAATGCAATAATAAAAAATGGCCCCCAAAGGTGTACATAGCCTATTCCCATCTCAGACATTAATAGCATATTTCTAGGATATGCCATTAATGTCAGATAGGTGCAAGTCTCACCTCTGGGACCCACTCCTGTCTCCCTTATGGGCCCCTCCCCCCTCCTGGTGGGAGTGCATCAGAGCAAGCTTGGCCACCCTCCATTCACTGCTTTGGGATCAGCTATTTCCAGCAGTCCTATAGTGGTGAATGGACTGGTGGCCGTGATTGTGTTGTGAGCTGTCCATTCACTGCTATAGGACTTCCAAAAATAGCTGAGCTCACTCAGTTTTTGAAACTCCCATAGCTGTGAATCGATAGCACACCTCCACTTTGTGAGCGCCATACTGGAGATAGGACTGGATCCCACAGGTGGGACTCACACCTATCTGACATTTATCGCCTATCGAAGCAATATGCCATCAATATCTGAGATGGAAATAACCCTTTAAGGAATACAATTCATGTGACGCTGCAATTGGCGAGCCTGGCCTCTATTTTCATGTGTCTCGTCTATTGCAACATGGGTCACCTCTCCAGACATGCCTTTAGTAACTACTTGCATTCCCCATGTAATAACGATTCTGGAGAATCTACTCTTATAACTGTATGTTGAGCCGTTCCCCTGTTATTTTGACTAGAAGCACCTGGATTGGAATACTTTTTGTAATTATATGTAATAAAAAATTTACTATAGCCAGTGAGCTATTCAATAAAATGTATCTGTAGAGCGCCACCTGCTGTTTGTTCTTTTCTTTATTTTTTGTCCGTCTCACTGAGCTGGTCGCACATGCTCAGTTTAAATCTGCCACCAGCTACATGTTCTGTTAGAAGCTGTGGCAGTTACAGGGAGAGATCTGCAGCAGAAAGGACTTAACACTTGAATTGCCAGGCTGGGGAGAATATAACAGAGCAATTGGAAAGTTGGTTCTAGCCTTTTTAAAAAGGCGTTTTCATGTTCTACTGTATATGATGTCTGATTTTCATTTTTAGATCAATCTTGACAGAGACGACTCTTGAAGATTCATCTCCTACATATAAACAAGTCAAGCATTCCTATGTAACCCTTTCTATGTATATCAGCACAATTCTCTCAGAGCCAAATACTAGATATATGCTGGGAGGCGTAGAGCAATAGATGCATCAGGTAGCTGATGTTAGGACAGAGGTTGAATAATTGGGAATTCCACCAGAATGACTCCCTAATAACCAATAAAGGACAAGACTTACAAAATGGATAATGATCCGGAAAGTGAATTGTCCAGATATTCCGTGCTTGACTCTTTTATTGATTCTCCTTATACATGTGAGTCACATTAAGAACTGTAATATTTTTCACTCCTATTGATTGCTGTGCGCAAGACTAAAGAATCTCGGGTCTGGCAGTTGTTGACTATGCAGAAGGATGTGCTCATTCTTACCGATATCTACATGAGCTGTTACATATAGGTAGAATATTGACATCGACAAGTAACCTTCTGAACAGTCGTGCAGGCGTCTATTAACTAGTCAATACTACTCCCACAGGGATAAGTAGCACGCAGAATAACCAATTGTAAAGAATATTGGCATCATTTTATATTCCATATCAGTCATCAAAGCCAACTAAATGGACCTTAGTGAGAATAATGAGTAAATGGATATCAGAGGCTGCAATACTGTATCTAATGATAATTGGCTCCGAGCAGGGTTAATATCAGTGTTAGTTTTTAGTTTTCCCCCTCAACTCTTCAAATTGGTGCTTGAAAATGGGCAAACGGTATGATTTGAATTGGCACTAGTATTGCTGGTGCGATGGGGCTAATGATGTCTCTGATTTGAGACCAAGTGAAAAGGATTTCTAATTTATTTATTTTGTATATTTTTACATAGACATTCGTTGTATCCATGTCTAAAGTATGTGACATTTTCAATTAGTCTAGGGCTATACAGTAGTTTAATGGGGGAGGGCTCCTGCTGCAGCTGGATGCCTTACAGAGACAGATTTGTGAGATGTTGTAGGATCAAATAAAATAATGATACCAAAGAAGTGATTGCTGTTTTTCTAATTTTGTTATGCTTGTTATATTTTTTTGTGTATTTTCTGCAGCTAGTATTAAAGATTTCTTTATAATAGCCACATACATTTGGGTAAACTTGATATATTAAAATGTACTGAAATTGCAAATTGAAATTCAGTTAACTGTGTGTATTTGACCGATGATCAGCCGTAATATTTTTGTAGCTGCTTGTTTGTAACATTACAAGCTCAGTTAATTCCATTAGTACACTGAGTACATTATACAGCTCTTATTAAATCAGTTGTATTTGTCTTGCTCTTCCATCTCCCAGAAGAAACAGCACAATGCATCTGCACTGAGAACGTCTTTCAAACAATTCCTAACATCCCAACAAAGGTATCTGCTTTGCAATAGGTTATGAATAGAATCATGTCATTCTATATTAGTACAGATGACACCAGGCAGTCATTCAAAAGACCTGTGTTTGCATGTATGTCTCCAGCTAGCTGCCATTATTACACAGAACTCTCCATAGTCATCAGAAAACAATACTTTATACACAGTCGAGTCACATTATTATGACCACCAGCTAATATCCAGAGTAACTGCCGTGTGCAGTGCTGGATAGCAGCTAGTTGGGCTGGGAGTGACTCAAGGTCCTAGTAGGTGGTCACAGGTCTCTGGTGGCATTCTGACTGCAATGCATCTCACAGCTGCTAGCGGGTGTGTGGGGGAGGATCCATAGAGTGAATGATCGAGGTGGTCCCACAGATGCGCAGTTGGGTTCAAGTCTGGGGAATTAGGGGGCCAGGGTATGTTTGGAAGTCTTGGTCATGCTCTTCCAACAGATGGACATTGCTAGCCATATGACACGTCTTACTGGAAGATCCCATCCGCCCAAGAGAAGACAATCAGCATGTATGAGTGTATCTGATCTGCAAGGATAGATTCATACCCAAATTGGTTGAGAGTGCCTTCCACATGGATCAGTGGGACAAGAGAATGGCACAAAAGCATTCCTCATACCATAACAATGCCATCAGCTAGTGTCCTTCCAGCAATGGTTGCAGGGTATTTGTACTGTAATGTTTCTCGCCTAACACGCCAATGTCCATCCGTTCTGTGAAGCATAAAATGTGACTTATTGAAGATAATCCTTTGCCAATCAGCGGAGATCCAATTCAGAAAATTTTCTGCCCATGAAACTCGATCTGGTAGCCCCCTGGTTCATTTGATGGTAAGCTGCTGCATTGTAGCCGAAGTTACACCTCTTACATCAATGGCACATGGTGCTCTGCAATTTTCACATCACTTATTCACAGTGATAGCATTTGTTCACTCACAATACACTTTCACCACAGCAGCACGAGAACAGCTCAGAAACTGCAGAGTTTCAGACATTCGGCCACTCTTGACCCAAAAACCAATAATCTTCCTTTATTTCTACTCTAATACATTTCCCCTTTTATCCATGATATCAACAAGGAATATCGGTGCAGACAGCCTAGTGCACACCTTATATACCCTCCAAGCTAGCTCACGACATGTGATTTCCTTCATGACTTACGCGCTGCTGAAGTCAAAAGTACGGTAGGAAATCGTCATAATAATGTGACCTGACCGTGTAGGCAATTGTTTACTACAGGGGTGCACAACCTGCGCCCGGGGGCCACATGGGGCCCCTGATACCATTCTGTGCAGCCCTCAACCATCTGGTATCAGACATGTATGTCTATGTCTTGTGGCTGCTCACATGTATTTTTCATGTATTCCCCCATTAGATGGGAGCCCTGGATGTGTAACTAGACATTTATTATACACTGTGTGTTCAATATGCCATAAATACAGTATTTCAGTTGTTAATACCCCTTTAAATTTTATTTTCGGCCCTCGTCATTGGTTCATTCTAGCAATGTGGCCCCCAACCGGAAAATGTTGTGCACCCCTGGTTTACTAGCATACACCCACCAACATTCGCCGTTCTTTATTTTTACAGTTTCTACAAAAGCTTGGGGGCAATCAACATGTCTGTTTGTTTTTCCTAGGCTTATTGATGGCCTATTCTTAGGATAGGCCATCAGTATCAGATTTTTATGGTTCTGACGGCTGTCTACCCTGCTGATTAGCTGATTGAAGGGGCTCCTGTGCTCTTTTATCGTTTATCAGTAGTGTTAAGCGAGCATGCTTGGCCGAACACCGAGTGTACTCGAGCGCAATGCTCGAGTCTCTTCCCCGCACTGTAATGTACGCTAATGCGTATGAATTTATATGCTAATGCGTACGCATTTGTATGCCAATGAGTACGCATTGTGCGCTAATGCGTACAAATTCAGTTAATTAGCATACTTTTACGAGTGAAAGGAGTAAAAGAGGAAAAGTCGCGATTGTGACCTTTTTCTATTAACCAGACACCCTCCCCTCTTCCGAGCGGGGGGTGCCTGGTTTAGTCCCATTGACTAACATTATGCTCGGGTGCTCCGCCGAGCACTCGAACAATTCCTAGTGCTCGGCCAGAGCACCCAAGCATACGAGCACAGAGGTGCTCGCTCAACACTATTTATCAGGCACAGCTTCATATCTTTGGTACTGCAGCTCAGTTCCATTCACTTGAATGAGAAAAATTGAGGTAAACTGCAGGACTAGACACAGCTACTACGAAAAATACAGTCTGCTGTTTGGCAGGGGTGCTGGTGTTGCACCCCCATTAATCTGATATTGAGTGCCTTGCCATAAGGATAGCCCATTTTATTCCTGGAAAACCCGTTTAAATTATACATGTTCATCCTATATTATACAGTTATTTTTGTGTACATAAGTCAAATGATGAATACACTGTAGTAATTTTTGAAATAAAAAAAAATTGTGAAACAATAGTAAAGGTATCCCTAAAAATAATTTCCTTTGGTGGGTCTGAAGCACGGTATCCCCTTATCTGATACCAAAAGACTTCATACAAGTGCACATTTACAGGGTTTCTCTATTTTCAGATACCTCATTGATATTAAAGTAGGTTTATAATAGTAAATTGTTTCTCGGGTCTAAGACTGGATATACATCTAAAAAAATAAGATGTAATTGTCTTTTCAGGGCAGATGATGATCATTACCTGTGACTTTTCCATCCACTCCTGGTAATGAATTTAGCCATTTTAATTAATGCCAACCTTCAAGCCTTATTAAAGTGTGTAGATTTGTGCAGTTGCTGAAATACCACAATATATATCAGGTAATTGGCCCAATATGTGTGGTATGACACAGACTACAATCCCTAATTCTCATTATCGTGAAGATAATTATCAGCCATGGTAGAAAATGTGTTTGGTGATGTTGTTATCTAAAAGACCATTTTCTCATTACTCCATCTTCAATTCTTTGTCATTAATTTCATATTATTCATTTTAATTGAATTGTGTGGGAGACATTATCTTTATGATATTAGATTGTTCTGTTCCTCTATTCTAAAATCTGTGAGTGTCTGGACTAAAATATATCGCTCTTATGTAATTGCTTTTACCATTGTAAACAGTTATATAGGGTCAGCAGAGATGGCAGTGTAAGTTGTTAAGGGCTTAAATTAGGAATATGATTAGAATATTTTTATAGACTGAGGTATCCACCCTTAATTATTTTTTTCCATATTTTCTTCTCTATACAATTCAGCACTTTGTCATGACATGCTAGCAAAATCCTCAGCAAACTGCAGTGCACATTACAACCACTGGGTGGCCACATATAGACACATACAGTGTAAAGGTTTCCCAACAGAGTATCACAAAATCATGTATTTTTTCAAAGCTGGTCAGCTCATGCCACAAATTTGGGAAAATTTTGAGCCAAGCCAAGAGGATGGACACATCTGTAGATGTAGTGGGACTGAGCTTGTCAGCAAAATATTGATTGCAAGGAGAATGAATTGGAATTCATTTTGTATCTGTTAGAACCATAATGACCTGTGAATGAACTGAAGATTTGTTTGTTTGTAATTGCTTGTGCAAAGGAATGAGGCTTTGTCTGAATATTTTGTCAAGGTTGTTTTGGGATTCTTATTCATTGCAGATCTGGGAATTGGCTGTTCCAAGGTCTGGGGTGATACTAGATAAAAGACTTTTACAAAGTGAAATTTATAGAGCACATGCACTGGCTACATTCCACAAGGGAATGAAGCTCTTTGACTAAACAGTATAAATGTTGGAACTTTTCAGGCATAGTCAGAAGCTCACCTACGAGAAAACGCCATGTGTAGGAACTGGTGTTTTCCCGATTGAGACTTTGATTGCTTTAGCTGAAAGGGCATCTCAGCTGTCAGATGATGTTTACTCAACCTGTGAAGTTGTTTATCCTTTGTATATACTTAAAGGGGTTATCAAAGATCTATAATTCCCCCATATACCCCTCACAGAGGTTGTACTTATCTTGCTCCCCTGCAGCTGTGTTGCGTCTGATGCTGGCATGGCCACCGCTGCATCTCCCTAGCCTGCCTACAGTCACCCGCGATGTTTTCATCCGTGCGACCTATAATGGGGGGGGGGGGCATTATCAGTCAAGGATAACCCCTTTAATTTACAAAAGAAGGACATTATATTGCTATATGTATATATTATTGTTATTATTTAACAAAATCTTATTATAAACTTTCATTTGAAGTGTAGTTGCAGTTAAGAGTCTCTCTTTAAAGAGTATCCAAGCCTGAAGTCTGCGTTATCAGCAAAACAGCCAGTTAGACTGAGCTGTAATTACTCCTGCTGGCATCCTGGCAATCATGAATCCTGGGACTAATACAGACTGAAGCATC
Organism: Rhinella marina; assembly: GCA_900303285.1. Lineage (NCBI taxonomy): Eukaryota > Metazoa > Chordata > Amphibia > Anura > Bufonidae > Rhinella > Rhinella marina. Next base: position 149,716 of record ONZH01009572.1, read on the forward strand.
TTTGCTTCTTATTGGGACATATTTATCAATGTGTTTAGTCAATGCAGTGATTTTGTAGTAAAACACCATATTTATGATGTATCTAATATGATGTTGACTCATAGTGAGCAAAATATATATATATATATATATATATATATATATATATATCTGAGTGTATATCTTGTTGATAAATTGGTTGCATGCCCTACAAAGGGAGAAACAACTGTACTTACGGCGCAGTTACTTTGATAAATATTTCCTGTCCAATCACTCTTTCGGCTAGTTAAATGTGTTATAAAAGGGGTTCTCCAGGAGTGATTTAAAATGGCTATGAGCAACCTTCCCTAGAATGTGAGCAGGACTGGTTGCCTCCACTTGTAGAGCTGTCTAGGGGAATGAGGGGCCTCACTACAGACTATGCTCTGGCACTTCCAGATACTACCCATTGGTGAGTGTTCCTGTCAGGCTGCTCAGCCATGATGGCATATCATAGGCAGGATCACATCAATGTCATCTATTGGAAAGGAATGCAGACCTTACCCTCTCACCTCCCTAGGCAGCTCTGCAAGTGGTGACAACCAGTCCTGCTCACATTCTAGGACAGGTTGCTGGTGGCCATTTTATATCATTCCAGGAGAACCCCTTTAGATGCCGCTGCATCTGTATCGTGAAACCTGGCTTATGTTTACTAAGATTCTGTTTTATATACAATGCACGTGTAAAGCAACATTGCTTTCAAGTGGAACTAAGTTAAATTTAATTTTAATAATGCATCTGCTATAGAAGTTATGTTCAGATATTGCCAGGGCTATGGCCTAGTAATTTATTAGAAAGCAAAGAGCATTACACTTACTGGAACGTCTTCTCGGGAAGATGGGTTGATATGTAATTTATTTGGAGCACAAAAAGATCTTATATGATCATGTGTCCCTTTATGTTTGTCATTCTATTATGGATGATTTGTGCATATAATCTTCACAACCCTTCAAAAAATACCATCATTAAGTTAGAAGAAGATAAAAGGAACAATACAGAATTCTAAATATTAAATTCATATTCTAGCAGTTTATTTAGTACAGTGTGTGTGAAAAGATGTGAATGTTTGATATGACAGGAAAAATACATATGTACTTTCCTAATACAAAGAAAGTTATCACTTGCAGCGCTCACCTGCATCCGATGCCTCTGAAGTACATACAGCCTGGACTCAGCTGAAACGTGTCTTGTAGAAAAACCAAGATAAGTTCAGCTCCTTAAATGACAATATTAGTAACATGCATTGTAAATGTACGTTTTTCGGATCCCACAATTTTGGTCCTTACTCATGAGTAAGGACCAAAATTGTGGGGTCCGAAACGCGTAGATTTACACTGCATGTAACCAATGGATTTTATCGCTTGAAATAAAGGAATATTGCCATTTAATGAGCTGAACTTCTCTTGGTTTTTCTATATGTACTTTCCTATATGTAACCAAAGGCACAGCACCAATAGTGAAGTACCGCAAAGTGAGATTGAATAAATAACATTTATTATACTCACAAAAGTAAAAGTATCAACAGCATAAACAGCATATAAAAGTACAAGCAAAGTTCCTCGTATCACGCCCGACCTAGGTTTCGCTTTCTCTTCATCAGGGGCCTATGATCACTCTCATTGGGGCCTTCACTTTATACCTTCAGGTTGAAATAAAGACCCCCCTCTCAATCCAATTGTAGTATACTCAGGACTTCGATCATTAGTACATACACTTTTTTTTTTATATTTACATCTAAAACATCATATATTTTTCATTTTCGTGGTTTCCTTTGATGTTATTTAAGGCCACAGTAAGGGAGATACAGTCAGAACCCTATTTGTGTGCATAGTGTGTAATGTAACTCTTGCCTTATCTAAGCCCCTAGCAGTACAATAGGACTGCCGTTAATTCATATTCCCTTTAAAGATATTGAGATGACTCTGCTGACCTTGTCCTTGTCTACACAGAAAAGCTGACAAAGAGTCAGAGAGCAGGAAATGTAAGCCTTTTGTGTGTGCTCCAGTGCAAATCTATTTTTCTAATCATGTCAAAAAAGAAAAGGATTTATATGATATGACGTTTTCTGATGATCAAGCGTTGCTACATTCATATTACCATCTTCTATATCGTCTTAGTAATAAAATGCTTACTTTATAGTTTTCAGAAATATAGGTGAAGGGCTGATGGAAATTCGCTTTCCCTGAGTCTCCCTGCAGATTTGCCAGTAGCAAGTAAATAGGACATGGATTACAAAAAAACGGATTAAGATTTGACAGAAATTAGAATTTCTTGAGCTAACCCATGGTAATATTGGAGGAATCCTACCAAAGAAGATATTCAATATTATAATATAAATCAGTGCGGATGCATTAGTGGTGAGCTTTGTAGGACTACTGCCTATCCATCATCTTTTACCTGCATTTTGGTATAGCAATTACATTAAACTGGAATATAGTTTATATAGCAACACATGAATAGGACTAGAAATGGACCTCCATCCCTCTTATGTATATGAAATTAAATATGACCAAGCAAGTCATACAGGTTAAGTGTGTTTGCATAATATTACACATAATAGAGGTCATTCAGACTTGACCGGAATATGCATAGTCTATCTATGTAAAAGAATATTTATGACCCAACTAAGTATATGTCACCTACACAAATATACAGAATTGGCATACAGTATAATAAATACAATACATTGTATATGTATTTGTATCTTCTAAATTTACGGATAAGAGACACTTGAGGGAAGCTAATGTAATGTCAGTAATTCTTTGTGAGACTCTTCTAGGTTAACAGATATTTAACTTGTGGCAGACATTAAAGGTAAAAGGCCGTGTTGTCTGCAGATAAAGCAGTGAATCTGAAGTTAATCACAAGTTCAGGATTAGTTTTTCCTATTATAATCTATTCCGAAGCCAAAAACCTTAAATGGATATTTCAAGCCGAGAGATTAGATTCTGCCTGGATTACACTGCTCAAAGCCAAATGGCAAACAAGTCATTGTGATGATATAATCTGGGACCAGGACCATTAGATGTGTGCCATTAAAGTTGTAATTGGGGATTTTTGCTCTGGTTTTCCCCTGGAAGGTATACAGTATCCCTAATGCTCTGGCTGAATCTCAATGTAATGTAAGAAGCTTTATCTAAACAGGGTTAGTAGATGAAATAAAACAGCATGCCTCGTGTTAATAACCTTTACAGTTTTTAATGTGCTAACCCATATGAATTAGGGAAGATTAAGGATAGCAACATGTTCTTTGTTTAAATATCCCTAGTGTCATTAAAAGCCATGGCCGGTAATCTAAAAGATTTTAAAATTGATTAGACTTGGCTGCATCTGATTTTGTCTAATTAGTAATTAACGTCTTCTTATTGGATATGGTAAGAAAACAAAATTTCTGCAAAAATGAATTACCCTGCAGGGACGTGCCACTTAGGGACATGTCACTGCTAGAGCCAGTCATTGGCACCCCATCCATCTGGAAGTTTATAGGATGGGTAGTGGAAGTAGTAAGGTCTAACAATGGGATGATTTGTCAGTATTCGAACAGAAATTATGCCACAGAAGGGGTTCCACTGTCCATAGATTTCATTTTGTGGACACCGCCCGCTTCCCAATCCATCATTAAAAGTCATATTCTCAAACCCTATTCCCCCCGGCAAGACTCACTAAGGTCATTTAGGCTCTGGACCACTAAAGGACTCACTAGGATCTGTCACCTGCTTTTCCAGAGTGGCATTGTTACTGTCGCCTTCTTGCAGAATAAACTACTATCCACTGAAATCTTCCCTTCAGTTGAAACTTCATCAATTCCCTCCCAAAATACATCCATCCCCCTATCACTGATCCCCTTTTAAACATATTTTCTTCTCTACCCCCCATGCTAGAGGCCTCCACTATTTATGCTGAACTTAATCATAAACCTTATAGAACACAACTCCCCTATGTCTCCAAATGGGAGACTGACTTAGGCTCTACACTTTCTGACACACAATGGAAGCAAATCTGGGAGTCTAGCCCATGCAGTACCGGGCTACCCACCTACCTGTTTTAGAGTTTTTTCCTCTCTAGGTGATGTATTACACATCTGGAGGGCTAGCCCCAGAGTGAAGAGACATTTTATAAGAGTTTGCAATCTTATTTATCTGGATTTTTCATTGGTCAAGCACTAGACTGGATTTCTACGTAAGTAATTAGTAACTAACTTCCATTGCTATAGACTGGTTCTTAAAAATTTGGACTCCTTGGTCAGACTATTCTCTCATGGATCGTTCCCACAGATTCCTTTTCTTTGTATTATTCCCTGTGTTTTTTCTTTCGATTTTTTTTAGTTAACAACCACACAGCAAAGTATGGAACTTGTGTCTATATAAATCTTATCTGTTGTGTCTGCAATCCTGCGAGAGTCCTCCCCCAACCACCCTTCCCTTTTTCCGACAGTATGTCAATGGTCTGTCCTTCTTGTTGTTCTCTGTGTTTCTTGGGTTTATTATGCCTAACATTTTTCCTGTTGGCTGTGATGATCTTGTTTATGAAACAGTATAGTGAAATATATTATTATTCATTGTTGATGCCTCTTTGAAAAGTTATCTCCTTTGTGAGCCTGGTGTTTCTTTTTCCTTTTGCATCAACCCTCTTTACTCTTACAACATTGGCTTTTATTTCTAACCAATATTACGAAATGTTGAAAATCCTCAATAAATACTCAATATTCATTCTGATGTACATCAAAGAAGTAATGTGGTTGGAAAAAAATCTTGAATGATGGTGAGCAGTGATCACTTATATGTTTGGTGAAATCAAATCATAGAAAAACAACAGTAGAAATAAAGGATATGTTTAATGGTGAAAGTAAAGGCCTTTCCACTTGCACAATGTGAAGGGAACTCAAGGGATTGGGACTGAACAGCTGTGTAACCTCAAGAAAACAACTTGTCACTGAGGCTAACAAGCAAACATGCTTCAGTTTGCTAGGGAGCATAAAGATTGGACTCTGAAGCAATGGAAGAAGGTCATGGGGTCTGATGAGTCCAGATTTACCCTATTTCAGAGTGATGGGTACATCAGAGTAAGAAGAGAGGAGGCTGAAGTGATGCACCGATCATGGCTACTGCCTACCATACAAGCATGTAGGGGCAGTGCTGTAATCTGGGGTTCCTGCAGTTGGTCAGGGCTAGGTTCAGCAACGTTATGTGCCCAAAGAATGAGGTCAGCTGATTACCTGAATGTACTGAATGACCAGAGTATTCCATCAATGGATGTTTTCTTCCCTGATGGCACAGGCATGTTCCAAGATAGCAATGCCAGGATTCATGGGGCTCAAATTGTGAAACAGTGATTCAGGGAGTCCAGACCTGAACCCCACTGAGAATCTTTGGAATGTGCTGGAGAAGACTTTGCACAGTGGTCCAAATCTCCCATCATCAATACAAGATCTTTGGGAAAAATTAACGCAACTCAGGACAGATATTGCAGAAGCTTGTGGAAATGATGCCACAGTGAATGCGTGCCAAATCAAAGCTAAAGGCAGTCCAACAAACTATTAGAGTGTGTGACCTATTTTTGGCCAGGCAGTCTATGTATACGTCTATGTCTTTTATGTTATATTTTCTTATCATAACCACATTTTTTGTACGCACTGTCCTTTTTGGTATTAAAACTTTACTTTAATAAGAGTGTTGTACTTCTTGTGTTGTAAGGAAGGGATGAACCTAAAAGAAGTGTTACCAATATTGGTTTATTGACCCTAGAAATGATAGAGAGCATAGTGAGTCTTAAGAGTGTATTTGTGTGTTGTCTAATGCAAGATGTCTCCTCAGCCTGATAGGATGGCAGGTGGCAGCTAAAATCGCTTAGATTTGGATTACAGAATGCTGACAGAGGAAGGCCTAGACTGACCCTGCAAACTCCCCTTCTGAGTCTAAGTCATGATCTTGACAATATCTAAAAAATGCCAATGGCTTTTTGGGGACATGTCCATTTTTAAGAGGAAGGTTCCATATTCTGAACTAAAATGTTTTAGTTGGCTCCCAAATATCAACTTACTTTCACCCACCTTGAATGTACATACACCAATTTTCCTTAGATGAATGAGATTGTTGCACTTCAGCAAAATGAGATGCTCTTGTATTCTAGTTTTCAAGTACCTCTATGCTAGCACTAGATGGTAGTTACATCTTGGTTTTGAGCTTCCTTTTTTTCCTCCGTTTGTTCAGATCTCAAAGGAGACAACATATGTCAAACTATTTTAAAGTGTGAGATTTTCCTTTTCACAAATATTTGCAGAGAATGAATACAAGGAAGTATGTATTCATGTCTCCTGGTACATCATCGTAACCTTACCAACACTGAAGGGAATTGACAAGACAGTAATGTTCTTTAACATAGATTTGCACCTTCACAACCACAGATCTGTGAACCTTCCTGATCTCTGTCTGCTCTAGCAGATGGTTCGGTGTACTATCGAAAAGCAGTGGAATTGTTCACTTAGAGGTTTTTGATGTTCGTTCGCTTTTTTTATTGTGAAGCAGATGTAAATTTGGTCTCAATGCACTCATTTACTCTTGTCTAAAGTTCTTCCAATACCAAGATTTACTTTCACTTCTCCAAAGCAAGCTTATGGAAAAGCGTCTGTTGAAATTCATTAAAGACATATAGCTACAAGAGGGCTCCTAAGGATTAAAAAATATCAGTCATGGAGAAGTAGTTTCATTCTATATGGAAATGTGTTCCCCTATGTCTTAGGAGATCCAGATTTCATTATCAATATTAGCATTAGTCCAGATAACAAAATCACAAATGTTCCTTCTTCATCTATAATCAAAGTTCAATGCACATTTTAACCTTTTTTAAGTTTTCCTAATGATTCAAGGAAATTAATTGTTCATATTCTGATTATTGGTCCTATCATATAAAATATAGTTATGCCTAGGGCTGCCCAGAAGCTACATGACCTTATGAAAACTGAATGTGCCCATTTAACTCTAGCATTAGATTATTTACACTTGAACACACAGACATCTTTGGACAATTGCTAGAGTCATACAGTTAGATTCACTAAAACTCCCATTCTCTGAAACTCAGTGAATAAGACTATGAAGAATACTTTTTGTAAACGACCACCTAATATCACATTGAAAAGTTGTTTTCTTGGAGGGGTGGGGGTAGGTGGTTCTTCTCATAGATAGTGGCCAGTATACATAATATATGATTGAGTTGAAAATCTGTCATAGGAAATCTGGTTTAAATAAAAGGTGGTCTTCTCAAAAAGGTAGTCTGTAGGAAAGGATTCATTGTCTGTAGAGTATATAATTTAGTAATTAAGGGGTTCTCCCGAAACAGAAGATTGATGATATAACATTAATAATATATTTATTAACGATCTTGTAAAAGGCATGCACAGTAAAGTATCATTTGTTGTTGATGATAGTACACTGTGTAAAGTTAGTAACACAAAAGAGGACAGTATACTGCTACAGATGGATCTGGATAGATTGGAAGCTTGGACAGAGAAGTGGCAGATGAGGTTTAACACTCACAAATGTAAGGTTAGAAAAAGGATGACTGAGGGGAGATATAATAACCATGTATAAATATATCAGGGGTCAGTACAGAGATCTCTCCCATCATCTATTTATACCCAGGACTGTGACAAGGGGACATCCTCTGCGTCTGGAGGAAAGAAGGTTTGTACACAAACATAGAAGAGGATTCTTTACAGTAAGAGCAGTGAGACTATGGAGCTCTCTGCCCAAGTAGGTGGTGATGGTAAGTTTACTAAAATAGTTCAAGAGTGGCCTGGATGTATTTCGGGAGTGTAAAATTATTACTGGTTATAGTTATTAGATTTTTGGAGAAGTCATTGATCCAGGGACTTTTTCTGAATAAGGAAAATTGGTGTCTACTTCACAGGTTTTTTTTGCCTTCCTCTGAATCAACTCTTACTACAGTATGTAGGTCATCTATTAAGTCCAGCATTTTAGACGCTGGTCTTAATTAAAGCCCCTGCTCTGGCAGTGGATTAACAAAGTTATGAAGAGGCGCCGGCCTGTTCATAACTTTAGCGCATCCAGCACCTTTTCTAAATGTATGCCAGGCGTAGAAAATGATGAATGAGACAGGCCTGCTGGCCTGTCCCCTTCCCCGCCCACACCCACTTTTTTAGACCTGGTGTGAGTAGGGAAAAGTCTCAGATTTGGCGCAACTAACCAAACTGCAACATAATTTAGGCTTATTTCAGGTTAATAAATGACACCCTATGTGAATATGTTCATGTTGATTGGTAGGGGTCCGATCTCCAAGATCCCAACCGATTAACTAAGTGATGAGATCCCAATGACCGCAACACTCCTCTATTGTTTTCATAGGCACAGCAGCTCATCTGAAGCAGCATCTGCGTCCAATATTGCTGCTTATTCCATTCATATCGGACAATGATTGATCCTTTCATTGTGCTGATCGGCAGGGAGGCCTAAATTATTCAGCATAACACTATTACTAGGAAAATTAGCATTTTTATTATGCTGTCTGATTGAATGTTATGATATGTATTTGAGGCTTTACCACTTAAAGTGAGGTAAAATTGAGATAAAATATCATTTGTAATCTCCAATGGAACAGTACCCACAGCGTAGAATTATTACAGAGATAACCAGAGATTTTCTAAGACTTTGAAAAGCATTGTTAAAATGTATCCTCATCTGTATGTATTCTTAACCATCATCAAATGTATTCTGAGCAAATTAGAAGCATAAGAGTTACAAGTGTCATCTATTTAGAACTGCACTTCAGAGGGCTGTGAATACCGTCTGCAGATTTTGACCTAGGAATTTTAATTTACAGTTTGCTTTTCTTAAAGAAGCATTGATTGCCATGTACTGTATGTTATTTGTCAAAAATAGGGAATATGCATTACTTCACAACTCTTGTGATACGTTGGAAAGGTTCAGAAATCAAACTATTAACTATAGGGGATAATTATCAAACTGGTGTAAAGTAGAACTGGCTTAGTTGCCCATAGACACCAATCAGATTCCACTTTTCATTTTCCAATGGAGCTGTGATAAATGCAAGGTGGAATCTGATTGGTTAGTATGGGCAACTAAGCCAGCTCTACTTTACCCTAGTCTGATAAATCTCCCCTATTTCTTGACTTTGCAGACCAATACAGGTCCATGTGAACCTGGTCAAGGGTTCCCAAAAAGGATGAAGCATGAAGATTTGTCAGTTTTATAGTATGGATAAAATAATTTCATTCTGCTCAAAGATGCATAGTAATGCAGCCGAAAAATATGGTTCCAAGAGAGAGAATTAGGCAAAGATGATTCATTGCATTCCCCAATAGTAGTAAGAGTGGTAATTGCTGTTATAGACATTCATCATTTATCAGTAAATTAATATCAATTAAAGGAAACCGTCTGTCAGTGAATCATATGTTATTTACGTTATGTCCTGGGACTGGATATGGCAGCCATCATTATAGTAGAAGTGCAGTCCTACAGACTTGCCAGTCTCCACTAGATGAAGGAGCTCCTCTGTAGTCACCTACTTCAACCATCACTTGTAGCTAGGAAACAGCTGTAACGCATTCAGGAGCTGTCAAACAAATACATGTCTTTTAAAAACTGAAGATCTGACTATTTACAATGGGTAATCTGTTTTTTATTGGAGTTTCCAGTTGAGGTTTACCATCTGTATGCTGATTGAAATTTAGATCCATCCATCTGTGCCTGGTAACAAGGAGGTTACATAGTTACATACTAGAATGAGGTGGGATTATGAGGGTAAGGGCTAGTGTCAGGTCGTGATTTACCTACAGAGTAGGCCTGTGTCTATAGGGGGACCTGGGAGGAGGGCACATGCTGAAGTGAAAATGTCATTATGTATACACTGATCAATGTCTTTTATTATGTAACTTATAACTGTTTACATGCTAGTTAGGTATTTACATTGCTGTGGTAATGCGAGGAGGACACACTGAGCAGGAGAACAAGTGTTGTAGAGGGTACCAAGTGTACTGTAATGTTCTGCTAAATTTTATCAGAAAAGACAAACCCTTTAAATCCATATTTAACTTTAAGGGTTGTCAGGAATACAAAAACATGGCTGATCACTACCAGAAACAGCATCATACTGACCTGTCCATAGGTTGTTGCAAGTAATGTATCTTAGCTTTCCTGGAGTGAATAGGGCTAAGGGCGCTTTCACATCAGAGTTATTTATTTCCATTCTTTATCGTTATAGGAGCAGAAGAACAAAATTGCTAGATTTTCTAGTGGAGAAAAAAGTCCTGCATGCAGGACTTTTCTCTCTGTTATTTTTGATTAACTCAGAGGCCCTGAACATAGATTTTGCTTGAGATAGACTAAGCTGTAATACTGCACCCAACACATGAACAAGTGCATCACCCCATTTGGAAGAAGGAATAAATATTCACATCTGCTCCGTTTAGAGCCTGTGTCACAGACATTGACAAAAATAGCAGAGAGAAAAGTCCTGCATGTGGGGCTTTTTTCTCTGTTAAAAAAATGTTCTCATTAATGTAAATCTAATGAATTCCATTATAGTCACTGGTATCTGTTAGGCTCTGTTCCTGTCAGTTATGTGCTGAATCTGGAATTTTCTATAATCTGGTATAGTTTGTGAAAATGCCCTAATACTGCCTGTCACCTTTAAGTTATCACTAGGGATCAGTGAATCGACTTTGGATGAAATATCCAAAGTCGATTCGCTCATCCCTAGTTATCACTTACAATGCTCCAGATATTCTGTACCTTCAGTTCCTGAGTTATGCTGTACATACTTATATTTATAACATTTAATGATAGGTAATTCTCCACACCCTAAACAATTTCTATTTCCATTGATAAAATAGGTTACAACTGGATTAAACATAAATTGCAGTGTTTTCGATCGTCATAGAAGTACCTATAGACAGTCAGCGATGATAGAAGATGATGGTTTACTTTTCATTGATGACACATTCTTCCTAGCATTGAACAAGAGAAATAAATGCTAAGTCACATGGTAGATCAAAATCTCAGTTAAATTCACATTTAGATCTCGGAGAAAACCAGTGAATATTTTTTTTGAACAGACGAGTGCAGGAAATATTCTGAGTAAATAGAGAAGAAATTGAATGCATTCAGCAGAATAGATCAAAAGTTCATATGTCTTGTCTAAGATGAGATCAGACACAGTGTGAACTGTTATGAAACCAGAATGCAAAAAAAGTGATATTTAATACAAGCTGGTCTTAAACCCAGGCATTGTGGTGCCTTTAATATGCAATAAATCTTTGATATACTGTATATAAAGATGATGATTTTCTTCCAAGTTCACTTTATGACTAACTGCCACAATTTGAGTCTTTATGATCTAAGCAAACATCATGACACTGGGTCCTTCAGGTTCTTTGATTAGCAACTACCATCACAGAGGGTCCTTTGTATTACTTTAGTCCTGCTTTATCTGTGTTTAATCAGATCTGGATGATGACCACATAGAACTGATGTTATTTCTCACTAAATCAGAACAGTTACTTCAAAATTTCTTTTGTAGTTAATTAAAATTATTGTATGTTCATTAGAAACGCAATGACTCTGTTCATTTCCATAGTGCAGCCTGTATCACCTCCCTCCCACACAACTGACCATTTCTTTTTTTACTTTTTTGATTAAAACCTTGTTTCAGACTGTAGACTTTGTGATATAAAATCACATATTTTGATTTTCTTGTTACGGACATGTTTGATAGCTTTTGGCCATGTTGAAGGATAAATGTGGATAGTCAGGAGTAAAATTCCAGAGTATATTGCTTCCTTTGATTTTTCCAGAACAGATCAGAATGGGATTCCATAAATACTTTATTTATACCAGTGCATTGATCTTGATTGTTTTCCTAAAAATAAAGTGTTAAAGTTTAAATGCCTTTGGCATGCCATAGAGGTATGTCAAAAGTTTTGATGATTGGTGGTCCAGGTACTGAGAACCCCACCCACTGCTATACTGAAAGGGCTTATTAAAGACTAACAGGTGCTGCACACAGGGGGCAAAGCTCAAGGACGTTTTAAAACGTCCATTCAGAGATAGAGATCCACTACCAGGACGTTTATAGTCAATGGGCAGACTGGAAGTGGTTAACAGACCTTCTCAGAGTGGTTAGACCCATGGTTGGGTTCATACAGTACTTCTAACCAAGACAGATTTCATCCTCTGAAAGTAAATAATGAAGTCAGAGTCATGGCTAATATTACCTTCTTGACCAAGGCACCATCCCTAACACCAGGCACCCAGGTACATAACCCAGTATCCCTCCTGCCCACTATGACCTTGATGATGATTCCCATTCAATGACTTTTTGCAGAAGAAAGGAACTTAGAATAGAAAGGCAAATTCTTATTAGAAAATTGCATACCATGGTATTGTAAAATGAGTGCAGCAGTTTACCAAAACTGGATCAGCCCTTTAATTCATAGTTTTACCTTCATTTACAATTTTTTTTCTATGTTGTGCAATTGAGATCTGTTCTAGAAAAAAATTAAGCATTTAACTTTGAGTAGAGATTACATGGTTAAAGCAAGGTGCATGGATCATTTGTCCACATCTAGACCTGGAAGTGATGCTTCAACTGCTGCTCACAGAGGCTGCGTTCAGCTGGAAATCACTATGACTGAGAATAGATACTGTTTTACAATGTCATAAGCCAAGGCAGAATGCAGCATGTTCTTGTTTGTAGAGGTCAATTGACTTGGCCAAGTGACCCATGGCTAATGACTGGAGTCTCGTCAGTGTGAAATAATAGCAGTCCTAAGCCTCTTTGATTTAGATTTGAATCTAAGGCAAGTCTTGCTCACCGTGAAAGATTAGCAGTGCTCTCAAGCACCATTCATGGTGAATAAATATTGCTGCTTTGTTGAATAAAACTCAGTTTCTTTTTACTGTGTTACTTTTTGCTGCACTGATTTTTATGTATCCATATTGCTACTCATCAGAGGATCTGTCACGACTCTAGACACATCAATTCTAATAAATACTAATAGTAATGGTAATTAAATAATTCATGGGCATCTTTTCTTAGAACTCTAAGATCTACCACTCCATTGTTATTTTCCCTAAGAAATTATGAATTTGAAATGTGTCCGTAAACAATGACACTGTCCAATCAGTGCCTACAATGTCGGAACTGTGAGAACACTTTGACATGGAGAAAGGTAACAGCTAGCTGTAAATTTCTAGGAAGAATAGCAGATGAACGGCATAATACAGAGTTTTAAGAAAAAGTGCTCCAACATTAAATTTCGTTTGAAATTTGTGTATTTACTAAAACAGACATTTTAGTAACTGTGACATCCTGTTTAAGCAAATGCCTTACATAGACTGTATTTATCATCCATTAAAGTCCTGGGCTATTTTTTAACCAGGCTTACATACTGTAGGATAGAATAGTATGTTTTTAGTGAGTATTTGTATTTTGTATTTTTAAGATGATTTTTCTAGCTTATCAATAACATTGCATTTAAAATGGGTTAAACTGAAGTCAAAACTAGCCTGAATATTAAAAGGGTTGTGTCATAAATTACTTTTAGTCTAAAATTTATTTTCATCAAGTACTGTAGCTCACATTCCTCCTTCATTTTTTTTTTCAAAGTTACCTCATTTGCCATTTTCTCTTATCCCCTGTGCTTGAACCTACTTTCTGCTTTGTCATGTGACTGCTGTCCCATCATGCCTTTGGGCATTGAGATGTGTCCTGACATCAGCAGGATGTGTGGCACTAAACCAGTTCATTTCCTTCCTCCACATATTCAAAATGCTCTGTGTAACCGGTTTTATAACAGATGCAACTTGTGCGAATGTCCTTCATTTGTTACAGCAAAATTCATTCTTATATTTATCTATTGGTCTGCTCATTATGTACATATGTGTCTCTCTGTCCATCCATCCATCCATCCATCCCTAACTGACAGTGTAACAGACACCGCACATAGAAGAGTTATAGACGGTGGGAACAAAAAGAAGCACTGTGAGCATGTGTGTCCTGTATTACAAGGCTGCAACACTCTGTGATCGGGAGCCATTCGTTCATTGTGGTAGCCTCAGTCTCTCTGAAAGATCAGAAGCTACTGCAGTGATAGTTCCTGTGAAGCCCTACCTGTGTTATCCTGCAAAAACAAGTCCTCATATGAAATTAAAAAAATTAAAAAAAGATATGGCTCCAGGAAGTAGGGGAGTGAAAAGGATATAAAAAAATATAAAATTAAAATTAAAATAGCCATGTCAGGAAGCGGTTAAAGCCAGAAAGAAGATTTTGAAAAGAAAAGGGAGCTAAATAGCTGCACTCATGTGACACTCTATATTTCTCAGTTTTAATTATATATATAATATATATATATATATATATATATATATATATATATTATATGAGACAAAATAGGAACTAATGAACGATGGGGATTAAAAATTGTTGCAAATCTTTTGTTTGTGCATTTTCTATTAGCCCTTTACTACTACTTCTTTCAGCTTTCACTCCTAGGACTCTCTGAATGGCACTTCTGAGGACCATTTAGTGAATAGAAGTGCTGGTCAAGACCATGTAAGTTAAAGGGGTTGTGTCACTTCAGCAAATGGCACTTGTGAAAAAGTTAATACAAGGCACTCACTAATGTATTGTGATATGTCTATATATTGCCTCCATTGCTCACTGGATTCATTTTTCCATCACATTATACACTGCTTATTTCCATGTTTATGACCACCCTGCAATCCATCAGTGGTGGTCGTGCTTGCACACTATAGGAAAAAGTGTCAGCCTCTCTGCTGTTCAGAACCAAGGGAGCTCACATAGGCTAGTGCTTTCTCTTATAGTGTGAAAGCACGACCATCACTGCTGGATTACAGGGTGGTCGTAACCATGGATACAAGCAAAGTATAATGTGATGGAAAAATGAATGAAGCCAGAAATGGAGACAATATGGATAATCATAATACATTACTAAGTGGCTTGTATTAACTTTCTACATGATAAATGCCATTTGCTGAAGTGAGACAATCCCTTTAATGGAAGTCTGTCCTGATGACAAGTATCCTATAGAAATATTTTTTGGGCTGTTTATATTTTACTAAAAAAGGAAAACCTTTCTGTTACATTGTAGTTGCCAACTTTTTTGTGGCTGAACAAGTTTCAGTGTGGAATTCTAGGTCAAGCAGCATGAAACCAGAAAGATTTGATGTCTTAACTACAGAACTGTGAACCAACCCATTAGTAAATAATATGAAACCCCTGAGGTTAGCACTTCCTTTCTTATTCTTTTTTTTATTTCTTGATTTGCTTTTTTAGGTTTTGGTAGAAATCAACAATAAATGTATGGATCACATTACAGAGCAGCGTTTTAAAACTAAACTAATTCAGTGACATTTCCCATGAGGGTGCTGGAGCTATCTAGCGATGTAACGGCACATTTAGAGGAAGACATTTGCATATTAAATGGTTTAAAGTTGCAAATGCATTTACTTGACCACAGGGGCAATTTGATTTTCGCCTAAAGATAACAATAACATTGTCTTGCATGAAATATATAATGCAGAGTTGTATTACTGTATCAATATTGCAAATGATGCTTTGTCCCTAATGAACTTTTCAACTGCGCTTTTGACAAAAGAACCAAGTTGTCCATGTCATCGGGTACTTAACCATTCTGAGGCTGTTCTGTAGTCTAGATTTCTTGTGATAGACTAAAATTGCATAGCAAGATGAGAAGATAAGATGCAATGAAAGCCATTCTACATCATCTGCCATTCCTGACCATTGGCTCCCATAAACATGTTCGCCAGTCAACTGGCAAATGAGCAAAGAATTGCATCTTTTATGTGGTTATTAAAATCATTTGTTGGCAGCTCATCTCCTGTATGAATGGGGATGTTCTGCTGACAATAATGAACTGTGAACAAATGATCGCATTAAGGCCTAGTTCACACTTCAAGGTTTTGGTCAGTGATTTCCAATTATGATTGAGAACCAAAACCAGGTGCAGGTCAGAAACACAGAACAGGAGCACATTTTTACATTACACCATAACTATACTTTGTAGGCTCACATCCTTGTTTTGGCACACAAAACGGAAATCACTGACCTTGTGAATAACGCCTAATGGCCTTTGAGAAACATGCAATGATAATACTTGCTCCGTATAAATGGAGCAAAACAACATCGATCCATTCTGATACCTCATTGGCAAGCAGAAAACCTGTCCCTGTAAAGGAGCCCTTACGATGCTTGTACCCAGTGCAGTGCTGATGGCCAGGCTGTACCTGTACTTGCTATGGTTTGCATTGCAAGTACAGATGCAGCCTGGTGATTGGCTGTAATCTGCACCTGGTTAAAGGGGTTTTCTGAGTTATGGAAAAAAATGTATATCACTGTAAATCTGATGGCCAGCAATACATAACTAAGCTAAGCAAGTTTTAGGCAAAAAAAGTCTATTTCCTCATTTCCCCGGTTCTCTTCTGGCCCTTTGTTTACATGCAATAACAACAATCTTTGCCCCTCCCCTCGCTCTGCAAAAGGAGTGAATACAAGTGCTGCTCTGAGGGAAATGTCTGCCTGCTAGGATACTCAGCAGCATGTTGTATGTTTAGGACTATAAGTCCCAGTTGTACAATGACACTGCAGATACACACAGGATCTTTCCCCTACCTTTCTTGTGCAATGCTCTGCAGAACTCCTCTAGTCTGTCAGCTCCTGTGCCCAGCATTTGTCTCCACACTACCTGCAGCTGCTCAGTAAAGCCTTCAGCCTTGAGTCTGTGCTACTGAAGGGATTAAAGTTTTTCCTGAAGTATCCAGAGAGAAAGCAGATGGCAGCTCAGCCAGTGCAGGGGGGCGTGGCGAGCACAGTGACGTCTCGTGTACATATCTGCTCTCTCAGGCTTGTGATCGAAACATCATCAGAGCAGGGAGAGAAGCTGACATCACAGGTCATGTGACCCTCAGTGACATCTGAGCAGCAACTAGAGATGCAATAAATTCATGATAAACCTTTACATTTGATTAGTAAGAAGCATATAAAGAACAAAAAATTAACTCAAACAACCCTTTTAATGCGACCAGGATGCAAATTGTGTGTGGGAACCCTTAGTTTATCAACTGTAAGGGTCTACAGTAGACTGTAATCAAGTTTTAGCACGCTGGTTTCCTGCAAATACTCTACCTAGTTCATATTTCTATATCACCTGGTATTCCTAAGCATATTGAGGGGGTCAGTTACAAACATTTTTATGCCAGTTAGTTGAGTAAAAAGATCGCATGACCCACTTTTTTGCAACTTTTTAGAAAGTCAGTGCACCAATATTTTGTCACACAAGCTTTTTTGCCCAGCATTCGACACTTAGTGCAGAGGGAGTGGTGGGGGATCCAGGCGTCAGGGACACATTTACCAACAGTTATGTCTGGAAACAGTTGTACATGTTGGCAAAATACTACTGCAGTCAGGGGCTTTTCTTCTAGGAGCATGGACTGCTAAAGGTTTGTATAATTAATGACAAGGTGCACGCCCCATCATGAATAATGCACTTCTTCCAGCAGCAATGCCAGCACAAAAGGAACAAAAAGCACATTCTTGGTAAATGACCCTCATTGAATTCCAAATACAGATGAAGGCTATGGATGAGGTTTTAGTGTTTGTTCAGTGTTTGGTCCATATATCATCTGCTGTAAATGGGACCATTTTTGAAAGCAATTAGCTGAGCTGCTAATACCATCATGACAAAATAAAGGTGTTCTGTACTTTATTGCATTCCGTAGACTTAAATGGAAAAAAATGTAGTTTCAACATAAAAAACATACTCTGTCCTTACTGGAGGACAATCACTAAATATAGGGTATCTTTAGTAGGACCTGGGAAGTCCATGAATTGCACCTTCAGTATGCACTGTGCAATTTGTTAGCACTGGTAATTAGCTGTAGAATTAAAGGGGGCACTGCAGCCCCTTCTGGCAGTGGAGGTGCCCAAAGTCAGAACCCCGCTAATCTAATATTGATGGAGTATCTACTTTTGATCTCAGAATGTTGGTGTCTATTTGTTTATCGGGAGTCACACATGAACTTTGGTGTCAAAGGTGTTGTCTGGTCGTTAAAAAACGACAGTGATTTAAAAAGAATAAAAAAAGCTTTACTCACCTCATATGGACTGAGGCTTACCAGGTCCCCAGTAGTGTCTGTTCCCTGGTCAAGGCTTGATACACATGAAATGCCTGATCAGGTCAGTGTCGTTCCATCATCCATTGATTGGTTGAGCATTTCCTACCATTTCTTGTGTCAAAACAAGACCAGGAACCGAAGACCTAGTAAGCAGGGACCCGGCAAGCTTTGGAATGGCATTGGGGGTCGGTGAGGTGAATAATGCTTCGTTCGTTTTTAAACCAATTCTGTTCCTTTTCCAAAAAGCTTTATCTCACCAGACAACCTGTAATATACATTGGAAAAATAAGTCACCCTGAAAACTGTAGCTGTATACCTGCATACTTATATTGTAAAATAAATCTCCTTCTGCACAAGCTTTTCTATTGAAAACATAAGCAGTCTTTGTGTTTTAATGAAATAAATAGGAACAAAAGACAATAAAATGTGATCATTGGCATTTCAAAGAAAGGCAGCATATTGTACAGAGCAGGATGATTTGGCCTACAAGTGAAATGCATTTATACAAATTAGCAAACTGAATAAGTAGGTCAGTGCTCTGAGGAGCTTAAAATCCAAGAAGAAGGCAAGAACATGGGAAGAAACCTCGAGAATAGACCAGAGTGTACGTGTAGAAGAAAAAGCATTCTGTACCATAGTGACATCTGCATGTAGTACACACAAAGGCAGAATCATCTGGCTCCTCATACACAGTCTCACGAGGTAATAGGACATTTTGCGGAGCTATTGTTGTGAGTCAGAGTTCTCTCAACTAGTAAGTGAAGAATATCTTGCAGGGTAGAAGGAAATCATTTGGTCACTGGTCATCTGTGTTACTTGTAGAGACCTGCAGTGGTGGTGCATGCTGGGAAATTTGATGACTACACCATTGAAGTCAAGCTTTATCACATTTTTAAAGACGGGCAGATGTTTAGTACCTAACGGGGTGATATCTTTGTTAAAAACATCACAATGTAATATGTTAAAAATAAGAAGTGGCACTTGATATGTGAAAAATTGTGATTAGCTAAGAGTCAAGCTTGTCGGATATTAGAATAATTGCTCTTATCATCTCACATTGATGTGGAGGGCTTTTGTGGCAGTATATTGCAGGCATGGCCACCATGGATTTTTAGGCAAAGGTTAAAAGTAAGATGAGGAAGGCAGTGATAGAGATATAGGAAATAGATGGGGATGGTATAAGAGAATAAGAGAGGTAGGTACAATAATTTGGAGATACCTTGTGGGTGGGAAGGAACAAGAGTAATTCAGATTGGGAACAAGTTACCTCTGTCATCCTTAGTCTGCATGACAGAACTGTGGCACTACCAGGAAAAGCTCTTTCTTAGGGGATATTACCTGCTAGATCTTGAGAGAACATTACTGTAAAATTCTGCTTCAAACAAACAAATATTTTAACACTGTACCTCACTCAAGCTGTGGCCTTCTCAATAGGAGGAGACTAAAGAGAAACTATCTATGCCAATGGACTCATGTGATGTATATCCTGTACTAATTCCCATATTGAAAAATAGAATCCAACTGAATAGACCCAGCCTAAACCAAGCTTTTCTGACAGTGTCTATAGATATTACATACACTTTCATGGGTCCATGCATTATGAAAAAGTAGGGGGTTGTGTAGGGCATAGGGCAGGCATGTAAGATCACTTACTAGATTATCTGTCCAGCACTCCATTCCCCCATTGTGACCACCTTTTACTTTTCCTGCCTGGTATGCTAATGAATAGCATCGGTACAGGGAGGAGGAGACTGCCCTGTTTCTCAATGGGCGTCTCCTTCTCCCTAGCTGTAGCACAGTCCAGTCGCAGCGGAGAGCAACACAGCCAGGGAGAAGGAGACGCCCATTGAGAAACAGGGCAGTCTCCTCCTCCCTGTACCGATGCTATTCATTAGCATACCAGGCAGGAAAAGTACCGTAAAAGGGGGGCACAGTGTGGAAACAGAACGCCAGGCATGTGAAAATCCTATTCACCCCAATAGATCTCTATTAGGGTGAATAGGACAACGGATCAAAAGATCCCAGGTTCAGCCCCCTAAGGGGTTAAAAGCTATTACTGTAAAAGTTATTACCACCATTTTAGTCACCTTTCCCCCCAAATAAATGGAATAACAGTGATCAGAAAGTCATATGTACCACAAAAATGGTATCAATAAAAATCACAGTTCGTTCTGCAACACACAAGCCCCCATATAGCTCTTTAGACCAAAATATAAAAAAGTTATGGTGAAACAAATAAATTTTTATTTTTTTTCAAATGTTTTTATTTTGTATTTTTTTAAAACTAGTAAAACCCCCAAAAAACTGTACAAGTTTGGTATTGTCATACTTGTATTGAGCCTCAGAGTAAGGATGTCTTGTCATTTTTAGAAAGCCATGATGTAAAAACCTCAAAAAACCATGGAACGTGGGGAGGAAAAAACAAAAACAAAAGTGGGTCCGATAGTAAGATATAATACACGGATCAGCAACCTCCAGCACTCCAGCTGTTTTAAAGCATCAACTCCCTGAATCCTCCTTTCACTCTAATGGAAGTTACAAGAGCAGCCAAGAAAGTTTGCATGTTGGGAGTTGTATTTTCACCGCAGCTGGAGTGCCAAAGCTTGCTGATCCCTGATATAATATTTACATGTACTAAAACCACAGTTTCTGCCAGAAGTAGATCAGATTCATAAGGAAAAACTATCATATTTTTTAGACTATAAAACACCCCCCCTTCCAAATGAATGAATACTGTATACTGCAGAACAATTAATATAAATGTCAGGGCCATCAAATAACGGTAACAAACGGTGATTAATGGACCCTGTTGACTACAATGGGATCCTTTAGACTTCAGTTAGATTCTGTATCATGGGATCCATCAAGTTTCTGTTAGATTTCATATTTTGAATGGAATCTGCTATAGAGCCATCTAATAGAACCTCCCATGTGGGCTTAAACATAGACTTGATTGTATATTCTCATTTAACAAATAAAGCTTACGTAAAAGAGTTTTATGAGTTGGGCAAAAAATTGCCCAAGAGGGAAATGAAAATGTGATTAAAGGGAGTCTGTCACCTCCATATGCACCTATAAAGCGCTTACATACTCCCATAGCACACATTATTGTAAATATAATGGTACCTGTGTCTTTTTCTTCAGCCTTTTAGAAGCTGCAAAAACGCTGTTTAATCCATATGTAAATGAGCACTTGGAAGTGCCCGGAGGCGCTTACTGCCGTGGAGCCCAGGTTCCTGTGCTTTTTTTCCTGCTATCCCAGCAACTGCCTCCGCCCGCCCTCTACTTCACTCGAGTCCTCCTTCTTTCCTGGTGAGATCCAGTGCCTGTGCAGTCTCTCGCCGGGCTGGCACATCCCACAGCGATGACCTTTGTGGGCACTACATCGGTGTAGCTACTGCGCGTGCCCGGCAAGAGACTGCACAGGCATGGGATCTCGCCAGGAAAGAAGGAGGACTCCAGTGAAGAGGAGCATGGGCGGAGGCAGTGGCTGGGGTGGGGATAGCAGGAAAAAAAGCACAGGAGCCCGGGCTCCACGGCAGTGAGCGCCGCCTCCAGGCACTTCCAAGTGCTTATTTACATATGGATTAAACAGGGTTTTTGCAGCTTCTAAAAGGCTGAAGAAAAAGACACAGGTACCAGTAGATTTATGATAACTATGACAGACTCCCTTTAAATAGTAAAAGAAACATTATTTACTCATTTATTCCATCACTGTTTAAGCAACACCACTCCAGTTGTCCTGTCATTCTCTGTCTACTTGGCTGCAGGGATGATATGCCTAACAGCAACAGATGGGGTGGACCAGAATGGTGGTGCTCACCAGTGATGATGATCACCAGTATAATTATTAAAGACCTATTTTTAAGTCGTATAATCATCAGGGGCAGTCCGGGGCAGATTTTTTTTTTATCATCTACCATTACTAGATGGAGCTTATGAGCTTACGGCATACTATTTATATACTACACTCAATAATACCTCAGTATACAGCAAGCTTCTAAGCTACCATTTGTAATGGCAGAATATTATAAATTGGCCCTATGCAAGGGAATCTGTAACAGAAAAATTGAGCTCCAGCCACTATAAAAATATAATTAAAAATTAATCAGCAAAAGGAATTGACCTTAAACTGACACAATGATAAAAGTGTAGGGTTACTTTAAGACTATACTGGCTTGCTGAGATGTAACTATCATTCGGGGAAAGTTAAAAATGAACCTAATTTGAGCAGCACTTATTTAAGAGATATTTAATAAACTATTTATGAAGTAATGAACTTAGAGCGCATTGCTCTTTATAATATTTTATAACATTCTCAGAAGAAATAGGAGATGAAAAGACTTGATAATAGATCTCCATTTTTTACAGACATGTTTAGCAAATGTTTAGCATTTGTATGTGTTTTAGGTTCTTCATTTATACAGATGGTCACTGTTCATTTCAAAACAAAGAAAAGGAATTTGAATTTCTAATATGAAATATCTACCAGATCAAGATTAAGATTTGGCAAAACCTAAATGTCTTACCAAGATACACATTCATCTTAATCTAAAATAGGATACTTCACCCTAAAAGTACTTTGATGGCCCAAGATTAGTTATCAAGATGTTTTTATCAGACATACACGACTGGACATTTAGTAAACTTGGATAGATAAGTGATCACTAAAAAGTCAGTTTAAAGAGGCGGTGCAAGGTTAGAAAAAGCTATTAAAGAAAACAGTGCCACAACTGTCCACAGGGTATGTTATGTTATTGCATCTCAGCCCCATTTACTTCTATAAGGCTGAGCTGAAATGCTAGATACAACCCATGAATAAGAGTGGTTATATTTCTGGAAGAACACAGACATGTTTTTTTTTTAAATCTTGTATAACCCCATTAAGAATTTAGGTGTCATAAAGGGCAAATGAACTAGTAGGTCTCCATGTGACTTATCGTTACTATATTACATGAAAACTAGCAATATAGTAAAAATTGACAGAAGGCCATGTAGCAGCCATTGGGCCCATGGAGGTCAATTTTTTAAGGTTTGTCTCATTCCCATTTTAATGACAGAAAGTCTCAGAATCCTAAGTAAGTACAAAACACACAACATATTTTAGGCTGTCATTTGCATGACATTTAACAGGATACAAAATGAAAACAGATTATTTAACTTGTACATTGCGTGTATCAAGTCATTATACTTGACATTTTGTTTCAATGACATGATTGTATTCGTTCACTATTTTATTTACAATATTTAATTTTTATTACAAAAGGTATGTAGTTTGAAATGCTTCATTGTCCTTTTTGCTTCATCTTTCAATTTGTCCATAGAGTGTTCTGCTAGTCAGTAATTTTTTATCTTGTCCTGACATAACAATAAATGACAAGTTGCCCTGAGATAAGGCCATCTTGTAACTACATTTTGACTGCTGTCAATGTCGGCAATATTAAAAAGTTTTGCTGATTTGCATTACTGCTGCTAATTGATGTTTTATGAGTTTATGTAAAGCTTTTTTCCACTGTGTATGCTGGTCATCTATGTAAAGCAAGCATAGTGTTATTAATGGGCCTGGAAACCCAATAGATTGCTAACAATGGCGTTGTTTTATGTTTCTCATTTTCAACAGGTGGTTATGGGTTTAGTTCAATGGCATTATCTGATTTGGAAAACCTATTTTCAGGTGTCCTGTTCAAGGCCTTCTGAACTACTTTGGGGGGGATTGATTTACCCCATTGATTTCGGGGAACTACAGAAAGTGTATGTTTGACATGCCATTGCATTGCATGAATAGCCTATTAATTTTAATAGCCACCATGTAACTTCCAATTTAGCCTTTGGTTCCAATGCAAATGAATAAAACAATTGCTGCTAGGCGGCTTTTGGTGTTCCAGCATCTGTGATCCTTTCTAACAGAATTAAAAAAGGAAACAACTCATGTAACATTGTAGCTAACTTTAACACATCACTAGAGGGAGCTAGGCAAACCCTACTGCATACTTATTTGCTATTAAATTAAAGGGAACTAGTCATCCTGTAGAGCTGGAGTTGCTGAGCAGATCCCTCACCTACTTTGTCATTCCTCCATATCTTGCAGATTGTAAGCCCTCTCGCCTTCTGTACCAGTTAGTAACTCATCTTGTTCATGCTTATTGCAATTGTCTGTATTATGTATGTGCACCCCTTATCATAGGTGCAGTGGCATGGAATAATTGGTGCAATAATAATAATAATAATAATAATAATAATAATAATAATTATTATTATTATTACAATAATTAGTATTATTAAGATTACTTATTTCACTTGCCTATATAGTTGACATTGTGCAGCACATTACATACATTATCATTACTTGCTGTCTCCAGTGGAGCTCACAATCTAAGTTCTCTATCAGTATGTCTTTGGAGTGTGGGAGGAAACCGGAGAACCCGGAGGAAACCCAGGCAAGCAGAGGGAGAACATACAAACTCCATATAACAACAAAAGAGGTGAAGAGGCAGTGTGACAAACACAGATTATAGGTGCTAAACTCCAGTGAGATCAGACTCTCACCAACCCACAGAAAAACAAAGGGGTGTAGCACTCCAATGCAAAAATGATGATTATTCACCCAACATCAGATGGTTGCTTCTCAGACCTTGGATGAATAAACATAATGTTTGCATTGGAGTGCTGCTTCCCCACATTTATTTGCCAAACTCCATGCAGATGTTGTCCTTGGTCAGATTCAAACCTAAGAACCCAGCACTGCAAGTCACCAGTACTAACCACTGAGCCATCATGCTGGCTATTAAAATTTTACATTTTCTAATAAAAATGTAAAATATCTCATTTAAAATTCAGTAAACATGTACTGTAATTTAAATCTCTGCTTACGCTGGGATGAGTGATTGACATCGACACCCACTGGACTCTTTAGCCTAAAGTGAACACAGATTGAGATCAATAAATCACATATGATACAGAACACGTTACCTGCAGATGAAGCAGCATTTTAGAAGGTTACCTTTTAGAAATTGTTAACAAAGAATATTGGATTTATTGAATGTGATGTATTGAAGGTTAATGTTCAAATAACTTTGCATGAAATTATGCGTTCATGGTTAATTACAGGAAATTTTAATTTAGAACACAGTTAAAAGTATTGTATTGTGTAGAAATTATTTTTCAAAGAGTCAAGAACTAACCAAATTTTACAATTTATAGGTGTGTATTTGACTAAAATAAGAGGTTTGTATTATTCTATGAACTACTGACAACATTTCTCCCAAATTCCAGATAAAAATGTATTTTTAATAGTGTAGAGCGAGCATGCTTGGCCGAACTCGCTGTTCGGCCGAGCATGCCTACGCTCGGGTCTGCTCGGTGTTCGGCCGAACACCGCGTGTGCTCGAGTGCGATGCTCGAATATTCTAATGCATACGAATTTGTATGCTAATGCTACGCATTGTACGCTAATGCGTACAAATTTGTATGCTAATGTTACGCATTGTACGCAAATGCATACAAATTCAGTTAATTAGCATACTTTAAAGAGTGAAAGAGGAGAATTTGCGATTCTGACCTTTTCCTATGAACCCGACACCCTGCCTTCATCCAAGCAGGGGGTGCCTGGGCTTCTCCCATTGACTTACATTGTGCTCGGGTGCTCTGTAGAGCACTCGAGCATCACCAAGTGTTCTACCAGAGCACCCAAGCACAAGAGCACTTTGGTGCTCGATCAACACTAATTTTTAAGCATCTTCTTTTGGAAAATGACAACTCATCAAAATAACAGAAAGTCACAGTAATATTAACCCCAAATGATTTCCACCAGTCTTTTCACATTTCTGTTGGGTAACCACTCCTGGAGCAGAAATTTAAGCATATTGTCTTTGATGGCATGTGACTATTCATCTTACTCTTGATCACATTCCAGAGGTTTTCATTGGGGTCCAGGTCTGGAGATTGGGCTGGCAATGACAAGGTTGATTTGGTGGTCCTTCATCTAGACCTTGATTAACCTGGTTGTGTGACATGGGGCATTGTACAGCTGAAAAAAATTGTCAGAGTTGAGAAACATTGTCCGAACAGAAGGAAACAAGTTTTCTTCCAGGATTACTTTGTATGTGGCTTGATTCATGTGTCCTTCACAAAGACTAATTTGCTTGATTCCAGCCTTGCTGAAAAACCCCACATCATCACTGACCATGCACCAAATTTCATAGTTGGTGCGAGACACTATGGCTTGAAGTTCTGTCTAGGTCCCCGTCTAACCATTACAAGACCAGCTGTTGGAGAATGCTAAACATTGGACTCATCAGAAAAGATGACATTACTGCAGGGTTCAATCCTTATGTTCTTTTGCAAACTTCTTTTGCTTCTCACTGATAAATAACTTTTTTCTAGCTTTTCACAACTTCAGTCCTGCCTCTAGAAGTCTGTTTTGAACCGTTCTTGCCATGCATTTCACCTCAGCTCCCGCTTGCCATTATTTTTGTAGATCACTTGATGTCATCCTATGGTTAAGTGAGATTCAAATGAGGAGGCAATCATCACGATTAGTAGAGAGTCGTTTCTATCTTTTTCCAGTCTGTAGCTCTGCTTGACCTTGTTCTCATGAACCACTGTCTTTTGAAATTTTAAGGATGGAAGCAACCTAACACTCAATGTGTCCCCCTGCCAATAAAGCTACAATTGAACCCTTCTTCTCTTCCTCACTCAGAACTTTTCTTTTCAGCTCTTTTGCCATGGTCTGTAGTTATTTTATGATTACACCTTCTTTTCGGGTAATGCTAGCACTGCTTTTGCTATCCAGCTGGTTCTATCACAAGAGAATAGTGATGACCACAGGAGTGTTTTTTTATATTATTGCTTGTTAAATAAGATTTGGTTTAGATGATCTCTGAATCAGCACCTCAGAAAACAGCATGAGGTGTGTCTGTGATAGAAAACAACAAACACTGGAATGGGATGGCTGCCATATACATGGAGAAGCTGAGAAGCTGATTTAAGAAAATATTAGAGTGGTTTCTTAATATATATATATATATATATATATATGTAAAATCATTTTTAATTGGACATTTCACGACAAGTAAAGTCGGCTGTACACATTAGATAGCTGACTGCTATTTCTACTGAACCATTTCCCATACACATACCCCCTTTGCACTGAACAGGGAGAGAAGGAAAAGCTGCTGTTAGAGAAGAGAAAGCTGCTGGTGGCTGCTTTTCTCCCCAACAAGAAAAGTTAGAGGAGTTGAAAGCCTCATTCAGTGAAGAAGTCAGATGGTTGGCTGACATTTATCTAATGTGTATGCCCAGGTTAAGCTCCACCCACTTTTGGCTAGCTGTATGGAACTCCCATTTTGGAAAATACATGTTACAGGGCTAAGAACGGAGTTTAATAAGCTACGATTGAAGACCTTCAATTTACTGCTCATTTTCAACGCGAAGACAAAATTAAACGAGGTTATGAATCCTACCACATACCAAAGATGAAATATTCTTCTCCTTCTTCAAAAAGTAATTTACAATAATAATTGCACAGATGAGAAAAATAGTTAAGCTGAAAGCTGCGCTTCAAAAGCAGTGGATGTAAATAACATGGGACTAAATTGGATGGCAAATTGAAATTGAAACAGGAATACATTGTGGTGTGCACAAAAAAAAAAAGTTAATTTAAGACGTAAATGGTCAAATAAACAGAACTAAGTATTACTATTTGTCAAAATGTTCATCACAGAAGAAAGTGATGCAGAAAATGAGAAAATATTGAAGACAAAGCTGGAAGTCTTATT
The DNA here is from genome assembly GCA_900303285.1 of Rhinella marina. Classification (NCBI taxonomy): domain Eukaryota; kingdom Metazoa; phylum Chordata; class Amphibia; order Anura; family Bufonidae; genus Rhinella; species Rhinella marina. The sequence continues at coordinate 177,698 of ONZH01009572.1, forward strand.
TATTTTGTAATCTGTAAATTGTCAGCTAATTGCAGTTGGCCTTATGTAGTATATGAGCTTCGGTCGGTGCTCTTACTGTATTTCAATTACAGTTTATTTCAAGTAAGTAAATGTATTCAGTTCAAACAATATTTTGATGCAGTTTATGTAATAAAATAGTATAACACCATAAACCTCTTTTTCTACTAGTCTTGAAGAACCTGAATGGGCTCTTCTCCACAGATCAGCTGATTGTAGGGCTCTGGAGAACTGGTGAGTCCCTGCTGTTCAGTCCCATTTAGGTGAAACTGGACCGAGCTGCAATACCACTCACAGAGATTTTAAAATGTATGCATCTGTGCCTAGTAAACAATACACTTTCCGAAACGCTAGGCTTCTTCAGTCAGCAGGCTCCCACTGATCTGATGGTCTGTACTAAAGATAGGACATCAATATAAAAACCTTCTGAACACTGGATGATTGAAAAGTTCTCCAGCTTTCTAATATACTTTGTATTTCAGTTCCTCATCATTTCAAGCTAGGTCTATTCTCAGCCAAAAAGTGGATACATTTGTATCCAGTCTAGGTAATCTCTGTTAGCTAAGTACATCAACAGCGTCATAAAATTCAATAATAGTTTGTTACAGTATATCAGTATGAGTTACAGGCCATTTACCATGGAATATAATGGAATCCATAATGGAATTCCCTCGCCACCCGAACACTGAACCTGTAAAGTTTGGGTTCGCTCATTCCCAAACACTGGATAGAGGTTGTGAAAACAGTACAAATATAACTTCTGTGAAGCTTTTCTTGTCAGGAGTGGTGTGAATAGGATAATTTATTTTGGCAGATTCTGCTATCTCAAGTGGCTTGAGGAGAGGGAATTCACTGTCTGTGACAGCTGTTGTGCTCTCCTGGTTGGATGCTACAGCTATCACTCAGCAGAGGGGAGGGGCTGTGAAGCAGTTCAATGCAGAGAGCACTTTACAGTGAAGCTCTGCCCCCCCCCAAGCATTTACAAGATCTGAATCTAGCAGAATAAAACTTCATACTCACACTACTCTTGATAATGATAAAAACTTTACAAAATGTTTGCTTATACTCAGTTCCCTTATCTAGTTCTGCCAGCAGTTTACCATGGTCAGACGTGCTAACAGACTGCCTTTAAACGTGACTGTTCACTGAGAGCAAACATATTTTGTCTATGACATATCCCAGCTATTTTATCTTTAAAGTGGCGCCTTACCTTTATTAAGTGTTTGATATGTCATAGGGACATATCAGTTTTTGAACGGAATTACTGAAATAAATTACCTTTTTGCTGATATTCTAATTTATTGAGACACACCTGTATATTTTGTGTGAAAAGATTCAGTAAAACTTGTAATTTATAAATTTATATATTTGTTTTTTCTAACTTAACACCACCCCTGTGAATGGACCTTGGAACAGAGAGGAGGTATCAGTGACTGACAGCCATCTATGCATACTCTTAGGCTACTTTCACACTGGCGGCAGGCCTGATCCGGCAGGTGAAGGGTGCTGCCGGATCAGGCCTGCCGCAGTGACATGTGTGGAGCCGGAACCGCGCTCCGGCCCCACACATGTCACACAGTACATACATATACATACACATAAACATACACACACATATAGACATACAAACACACATACATACTTACATGCTCCCCGGCAGGTCTTCGGAGCGTCAGGACGGCTCACACAGGTCAGATGACGATTCCACCAGGCGCCCAGCAGAGGGCGCTGTGGGGAATCGTGACCTGTGTGAGCCGTCCTGACGCTCCGAAGACCTGCCGGGGAGCATGTAAGTATGTATGTGTGTTTGTATGTCTTTATGTGTGTGTATGTTTATGTCTGTATGTGTCTATGTGTACCCGGATCCGTAATGGACTCCATTGAAAGTCAAAGGAGGGCGGATCCGGTTACCATTATGGTCACACCAGACGGATCCACCCCCATTGACTTGCATTGGGGGTCATTCCGGATCCGTCTTGGTGCGGATGCCTGGACCGGAGAGCAAACCGCAGCATGCTGCGGTTTGTTCTCCGGTCTGAAGACGGAACGGAACGGAATGCTTTCAGGAGCATTCCGTTGTCTTCAGTTCAGTTTTGTCCCCATTGACAATGAATGGGGACAAAACTGAAGCGTTTTATTCCGGTATTGAGCCCCTATGACGGAACTCAATACCGGAATTTTAAAACGCTAGTGTGAAAGTAGCCTTATATAGACAATGTTATCAATCACAGATAACACTTCCCCTGTATAGTGAGAGCTTTTTACAGGGGTGGTGTTAAGCTAGCAAACGCAAATATATAAATATTTAAATTACAAGTTTTACTGAATCTTCAAAACTGCTGATTGAAGGGTTGCCAGATATCGGATCCCCACTAATACGATATTGATGACCCATCCTAAGGTTAGATCATCACTATGGTACTCCCGGAAAACCCCTTTAAGCTGATGTTTTATCAGCTTGATGAGACCTCAGCTTAACTCCTTCGCGCCCAGCGCCGTACATGTAAGGCGCTGGGGCGATGCGGGCACATGGCGCCCGCTCGCAAGTGCGGCGGGCGTCATGGCCGGCAAGTCTCTGCTGTTTCTAACAGCAGAGACTTGCCGCTACTTACCGCCATCGGCGGCGTCTTCCTGGGAGTTTAGTGTGATCACGGCATCTAGTTGCGTCTCAACCCGGAAGCATTCGCTTCCGGATGGTGTACAGACACCCCGTGTGGCCAATCGGGGTGTCTGTACACCATATGAAAACTGTAATCCTCCCTGGTGAGGATTACAGTTTTCAAAGTGTAATTCTTATTCTGGCCACTAGATGGCAGGCCAGGATAAGAAATGAGCAATTCTTGGATTTCTGAGTCTATAAAATCCATGATTGCTCATAAAGAAAAAAAAAGCCACAATATATAAGCCCATATTTGAGCTTTCAAATAGTAAAAAAAAATTTAAAAAAATGTTAAAAAATATATAAAAAATAAAAAAGATATAAAAGTTCAAATCACCCCCCTTTCCGTATAATTAAAAAATAAATACCTAAATAACAATAAATATAGACATCATGGGTATCACCGTGACCGAAAACGCCCGTACTTTTAAAATATAAAAAAAAAATTCCAATACGGCGAATTGTGTGGCAGAAAAAAGCGTCCAAATGGCGATTTGCCGTTTTTTGTCGCTTTTTTTTTCTAAAAAAAATTAAATAAAAAGTGATCAAAAAGTCATACACACCCCAGAATGGTATCAATAAAAACTTCAGATTGTCCCGCAAAAAATGAGCCCCCATACAGCTCTGTACACATAAATACCAAAAAGTTATAGGGGTCAAGATTTGACAAGGAAAAAAAAAAAAAGGGCAACTTTCTAATTATTTTATTACTATGAAAACGCAGGAAAAACTATACATATTAGGTATTGCCGGATTCGTACTGACCAGTAGAATGAAAGTAACGGATCAGTTTTAATGCACATCGAACGCTGTAAATAAGAAACCCGTAGAACTGTAGCGGAATAGCGTTTTCTTTGCAATTTCACCCGGTTTGGAATTTTTTTCCCGCTTCCCACTACACCATATGCAATATTAAATGGTGGCGTTGGAAAGTACAACTTGTCCCGCAAAAAACAAGCCCTCATACAGCTATGTGAACAGAAAAATAAAAGAGTTATGGCTGTTTGAAGGCAGGGAGCGCAAAACAAAAATGCATAACCGAAAAAACCTCCGGGCGCGAAAGGGTTAAATGACTGTATAACTGTTAGAAAAGTAGTGTTATAGATGAACATCTCTCAGACAAATTCCAATGACAACAGGACTGAACAGTCTGCAGAAAACAGACAATTACAAATGTTTAATAATAATAACAAACCAATTTTGAAAAAATATTTTTATCTCAAGACAAATGTAATAATAAATATTTCCCCTTAGTGGAATATATACATGCATTCAACAGTGTGTATTTGAGATACAATAATAGTTATAGGGATTGTTTCACTTCACTTGTTTGTTTCACTTCGGCAAGATGCATGTATCATGTAGAGAAAGTTACTAATATATTGTGATTGTCCATATTGCTTCCTTTGCTGGCTTGATTAATTTTTCTATTACATTATACACTTCTCATTTCCACGGTTACAGACCACCCTGCAATCCAGCAGCGGTGGTCATGCTTGCACACTATAGGAAAAAGCACTAGCCTATGTGAACTCCAGAAGTCCCAGCCATCAGAAAGGTCAACAAATTTTCCCATAGTGTGCAATCACAGCCACCACTGCTGAATTACAGGGTGGTCTGTAACCATGGAAACGAGCAGTGTATAATGTGATAGAAAAATGAATCCAGCCAGCAAAGGAAGCAATATGGATAATAACAGTACATTAGTAAGTGACTTGTATTAATTTTCAATTAATTGCACTCATCCCAGTTGTATGGATTAATAAACTTGCATTAAACTGCAAGAGCTGATTTACATAAAAATAATAATTTTACATTGAGAATGATAATAAAAAAAAAGAAATCCGTAATCTTGCATTATGCTTAGACAGGAAGCATTTGAGATTTACAGGACTATTCCAAGTCAACCTCATTTTTCCATTCTTGTGATACTAAAATATTTTCCTTCATATTTAATGTGCACTTAAATTTCCCAATTTTCAAATGGAGAGTCAATGTTATGTTCTCAAGGTTAAAATATGCTGACATTATTATTATTAGAGACATTTATATACATTTTGCCTTGAAGAAAATATTACAGGGTTTTTGCTTGTGCATTTACACAAATAGATAGTGTGTCTTCTACATCCTTTAACATTCACAATGACAAGCAGTTTACATGCCAATGTAATGAGCTTTATTTCGTTATCATGCGCAATGATGGCCATCAAGGCTCATAGCCTAAACCTTAGAAATTGATTGTCCTTTGGAAATATAAAAACCCACATCACTAAATCCGTTCTGACATGTTGAGCTCTAACATCTACTCTTTTATTCTCCTCAAGATTTGTTTGTCCTGGTTTGAACATTCATTTTAACCATAGATGTAAATGCCTAAAAGGTTTTGACTGAAAAACTTTTTGGAATGACATAAAATTAAATGATGCTCATTAAAGGGATACATTATACTTCAAAGCCATTATTAGCCTTAACAAGGGAAAGCTTCTGTTATACTTTGAACTCCGATCTACTGTACATTTAACAAAGGGAACATTTCTCGACATAGTTGGATGACCTTGCATCTTTCGACAAATGCAAAACAAGTCTTTAGGCAAGATTTCAAAAATATACCATTTGCATGATATCTCTAAATGATCTGTTATTTCTTTTCCTGGAGGTGAAATGATAATATAGCCATCATTATATTATTTCAAGTAAATTATGTTTCAAAAACAACATTAAACTAGTTCAGGAATATACAGAGGCGCTGATTGGAAGAGTGAGTGGGATAGGAAAGAGGGATAAAAAAGAGAAGGATAAAAAAGAGGGGGGGGGGAATCTTGATGAGACTTGATTGATCACATCATAAAAGATAAAAAGATTTGAATCCCTAGAACCTGGGTGCTTCTTATTATAATTTCTGTTATTTTTTCATGTCCGTAGAATTTTTAGCCAAATATGGAGAAATGCTGAAAACTAAAGGGAAAATTTATCATTCTCTTATGCCTCATTTTGGCTTAGAAAAGTCACCAATCCACTGGATTGGTGACTTTTCAATGCATTTGTAACCATTCTAGTATCCGTCTGCATTTTACGCCACCCTCGACAAGCCCACGAAATGGGGCCATGGTGGGGAGGGGTGAGGGCATTGCGAGGGCGACTAATTTATCATTATTTACACCAGAAACTGGCGTGAATAATGACTGAAATGTCCACACTTCTGTAGATTTAATTCTGGCACACGGAGAGTCAGAGGAGGCAGGTAATTTATGATGAGGTCTGTGTCTCATCATAAATGGCATGCCTACTCCAGGCCTTATGAAGGCCAGCCTAGCACATGCTGTTATTGATAAATCAGTGCCTAAGTTCTTAAAAATGGAAGGATATACTGTAACATCACAACAGTTAATGCTTATATATGCAGAGAGCCAGAGGAGAAAGGTAATTTATGATGAGGTCTGTGCCTCATCATAAATGGTATGCCTCCTCCAGGCCCTATTAAGGTGAATCTAGCACATGCTGTTCTTGATAAATCAGGGCCTAAGTTCCTAAGAATGGAGGCATATACTGTAACATCACAACAGGTATTGCTTGTATAAGCCAACCCTAGTATAAAACATCAGTGCTAAACAATAGAGATGAGCGAGTAGTGTTCGATCGAGCCGGTATTCGATCGAATACTACGCTATTCGGCATACTCGATTTCAATCGAGTATAACGGCGATGGCGCACTTAGAATTCGTTTCCCCTCCCACCTTCCCTGGCGCTCTTTTTCCACCAATCAACATGCGGGGGGGTATGACAGGCCCGCGGAGCACGCTGGCAGCGTGAAAACAGCGTCTACATGGATTGGCTGGAAAAACCATGTGACCTCGAATATTAAAAACTCAGCTCTTCCTGCTCGTTCGCATATACTGCGTGAACTTAGTCAGGGACAGAGGCTGGAGAAGGGACAGATAGGTTTTAGCTGTTGGACAGGCAGGAGCGTGATTAAAAGCCCTTATCAGGGCTACTATAGTGCAGTACAGTGATAGCTTTACTACAATATACAGTCTGCAGAGAACGGTTGCTGTATTCAGGGATAGCTGCTGGAGTAGGGACAGAGAGAGGCATTAGTGGTGTATTAGGTGCTCTGCTACATACAAAACTATATTTGGCACTACTGTTCTGCGTTCTTTTTGCCTGCAAAACCCTGTTATATACCTAGTGTGTATATGCACCATCTGATCTGGCAGTATACGGCTGTGAATTTTATTTTATTTTTTTAAATATAGTTTATTTGGCTCTAGTGTTCTGGGTTCTGTGTGCCTGCAATACCCTTTTTGTATACCAGGTGTAATTACCCACCGTCTGACCTGTTAGTACACGGCTGTGTACCTAGAAATATATTTAAAAAAAAAGCCTTTTCATTGGCACCTGTACTTTGCGTTCTCTTGCAAAATAATTGTATATACGTAGTGTTCATACACACCGTCTGATCTGTTTGTACACGGCTGTGTACCTAGAAATATAAAAAAAAAAAGCCTTTTCATTGGCACCTGTACTTTGCGTTCTCTTGCAAAATAATTGTATATACGTAGTGTTCATACACACCGTCTGATCTGTTTGTACACGGCTGTGTACCTAGAAATATAAAAAAAAAAAGCCTTTTCATTGGCACCTGTACTTTGCGTTCTCTTGCAAAATAATTGTATATACGTAGTGTTCATACACACCGTCTGATCTGTTTGTACACGGCTGTGTACCTAGAAATATTAAAAAAAAAAAGCCTTTTCATTGGCACCTGTACTTTGCGTTCTCTTGCAAAATAATTGTATATACGTAGTGTTCATACACACCGTCTGATCTGTTTGTACACGGCTGTGTACCTAGAAATATAAAAAAAAAGCCTTTACATTGGCACCTGTACTTTGCGTTCTCTTGCAAAATAATTGTATATACGTAGTGTTCATACACACCGTCTGATCTGTTTGTACACGGCTGTGTACCTAGAAATATTTAAAAAAAAAAGCCTTTTCATTGGCACCTGTACTTTGCGTTCTCTTGCAAAATAATTGTATATACGTAGTGTTCATACACACCGTCTGATCTGTTTGTACACGGCTGTGTACCTAGAAATATAAAAAAAAAAGCCTTTTCATTGGCACCTGTACTTTGCGTTCTCTTGCAAAATAATTGTATATACGTAGTGTTCATACACACCGTCTGATCTGTTTGTACACGGCTGTGTACCTAGAAATATAAAAAAAAAAAAGCCTTTTCATTGGCACCTGTACTTTGCGTTCTCTTGCAAAATAATTGTATATACGTAGTGTTCATGCACACCGTCTGATCTGTTTGTACACGGCTGTGTACCTAGAAATATAAAAAAAAAAAAAGCCTTTTCATTGGCACCTGTACTTTGCGTTCTCTTGCTAAATAATTGTATATACGTAGTGTTCATACACACCGTCTGATCTGTTTGTACACGGCTGTGTACCTAGAAATATAAAAAAAAAAAGCCTTTTCATATGCACCTGTACTTTGCGTTCTCTTGCAAAATAATTGTATATATGTAGTGTTCATACACACCGTCTGATCTGTTTGTACACGGCTGTGTACCTAGAAATATAAAAAAAAAAAAGCCTTTTCTTTGGCACCTGTACTTTGCGTTCTCTTGCAAAATAATTGTATATATGTAGTGTTCATACACACCGTCTGATCTGTTTGTACACGGCTGTGTACCTAGAAATATATATAAAAAAAAGCCTTTTCATTGGCACCTGTACTTTGCGTTCTCTTGCAAAATAATTGTATATACGTAGTGTTCATACACACCGTCTGATCTGTTTGTACACGGCTGTGTACCTAGAAATATTTGAAAAAAAAAGCCTTTTCATTGGCATCTGTACTTTGCGTTCTCTTGCAAAATAATTGTATATACGTAGTGTTCATACACACCGTCTGATCTGTTTGTACACGGCTGTGTACCTAGAAATATTAAAAAAAAAAAGCCTTTTCATTGGCACCTGTACTTTGCGTTCTCTTGCAAAATAATTGTATATACGTAGTGTTCATACACACCGTCTGATCTGTTTGTACACGGCTGTGTACCTAGAAATATTAAAAAAAAAAAGCCTTTTCATTGGCACCTGTACTTTGCGTTCTCTTGCAAAATAATTGTATATACGTAGTGTTCATACACACCGTCTGATCTGTTTGTACACGGCTGTGTACCTAGAAATATAAAAAAAAAAAACAAGCCTTTTCATTGGCACCTGTACTTTGCGTTCTCTTGCAAAATAATTGTATATACCTAGTGTTCATACACACCGTCTGATCTGTTTGTACATGGCTGTGTACCTAGAAATATAAAAAAATAAAAGCCTTTTCATTGGCACCTGTACTTTGCGTTGTCTTGCAAAATAATTGTATATACGTAGAGTTCATACACACCGTCTGATCTGTTTGTACACGGCTGTGTACCTAGAAATATTAAAAAAAAAAAGCCTTTTCATTGGCACCTTTACTTTGCGTTATCTTGCAAAATAATTATATATACGTAGTGTTCATACACACCGTCTGATCTGTTTGTACACGGCTGTGTACCTAGAAATATAAAAAAAAAAAGCCTTTTCATTGGCACCTGTACTTTGCGTTCTCTTGCAAAATAATTGTATATACGTAGTGTTCATACACACCGTCTGATCTGTTTGTACACGGCTGTGTACCTAGAAATATTTTTAAAAAAAAGCCTTTTCATTGGCACCTGTACTTTGCGTTCTCTTGCAAAATAATTGTATATACGTAGTGTTCATACACACCGTCTGATCTGTTTGTACACGGCTGTGTACCTAGAAATATAAAAAAAAAAGCCTTTTCATTGGCACCTGTACTTTGCGTTCTCTTGCAAAATAATTGTATATACGTAGTGTTCATACACACCGTCTGATCTGTTTGTACACGGCTGTGTACCTAGAAATATTTTTAAAAAAAAGCCTTTTCATTGGCACCTGTACTTTGCGTTCTCTTGCAAAATAATTGTATATACGTAGTGTTTATACACACCGTCTGATCTGTTTGTACACGGCTGTGTACCTAGAAATATTTAAAAAAAAAGCCTTTTCATTGGCACCTGTACTTTGCGTTCTCTTGCAAAATAATTGTATATACGTAGTGTTCATACACACCGTCTGATCTGTTTGTACACGGCTTTGTACCTAGAAATATTAAAAAAAAAAGCCTTTTCATTGGCACCTGTACTTTGCGTTCTCTTGCAAAATAATTGTATATACGTAGTGTTCATACACACCGTCTGATCTGTTTGTACACGGCTGTGTACCTAGAAATATTTAAAAAAAAAAGCCTTTTCATTGGCACCTGTACTTTGCGTTCTCTTGCAAAATAATTGTATATACGTAGTGTTCATACACACCGTCTGATCTGTTTGTACACGGCTATGTACCTAGAAATATAAAAAAAATAAAGCCTTTTCATTGGCACCTATACTTTGCGTTCTCTTGCAAAATAATTGTATATACGTAGTGTTCATACACCTGATCTGTTTGTACACGGCTGTGTACCTAGAAATATAAAAAAAAAAAGCCTTTTCATTGGCACCTGTACTTTGCGTTCTCTTGCAAAATAATTGTATATCCGTAGTGTTCATACACACCGTCTGATCTGTTTGTACACGGCTGTGTACCTAGAAATATAAAAAAAAAAAGCCTTTTCATTGGCACCTGTACTTTGCGTTCTCTTGCAAAATAATTGTATATACGTAGTGTTCATACACACCATCTGATCTGTTTGTACACGGCTGTGTACCTAGAAATATATAAAAAAAAAAGCCTTTTCATTGGCACCTGTACTTTGCGTTCTCTTGCAAAATAATTGTATATACGTAGTGTTCATACACACCGTCTGATCTGTTTGTACACGGCTGTGTACCTAGAAATATATAAAAAAAAAAAGCCTTTTCATTGGCACCTGTACTTTGCGTTCTCTTGCAAAATAATTGTATATACGTAGTGTTCATACACACCGTCTGATCTGTTTGTACACGGCTGTGTACCTAGAAATATAAAAAAAAAAAAGCCTTTTCATTGGCACCTGTACTTTGCGTTCTCTTGCAAAATAATTGTATATACGTAGTGTTCATACACACCGTCTGATCTGTTTGTACACGGCTGTGTACCTAGAAATATAAAAAAAAAAGCCTTTTCATTGGCACCTGTACTTTGCGTTCTCTTGCAAAATAATTGTATATACGTAGTGTTCATACACACCGTCTGATCTGTTTGTACACGGCTGTGTACCTAGAAATATAAAAAAAAAAAGCCTTTTCATTGGCACCTGTACTTTGCTTTCTCTTGCAAAATAATTGTATATACGTAGTGTTCATACACATCGTCTGATCTGTTTGTACACGGCTGTGTACCTAGAAATATATAAAAAAAAAAAAGCCTTTTCATTGGCACCTGTACTTTGCGTTCTCTTGCAAAATAATTGTATATACGTAGTGTTCATACACACCGTCTGATCTGTTTGTACATGGCTGTGTACCTAGAAATATAAAAAAAAAGCCTTTTCATTGGCACCTGTACTTTGCGTTCTCTTGCAAAATAATTGTATATACGTAGTGTTCATACACACCGTCTGATCTGTTTGTACACGGCTGTGTACCTAGAAATATAAAAAAAAAAAGCCTTTTCATTGGCACCTGTACTTTGCGTTCTCTTGCAAAATAATTGTATATACGTAGTGTTCATACACACCGTCTGATCTGTTTGTACACGGCTGTGTACCTAGAAATATTTAAAAAAAAAGCCTTTTCATTGGCACCTGTACTTTGCGTTCTCTTGCAAAATAATTGTATATACGTAGTGTTCATACACACCGTCTGATCTGTTTGTACACGGCTGTGTACCTAGAAATATAAAAAAAAAAAGCCTTTTCATTGGCACCTGTACTTTGCGTTCTCTTGCAAAATAATTGTATATACGTAGTGTTCATACACACCGTCTGATCTGTTTGTACACGGCTGTGTACCTAGAAATATTTAAAAAAAAAAGCCTTTTCATTGGCACCTGTACTTTGCGTTCTCTTGCAAAATAATTGTATATACGTAGTGTTCATACACACCTTCTGATCTGTTTGTACACGGCTGTGTACCTAGAAATATTTAAAAAAAAAAGCCTTTTCATTGGCACCTGTACTTTGCGTTCTCTTGCAAAATAATTGTATATACGTAGTGTTCATACACACCGTCTGATCTGTTTGTACACGGCTGTGTACCTAGAAATATATAAAAAAAAAGCCTTTTCATTGGCACTTGTACTTTGCGTTCTCTTGCAAAATAATTGTATATACGTAGTGTTCATACATGATCTGTTTGTACACGGCTGTGTACCTAGAAATATAAAAAAAAAAAAAGCCTTTTCATTGGCACCTGTACTTTGCGTTCTCTTGCAAAATAATTGTATATACGTAGTGTTCATACACACCGTCTGATCTGTTTGTACACGGCTGTGTACCTAGAAATATAAAAAAAAAAAAGCCTTTTCATTGGCACCTGTACTTTGCGTTCTCTTGCAAAATAATTGTATATACGTAGTGTTCATACACACCGTCTGATCTGTTTGTACACGGCTGTGTACCTAGAAATATTAAAAAAAAAGCCTTTTCATTGGCACCTGTACTTTGCGTTCTCTTGCAAAATAATTGTATATACGTAGTGTTCATACACACCGTCTGATCTGTTTGTACACGGCTGTGTACCTAGAAATATAAAAAAAAAAAAAAAGCCTTTTCATTGGCACCTGTACTTTGCGTTCTCTTGCAAAATAATTGTATATACGTAGTGTTCATACACACCGTCTGATCTGTTTGTACACGGCTGTGTACCTAGAAATATAAAAAAAAAAAAAAAGCCTTTTCATTGGCACCTGTACTTTGCGTTCTCTTGCAAAATAATTGTATATACGTAGTGTTCATACACACCGTCTGATCTGTTTGTACACGGCTGTGTACCTAGAAGTATAAAAAAAGCCTTTTCATTGGCACTTGTACTTTGCGTTCTCTTGCAAAATAATTGTATATACGTAGTGTTCATACACACCGTCTGATCTGTTTGTACACGGCTGTGTACCTAGAAATATTTTAAAAAAAAAGCCTTTTCATTGGTACCTGTACTTTGCGTTCTCTTGCAAAATAATTGTATATACGTAGTGTTCATACACACCGTCTGATCTGTTTGTACACTGCTGTGTACCTAGAAATATAAAAAAAAAAGCCTTTTCATTGGCACCTGTACTTTGCGTTCTCTTGCAAAATAATTGTATATACATAGTGTTCATACACACCGTCTGATCTGTTTGTACACGGCTGTGTACCTAGAAATATAAAAAAAAAAAGCCTTCTCATTGGCACCTGTACTTTGCGTTCTCTTGCAAAATAATTGTATATACGTAGTGTTCATACACACCGTCTGAACTGTTAGTACACGGCTGTGAAGGCAAAATATTGTAACCAAAAAAAAAATAAAATGCGTAGGGGGGCTAGCGGAATCGGACGTGGACGAGGACGGGGGCGCGGAAATGCTGTTGGTGGCCTTGTTGAAGCCAGTGGGGATACAATGCGTGCTGGTGAGGGTCAGCCAGGATCCCACTCATCCAGAATCCCTGCCTTTATGGGACAGTTAAGCAGGGGGCGGGTTACACCGCTGTTGAGGCCTGAGCAGGTTGAACAGATGGTGCAATGGATAGCCGATAGCGCTTCCACACAGTTGTCCACCAGCCAGTCATCCACACAGTCTCACTCTGACCCTCCTTCCTCCACACCTGGCCAACAGAGTCATCCCACCATTGACCCCTCCCAGGAGCTCTTTTCGGGTCCTTTTTCAGATGTGCCGGAAGAATCCCAGGAGCTAGCACAGGAATTTGTTTGTAGTGATGCCCAACCACTTGAGTATTCGCCATCTCCTGCTGATGTGGACCCTGAACCAGCATCTGTTATCATGAGCGATGATGATGATGAGACGCAGTTGCCATCAAGGGAGGCTGTTGGAATGTCCAGTGGGCAGGAGGAGGAGCAGAGTGAGGAAGTGGAAGAGGAGGTGGTGGATGACGAAATGACCGACCCCACTTGGCCAGGGGTGATGTCCAGCGGGGAAAGCAGTGGAGAGGTGGTGGTCTGCGCAGCACCGAAAAAGGCAGCAAGAGGCAGAGGGATGTCCAGAGGCAGAGGGATGTCCACAGGCCGCACCTCGCTATTCCGTCCCCAGCCGCCACTACTTTTCCCGGAGTGCCGTCCCCGCCCTGCACCAGCACGTGTCGCGTAACATCAGGCGGGCCCTGAGGTACGCAGTCAGCGCAAAGGTCCACTTGACCACCGACTCGTGGACAAGCGCTTGCGGCCAGGGACGATACATCTCTTTGACGGCACACTGGGTGAATGTAGTGGAAGCGGGGACGGGGTTGCAAACAGAGACGGCCTACCTACCACCCCCGCCCAAGATTGCCAGCATGGGTTCTGATAAACCCCCCTCCTCCTCCTCCTCCTCCTCCTCTGCCTTAACATCGCCCTCAGCCGCTAGCTGGAAGCGTTGCAGCACTGGCGCGGGGAGACGTCAGCAGGCGGTGCTTAAGCTCATCAGCTTGGGCGACAGGAAGCACAGCGCCCCAGAGGTGAGGGACGCCATATTGCAGCAGACGGAGATGTGGCTGTCGCCGCTGCAGCTAGGACCAGGCATGGTCGTGTGCGATAACGGCCGTAACCTGGTGGCGGCTCTGGAGCTTGCCGAACTCAATCACGTACCATGCCTGGCCCACGTTTTTAATCTGGTAGTCCAAAAATTTCTAAAGACTTACCCCAACCTGGCAGAGCTACTGGTGAAAGTGCGGCGCTTGTGCGCTCACTTTCGGAAGTCAACTGTAGCTGCTGCTAGCTTAAAAAAACTCCAGCAACGCCTCCATTTGCCTGAACATCGGCTGTTGTGCGACCTTCCCACTCGCTGGAATTCCACCTATTCCATGTTGGCCAGGGTGTGTGAGCAGCAGAGAGCATTGATGGAGTACCAGATGATGAATCCACGCGTGCCTCCAACTCAGCTCCCTCAGTTTGCCAACCACGAGTGGCCATGGATGGCAGACATATGTGATGTACTGCGTATCTTTGAGGAGTCCACCAAGAAGGTCAGCAGCGAGGACGCTATAGTGAGCGTAACCATCCCGCTCCTATGCGTCCTTAAAGAATCACTCATCGCAATAAGGGAGAACGCATTGCACGCAGAGGAGACGGGGGTAGGAGGAGACGCAACGGAGCTACACAGTCAGACCACACTTTTGTCTGCTTCTCGGTGGCAGTTGCAGGAGGAGGAGGAGGATGAGGAGGAGGAGGACGACGTGGAGGTGGCTGTGGAAGAGGAGGAGGATGCTGGCAGCGAGGGTAGCAGTCAGGCTGTGTGCGTCCCATTGGTTCAGCGCGGATGGGGCGGAGAGGAGGCGGAAGAGGAAGAGGAGGAAATGGCAAGTGATCCTTCTGGTGGGGGCAGTGACGTCATGCCTATTCAGAGTCTGGCACACATGGCTGACTTCATGCTGGGCTGCTTTTCCCGGGACACACGTGTTGTCCGGATAGTGGAGAACAAACTGTACTGGGTCTTCGCACTCCTGGACCCCCGGTATAAAGATAACGTCTCTTCTTTTATTCCGGTAGAGGAGAGGACGAATCGATTGCTGGAATACCAGAGGGAACTCGTGCAGAACATGATGGAGATTTTCCCACCCACCATCGCTGGCGGCAGAGAGGAGAGGGTCTCCCAGAGTCCCACAACATCGATCAGGCCCACAGCCACCAGGGGAACACTCTCCAAGGTGTGGGACACGTTCATGGCACCCCCTCGTGCAACTTCCATCACTGCGGGGCTCGCTATCAGCAGGAGGGACAAGTATCGGCGGATGTTGCGGGAGTACCTGGCAGACCGTACCCCTGTCCTCTCCGATCCCTCGGCGTCCTACACTTACTGGGTCTCCAAGTTGGACACGTGGCTGGAACTGTCCCTGTACGCCTTGGAGGTGCTTGCCTGCCCTGCCGCCAGCGTGCTATCAGAAAGGGTGTTCAGCGCAGCCGGGGGCATTATAACCGATAAGCGCAGCCGCCTGTCAACCGACAGTGCCGACAGGCTGACGCTAATCAAAATGAACAGCAAGTGGATTGACCCGGACTTTGCTTCTCCAACAGTGGAAAGCAGCCAAAAGTGAAGTGCCATCTGTATGAAGTGCCATTTCCTCCTCCACCTCCTCCTCTTCCTCCTTAACCGCCGTAGAATTGCTCCGTAAATAAAAAAATGTATATATTTATGGCTCACCTCTTGGGACTCCACAAAATTTTTAAGAGGTCTCACCTCTTGGGCCGCCACATAATTTTTAAGAGGTCTCACCTCTTGGGCCTCCACATAATTTTTAAGAGGTCTCACCTCTTGGGCCTCCACAAAATTTTTAAGAGGTCTCACCTCTTGGGCCGCCACATAATTTTATCGAGGTCTCACCTCTTGGGCCTCCACATAATTTTTAAGAGGTCTCACCTCTTGGGCCTCCACAAAATTTTATCGAGGTCTCACCTTTTGGGCCTCCACATAATTTTTAAGAGGTCTCACCTCTTTGGCCTCCACATAATTTTTAAGAGGTCTCACCTCTTGGGCCGCCACATCATTTTATCGAGGTCTCACCTCTTGGGCCTCCACATAATTTTTAAGAGGTCTCACCTCTTGGGCCTCCACATAATTTTTAAGAGGTCTCACCTCTTGGGCCGCCACATAATTTTATCGAGGTCTCACCTCTTGGGCCTCCACATAATTTTTAAGAGGTCTCACCTCTTGGGCCTCCACATAATTTTTAAGAGGTCTCACCTCTTTGGCCTCCACATAATTTTTAAGAGGTCTCACCTCTTGGGCCTCCACATAATTTTTAAGAGGTCTCACCTCTTGGGCCTCCACATAATTTTTAAGAGGTCTCACCTCTTGGGCCTCCACATAATTTTTAAGAGGTCTCACCTCTTGGGCCTCCACATAATTTTTAAGAGGTCTCACCTCTTGGGCCTCCACATAATTTTTAAGAGGTCTCACCTCTTTAGCCTCCACACAATTTTTAAGACGTCTCACCTCTTGGGCCTACAAACAATTTTTATTATGGCTCACCTCTTGGGCCTTAATACAATTTTTAAGAGGTCTCACCTCTTGGGCCTCCATATAATTTTTTCGAGGGCTCACCTCAAGCTAACTTTGCTCACTCATTAAAATATTTTCACAACAAGGACCTAAGAGCCCTCGATGGGAGAGCTTTGTGTGGGGGCCTGTTATAGGGAAGAGATGCGGCCCTCCGGGCTCTAGCCTGCCTTCTCCATGAGCCTCTGGCCAGCCCACGGCCTCTTCCTGCCTTTTGCGGTCCTACGCATCCCTCAACATCCCCACTGCTTTACCTGCTAGACATGACACTGGGCCAGGTCGGGTCACTGACATCTCAAGCGCCAACAATTTGGGCATTTTAAGGCTTCTGCATGTGTTTGAGTTGTTTTTACATTTTAAAGAAGACATGTCTGACCACATCTCACACACACACACAATGACAATTAGGGGTGGGGTCTATTTGCTTTCCCCTTTGCCTATGCCATCTGTGGTTGTCATAGGCAACGTGATTTTAAGGGGTGCAGAATTTTATCTTCTTTTTTGTCTAGTTTGGCTTGGGGTCCATGGCAATGTAGAGGAAAGGTTTCCTTGTATGGTCTCACTTTACAGAGAGGTTACATTGTCTTTGGAGTGTATTGTTGAGAGGCTGTGATAGTGGCGTAATAGTGCGACTTGGGTGCGTTATATGCACCCAGACATGCTTCCCCTGCTGTCCCAGTTGCATTCCAGCAGTGTTGGCATCCTTTTCTGAGGTTTCAGGGTGGACTTGGTGACCTCCAAGTGGTCGAATTGAGATTTCCAAGTGGCGAGCATTTTTTTCCCATAGACTTTAATGGGATTCGATATTCGGTCGAATAGTCGAATTTCGCGGTCTATTCGAATCGAATTTCGAACTTTCGAATATTTCACTACTCGCTCATCTCTACTAAACAAGTTATTCATTATCTATTAGTAGATAATGAAGAACAGTAGGTCCAAGTTGTACTATAATCCGGTTGCAAACATATGTTTTTTGGGTTGGATACACCACCATAATCTTGATGAGTAGATCAAGACGTATTTATGACTCATGTATAGATATGAGCGAATCATTCAAAAAATTATTTGCCGAACATTCGCCGAACTTTTCCTAAAATTTGTATATTCGACGAATAGATTCTTTGTATTTGCGTACAAAATATACGTTATTATGTGCTATTAGCGAACATTCGCTCACTAATAACGAACATTTATTTACAAAATGTACGCAACTTCTTAGAAGACGTACGCATGAGCGTACAAATAGCTTACGAATCTCAGCGTACTATTGTCTAAGCGATTACGTAATACGCAGGCACGTATGAGGAGAGGCCGCGGCGTGCACTCCTCAGAGGCAGAGCGAATATTCGAGACATATATATGGTAAAGTGCAAATACATTATTATAGGTATAATATAAAAATTTTAAAAATCACCTACCTAGTATGCTCACGGACACGTTTAAGTTCTCTTCTGACGCTTGTCATAGAACTGGAGCAGAGTCCCAAACTCAGCCGCAATTTGTAATCCACATAGGTAAAATTGTAATCCAAATGGGTAAAAAAAAGGCAGCAAAGGTTCCTTAAAAAACCCTCTTTCAAGGGACTCCCCAAATAACCTGAAATGGGAAAAAAGGATGAGGCGCACGAATGCGCAACTTAATTTCCTGAGTTGCCACGTCATCCTCCCGCGCTGGAGAAAGGGGCGGAACTATCAGGGAGGAGTCTGCATAGCTGAATTGAATTCGTACGCAACAGCGTATAGAGTAACTACCAGGGAAAAGTCTGCATCTCTGAATTGAATTCATACGCGACAGCGTATAGAGTAACTCAATTATACGTAGAATAGCGTATAATTTATAGGACACACTACGTAGCGAATGCGTACAAAAGTGAAGCGAATCACCTAATATTTGGATTCGCTTCGCAGCTTAAAAATCCCAAGATTCGATACGAATCTACGAAGCGGCGAATAGATTCGCTCATCTCTACTCATGTACATGTAAGGGTTACTATTCTTCTCCAAATATTGTAAATAGAGAAACTAGCCCCAAACAAACTTACTAAGGTTGCCCAAGGAGATAACATTCATAATGGTGTAAAAAAGAAAAAATATTGTAGAATTACTCATCATTAGTGATGAGCGAGCATTCTCGGCCGAACTTGCTTTTCAAGTGCACTCAAGAGTGTACTCGAGAGCAAAGCGGGTGCTCGGCCGAGCACTCAAGCACCCCCGAGTGCTCGGCCAGAGCACACGAGCACCTGGGTGCTCGATCAACACTACTCATCATATCAACTGGATCACTTGTGGTTTACTTTTCCTGGGCCCAGAAAAATGGAAAATGGAAGGAAATTCCAATTTTGGCGGCCAACCCTAGTGTACAACATCAGTACTAAACACGTAGTTCATTTTCTATTAGTAGAATAAGTACAGTAGGTCCAAGTTATATGTTTTTTTGGTTGGATACACCACCGTAATCTTGATGGATAGATCAAGATGTATTTATGACTCACGTACATGTAAGAGTTACTATTCTCCTGCAAATATAATAAATAGAAAAACTAGTACCCAAAAAACTTACTAAGGTTGCCCAAATAGATAACTTTGATAATGGTGTAAAAAAGAAAAATAGTATTACTCACTGTATCAACTCTTACTGGGTCCCTGCTGGTCTACTTTTCCTAGGCCCAGAAAAATGGAAAATGGAAGGAAATGCCCATTTTGGGGGCCTTGATGACTTGTTTCATTCAATGATTGACTGAGTGGGCATTTCCTGTTTGTCAAGACCAGACTAGGAAGTGGAGATTACTTGGAGATGATTAATGCTTTTTTATATTTTATTTCCATATTTATGGACTTCAATGGTATCATTTTTCTCACAGCTACTGTATTATTATGGGGAAAAGAATTATATGAACACAATATTTTGTTCAGAAATTGCATCTATTTCCTTTGCTCCCTGCCCCAAAATCACATGCAAACGCTAGAAATAATTTTCTTGGTAAGCCACTTACCCCACTTTTAGTTTGTGGAGCTAGAGTTTCTAGTGGAAATTAGCACACACACACACACTAAATGCATGCAACTCTAACCCCCTAATACTATAAAAATGAATACATTGCTGTATGCACTCCTGTCCTACTCATATTGTGTCATCACAATCATCTACACAATATGTGAAGTGCAGATGTAGCCATTTCTAGCCTGACACTTAGCTCAGCAAAACAATAGTCGTTGAAAAGCATGGAGTAACTTGCTGCAAGGTTTAATGTGTTATGAGTGTCAATAGAGACGGCTTCATCTGGTTGTGTGTATTTATGTAACTTCAATGAGGTAGGCCTTGGCTGATTCATAAGAATGTAATATGGCATTTCATGCTCGGTGGAAAGTCATGGCTACCATTGTCTAGACAAATCAGTAGTGGTGCATAGTTTTAGACCCTTGTAAAAAGACAAATATTATGATTGACAACAAACACGACATGAAACACACAGAAAAGTAATAGAGGCATGGATGTTTTATACAATTTACCTTCTTTAAAGACAAGGTGTAGAGAATAGTGTTGAGCGAGCACCTCTGTGCTCGTATGCTTGGGTGCTCTGGCCGAACACTAGGGGTTGCTTGAGTTCTCGGAAGTGTCTGGTTAATAGAAAAAGCTCAGAATCGCGACTTCTCCTCTTTTACTCCTTTCACTCGTAAAAGTATGCTAATTAACTGAATTTGTACGCATTAACGCACAATGTGTATGCATTAGCATACAAATTTTGTACGCATTAGCGTGCAAATCAGTATTACAGTGCGGGGAAGAGACTCGAGCATTGCGCTCAAGTACACTTGGTGTTCGCCGAACACCGAGCGGATCCGAGCGTAGTCATGCTCTGCCAAACAGCGAGTTTGGCCGAGCATGCTCGCTCAACACTAGTAGAGAATCTACGTACATGAGTCAACCAGCAATCTCTGTTCTCCAGATCTTGTATATAAGAAATTAAAGAGGACTACAAAATGCTGGAAATTATTGCAATGAAACCAGAGTTAGACTGGCCCACCAGAGTACCAGAGGATCCTCTGATGGGCTCAGGATCTGATGCAATAGTAGGCCCCAAAGGTCTTTGAGAAAAATTGGAATTGCCTTTAGAGATAATCATTTGCCACAAGGGTATATTTCTATGACTCAAAACCTGTCAGACCTTATTGATGATATAGCGCTTAGGCCCTAACAATAATTTCCTCTGGTGGAAACTAAGGAACCCCAGTCTTTTACCGTGAACATAGAAGTCAGAGGAAGCTGGAGCATCAGTTTATAGAGTTTTGGAAGAAGGGGAAAGAAAGTTCAGACTTAAGTATTAAAGTGACCATATAAAACTCCATCCATCACCAGCTGATGTGTTTTTGTGGTCAGACCAACCACACGTTTGAACTTTTAATCATATCTAAAGTGTTTTCTTTCTCCTAGCTTCACATTCCTTCTTATACTTAGTTTTTTTCTTTACTTTACAAAAACTATAGCCATTATGAAATAGACTTTCACCTCAGGGAGAGCTGGTAGCTCCTTGTTGCAGACAAAGCATTTGTTAACGTTAACATTTTATGGGACTACAGTAGATGTAGGTGAACATCTGCCTTCTAATACAGTATTTATACGTAAATGTAGGCCTGACATTTAATTGCCTTACATGTGGTCTAGAAGGAAATACTTGAACATCTGTCAGCATTTCTTTAGATTCAGAAGGTAAAAAAGACATTTTTGGTTGATCTCAAATGCTTACTACTTAGTAATATTTTGATGTGTAACATACCTCTAGTGTAAGTACTTGGTAATATTTTGACGTGTAGCATACCTCTATTATAAGTACTTGGTAATTTTTTGAAGTGTTGCATACTTCCAGTATACTATAACTACTTGGCAATATGTTGACATGTAGCTTACTTCTAGTATACGTAGTTGGTAATATCTTGATGTGTAGCATACCTCTAGCATAAGTACTTGGTAATATTTTGATGTGTAGCATATCTCTAGTATAAGTACTTAGTAATACTTTGATGTTTAGCATGCCTCTAGTATAAGCACTTGGTAATATTTTGAAATGTAGCATACCTCTAGTATAAGTACTTGGTAAAATGTTGATGTTTAGCATACCTCTAGTATATACGTACTTGGTAATATTTTGATGTTTAGTAGTGTTGATCGAGCACCGCGATGCTCAGGTGCTCTGGCCGAACACTAGGTGGTGTTCGAGTGCTCGGCCGAGCACCCGAGTATGCTGGAAGTCAATGGGAGAACCCGAGCACTAAACCAGGCACCCCCTGCTCTGCAGAGGGGAGGGTGTCTGGTTCATAGGGAAAGGTGAGAGAATAGTGGAAACACCACTGAAATGGTTTGTGAACAGCGTGGGGAGGATGTCTGGATGCATCTTGGACTCCAAAGTCGCTGCTGTTAACAATTTGTCCAAGTATTACCCCACTTTTACGGAATGACAAGAATACCCCCCAAAACCAAAAATATCATCAATTTTGGAGGATATATTGTTAGGAAACATATATTTACTTGTATGTAATGCGCAGTGCTGCCAAAAATTACAAGGAAGAGGCACTCCGATATAACAGGTATATCACATAAAGGAAGGCCTCATTCACATTGTGGTACAATTGTTCATGTCGTGGGACTCCTACAATTATAAAGCCTATGAACAAAGGTAAAGGGCTGCCAAAAATGACAAGGAACAGGCACTCCAATACACCCTTTATTACACATAAAGGAGGGCATCAGACAAATTAGGAATGATGGCCTGCTGCTGACACTCAAAAACAATAGGGGTGACGTGCTGCTGCTGAACTGACCGTCTAAAAAATTATGGGTGACATGCTGCTGCTGAGCTGACCGTCTAAAACATGGCTGAGGGCCTGCTGGTGAGCTGACCGTCTAAAACATTATGGTTCCGGGCCTGCTGGTGAGCTGACCATCTAAAACATTATGGTTGAGGGCCTGCTGGTGAGCTGACCATCTAAAACATCATGGTTGAGGGCCTGCTGATGAGCTGACTGTCTAAAACATTATGGTTGAGGGCCTGCTGGTGAGCTGACCATCTAAAACATCATGGTTGAGGGCCTGCTGATGAGCTGACTGTCTAAAACATTATGGTTCAGGACCTGCTGGTGAGCTGACTGTCTAAAACAGTATGGTTGAGGGCCTGCTGGTGAGCTGACCATCTAAAACATTATGGTTCCGGGCCTGCTGGTGAGCTGACCGTCTAAAACATTATGGTTGAGGGCCTTCTGGTGAGCTGACCATCTAAAACATCATGGTTGAGGGCCTGCTAATGAGCTGACCGTCTAAACATTATGGTTCAGGACCTGCTGGTGAGCTGACAGTCTAAAACATTATGGCTGAGGGCCTGCTGGTGAGCTGACGTCTAAAACATTATGGTCTGGGCCTGCTGGTCAACGTCGAGGGCAGCCTAATAATCAGTTTCATATGATGGAGGATGAGGAGGAAGAGGACGAGAAGAGGAAGGGGTACATGGGAATACAGTATATTCAATGCACCCTAAAAGCCACATTTAAGGTTCTTTTATGTTAAGCCGCTTTCCTCTGGTGGAGTAGAGAAGTCAGGGGCAATCCAGGTCTTCTGCATTTTGATAAGCGTCAACCTGTCAACATTTTCAGTTGACAGGAGGATGCGCTTATCAGTAATTATGCCCTCAGCGACACTAAATACCCGCTCAGACAAAATGCTGGTGGCAGGGCAGGCCAGCACCTCCAAGGTGTAGAACGCCAGTTCGTGCCACGTGTCCAGTTTAGACACCCAATAATTATAGGGCACAGAGGGATCACTGAGGGTGTTGACACGGTCAGCTAGGTACTCCTTTACCATCTTCCAAAACTTTTCCCTCCTTGTGACACTAGGCCACTCATCAGGGTGAGGGTGCTGGCAAGGTGTCATGAAACTGTCTCAGGCCTTGGAGAGTGTCACCCTGCCTCTGTTAGAACTGCTGCGTGTTCCCCTTGTCTTCCCTCCTCGGGTGCCCAAGGAACTACGTACTCTGCCGCCAGCGTTGTCAGCTGGAAAATTTTGGAGTAATTTTTCTACAAGGGTATTGCACCATTTTGCTAGTCCTCTCCTCCAGAGGAATAAGAGATTAGAAGTTCTCTTTGTAGCGGGGGTCGAGAAGGGTGAGCAACCAGTAATCGATGTTGGCTAATATGCGTATAACGCAAGGGTCAGGGGAAAGGCAGCATAGCATGAAGCCATGTGTGCCAGAGTCCCAACAGACAAGGCTTCACTCTCCTCACCAGAAGGTTGACTCTCAATATCCTCCTCCTCCTATTCCTCCTCTTCGGCCCATCAACGCCGAAGAGATGGTTTAAACGTGTTATGGCTATCCTGTGTTGCGGTGGCAACCGTCTCCTGCTCCTCCTCCTCCAATTCGCGCTGAGAAGACGAACTGAGGGTGGTCTGGCTATCACCCTGTGTAGGGTCTTCCCCCATTTCCACCTTTTCCACACGCAAAGCGTCGGTCTTTATTGTGAGCAGTGAGCTTTTTAGTAGACACAGAAGTGGGATGGTTACGCTGTTAATTGCATTATCGCCGCTCACCATCTGTAGGTGGTGGCAGAAATCCGGATGGAAGTAGGGCCCGCAATCCTTGGCGTGGGTAGCACCTGTGCCATCCCAGGGTACGACTCGCTCCCAGCCTCCACAATGTTCACCCAGTGTGCCATCAGGGAAATGTAGCGTCCCTGGCCAGAAGCGCTTGTCCATGTGTCAGTTGTTAAGTGGACCTTCCCAGTAACTGCATTGCGTTGATGTTTCGGGACACATGCTGGCGTAAGGCAGGGACGGCACACCGGGAAAAATAGTGGTGGCTAGGGACTGCGTAACGAGGGACAGCCGCCGCCATCAGGCTGTGAAAAGCCTCAGTGTCCACAAGCCTAAACGGCAACATTTCCAGGGCCAGCAATTTGGAAAGTTGCGCGTTTAGTGCTATGGCCTGTGGGTGGCAGGGTATTTGCGCTTGCGTTCAAATGCCTGGGGTAAGGACATTTGAACACTGCGCTGGGACACTGAAGTGGACGTGCTTGCTGATAGTTCTTGTGAAGGTCCAGGTGCAGGTCAGGAGGCATCTGGGTCTGCGTCTTGGACAGCATGTAACAGAGGGGAAGAGGAGGCAGTAGTGTGACCTGCAGACACAGATCGTGGACCCAGGTGTTCGGCCCACCTATTAGGATGCTTTGCTGCCATGTGGCGGATCATGCTGGTGGTGGTCAGGTTGCGCGTGTTTACGCCCCTGCTCATCTTGGTACGGTACAGGTTGCAAATTACAATACGTTTATTGTCAGCACTTTCCTCAAAAAAACGCCAGACTGCGGAACACCTAACCCTTGGCAAGGGAGATTGCCGCAAGGGGCTGCTCCGGGGAACAATTGCAGGCCTGGTTGGCATGGCCTGCCTTCTCCCTTTTGCCACCCCACTGCCTCTTCCAGCCTGTCTCGGTGCTGAGGATCCCTCCCCCTCTGTACTGCTGTCCTCGCTCGGCTTGCCACCTTCCCAGTTTTGGTCAGCGATTTCATCGTCCACCACCTCCTCTTCCACTTCCTCACTCTGGTCCTCCTCCTGACATGGTGACTTAACTGCGTCTCATCCTCATCATCAACCTCTTGAGGTACTAGTTGCCCTTGACTTATTGGCAACTGTGTTTCATCATCATCATCATGCACCTCATGAGACTCTACTTGCCGTTCCCCACCATCATCTTCTTCAGACTGTGGATGCTCATGAGTTTGGGAATCAGGGCACAATATCTCCTCATGTCCCACTTCAAGCGGCCTTGGCAAGAGGCCCAAATCAAGGAACGGAGATGAAAAAAGCTCCTCGGAATATCAGAGTGTGGGATCACTTGTTTGCCCAGACTCTGCATGGTAGGAGGAAGGAGGATCAGGGTGAGGATTTTGTTGACCAGACTCTTGGCTACTGAGACTGGACTTTGTGGAAGAGAGGGTGGTGCTTAACCGACTGGAAGCATTATCAGCTGAAATCCAACCGACTACCTGCTCGCACTGGTGCGGCGACAAGAGTTGTGTCTTGCACCGCCCTGTAAACTGTGATATGAAGCTAGGAGTTTTGGATGACTTTGTTTCTTGGGCTCTGCCAGCAGGCACAGTTTCACCGCGCCCAGAGCCATGGCCTCTGCGTTCACCATCAGCAGCACACCCACTTCCCCATCCCTTACTGCTCGCCTTGCACATATTAAATAGTATGTATGCAACTTTGTCACAAGTACAGTAGTACAGTTTTTTATTAAGTGTATGATCAGAAAAATTTCACCAAATGTCAAATATTTAGAATGCGCAAACGTTATACAGCAGACGCAGTTGAGGTACTGTCGGCTTGATTAGCGGCAGAAAAAATATCAACAGATGTCAGGTATATAGACTACAGACACATTATAATGCACCCGCTGTTAGCATCAGGCAAACTTGCGTTCTTTTTGCCCCCACAGAAAAAAATAAATTGCAGCCAGAAAAAACAATAGACTTTTGTGTCTTTTTAACAGAACAACTAGCCCTGCCTAGCCAAATCCTATCCCTACACTATCTGTGCCTCCTTGCGCAAACGTTATACAGCAGACGCAGATGAGGTACTGTCGCCTTGATTAACGGCAGAAAAAATAGTGGATGTCAGGTATATAGTATACAGAAAGTATTAGAATGCACCAGCTCCGCAGGTGGCGTTAAGGTCAGGCCACCTTGCGCAATTTTTAACCCCCCCCCAAAAAAAATATTGTAGCCAGATATCACAATAGCCCTTAAAAGGGCTTTTGAGTCTTTTGAGCAGAAATACTAGCCCTGCCTAGCCAATTTCTCTCCCTACACTATCTGTCCCTCCTTGCAGCAGCTCTCCCTGACTCGGTCTGAGCCGGTCACATGTCACGGGGTGCTATATAACACCCGATGACGTGTTCCCGGCCAGCCAATCACTGTAATGCCAGTAGCCAAGATGGCTACGGCATTACAGTGAATGCCAGTACCTCCCCGCACGCTAATTGGCTAATTAGCGTGTGGGGAGGAGACTCGAGCATGGCGCTCGAGCACATGCGGCGTTCGGCTGAACACCGCGTGGTCCCGAGCACCGCAATGCTCGACCCAATATCATATTCGGCCGAGCATGCTCGCTCATCACTAATGTTTAGCATACAGTACAGCATGCCTCTAGTATAAGTACTTGGTAATATTTTGATGTGTAACATTCCTCTAGTATAAGTACTTGGTAATATTTTGATGTGTAGTATACCTCTAGTATAA
This sequence comes from Rhinella marina, assembly GCA_900303285.1. Taxonomy (NCBI): domain Eukaryota; kingdom Metazoa; phylum Chordata; class Amphibia; order Anura; family Bufonidae; genus Rhinella; species Rhinella marina. The sequence continues at coordinate 204,834 of ONZH01009572.1, forward strand.
ATACTTGGTAATATATTGATATGTAGCATACCTGTAGTGTAGTTCAATATTACAGTTGAATAGAGAGTGCACATTTTAAATTTTTTTTTTAGTTTATCTTTCCTATAGAGACATTTGACTGAATTCATCTTGTAAAATTAGCAATTTAAGGTGCTCAAACTAATTTGCTGAGGTCAGTTGTCCCTTTTTTGTTGCAGAATTCCAATAACAAAGGTTTGATTACAAGGACTTGACATGTATTAATATGGTTCATATATTTAAGATCAGTAAATAACTGTATTTCTCCTAAACACAGAAAACTAAATGCAATATGTGTCATTTATGTATCACAGATGTGGTGTTTTTTTTTACTAAAGTAGAATTTTAAGAATACAAGTATAACATTAATAATCAAGCCATTTTTCATGACAGTATTTGAATTTGTTTTACTCTGCTATGACCCTTTCCAGACCTCTGCTGTACATGTACAGCAGAAGTGCGGTCTTTAAAGATTTGCTTTCTCATTGAGCACCAAAAATGCTGGTTTTCTGCTAATGTCTGAGATTGCCGATAATGCTTATCGCAGCCATTTAACCCCACAGATGTTGTGTTCATATGTAACCATGGCATCGGGAGCACTTAAATGGGGAGCCACTCTATTCCCGGCCCAGGCCAACTTTTTGTAGCTGAGATGGGAGAAAGCATCCCATACCAGTAATTAGCCTGAGCCTGAGCACCACATTGGAATATACTGAATCTTGTATTTTGTAATGCATAGATATCCATTACAGAATACAAGTAGAAATCTAATGATTGCTCATTATAATCACCTTGGTTGACATAAAAAAGTAAAGACAAAAAGTAAAAAAAAAGTTTTAAAAAATCTAAAAATTCAAATCACCCCCTTTCCCTTAGAATAATAAAATAAAATAAATACATAAATAAATAAATAAAACATTGTGGGCATCACTGCATCTAAAAACAACTGTATTATTAAAATTTAAACATATTTGTTCCATACAGGCAAAAAATGGAACAAAAAGTGTTAAAGGGGTTTTGCCATCACAGACAATGGGGGCATATTGTAGGTCCCACCTCTGGGATCCGTACCTACATGGAGAACGCAGCGGGGAAAGTAGTGGAGGGCACACTATGCATGCGCAGCTGTCCTCCATTCATTTCCATGGGCCCGCCGAAAATAGCTGAGCACTGGCTAGGCCATTTCTGTCGGCCCCATAGAAAGAAATGGGAGGGGGGCCGCGCATGCTCTGTGCGCTCCCATTCACTTGTATGCAAGCAGTGGGGAGTAGCACTTGGTGGTGGCCGGACCCTGGGAAACCCAAAGTCCTCCAGCCACAACCCTACCCGCTCCGTTCTTGTTGTAGGTGCGGGTCCCACCTATCAGACAATGGGGGCATATCCTAACAATATCCCCCCATTGTCTGTGATGGGAATACACCTTTAAGAAAGGTCACTAAATTCCAAGCAGGTGACTAAGGGCCCATTCACACCACGCTGTGAATGGGGCCGCATCTATTCCGCAGTTTTGCGGAATAGATGCGGCCCCATTCATTTCAATTGCCGGCATTTGATCTCGCCAAGCCGCGGACAAGATTTGGCATTTTGTATGGGATGTCGGCCATGTGTGTTCCGCAAATTGCCGTCTGAATGGCCCCTAAAGGTAATGACTTCAGAGGAATCTATGAAATAATTATCCAAACTGATGCAAAGGAAAATTGGCTTAGATGTCCCTAGCAACCAATCAGATTCCACCTTTCATTTTCCAAAGGAGCTCTGAAAAATGAAAGGATCAATCTGATTGGTTGCTATGGCCAACTAAGCCAGTTTTCCTTTACACTAGTTTTTGTAAATCTCCCCATTAATATTCTAAAGACATTATCATCATATAATAGTATTTTAGTGTCATAAAATATTCCGGGAGGATCCAGTAGAACAACATAATAGACATTGCATGTCATACATTTTAATTTAGCTGTCGAAAAATGTATGTGTCCGGCGTTACAAAGACATAAAGTACATAATGATTTCCACTTTTGATTTCTTTTTATTAAAACGTGGAGGTCTCTTTGAGACATGTAGTACTGACAAAGAGATAGCAAGATATGAGAACACAGTGGGGAATAGCGCACAGATAAAATGCAGCGTGGAGGCCCTTGGATGCCAATAATATCAGATTATGGAAAAGGCCATCATGTTACATAGCCGGGGAAGAATGATCTAAGCTAAAGCTAGTAGAGAACATAAATGATATGAAAAATAAAAAAAATCTGACTGGTAAAGTAGAGATTGTCCTGCAGAATGTCTAAAGGTGATCTTAAAGTAAATTGTACTGCATAGCAGGCCCAGAAATCCTTCACAGATCACCTCCTCCTTCTTAAAATTCATTTTAGTTATTTCTAATGCAAGCCCATCATCTGCTGTAAGACACATTTTTAAACCATAACATTTCTGCGCCATGACACGATTCTACAAAATCTCCAAAGCAGCCAAGTGTAAAATGCTGCTAGGTGCTATTCGATCTCAGTACTGGAAATAAACTGTGATTAAGATTATGCTAAATCTGGAACATTGGTGCTAAACATTTAAATGCTATCTACATCAGGTTTTGTAGAACCAATATAAGTTAATTTATACTATAATGTACAAGGGAGAATTAAGTGGCCCAGAAGCCCTGGGCTGTTCCTCAAGCTTGGACCCCACAAGTAAAAAAAAAAAAAAAAAAAAGTTAATATAAAGTATACCCCGCCCCCAACAAACACACACACATACACACACAGCATTAGTGCTAAAGATATAGTTAGACTGGCATTCCAGTCAGCATGACGAAACATCCCTAGAACATCTAGTGCCGTTTCCTCCAGTGTAGATGTTCTCTTTCTTCATCTTCTCCATTGGGAGCAGACCACAATGACGACATCTTTCAGCCACATCTCATCTCTGCAGATTTTTGCAATCCAGACATCTTAAATTCCTTGTTTGTCACCTCATCCTGGTGCTATCCTACTGCAACCCTACTGTGCCCACTGTGGTCAAACTCTAAACTTCCCAATGCCCCCAAAAATCATAATGCAGAAATAAAAGTACCATACAGATAGTGTCCCCATAATAACAGTGGCCCTATAGTGCCTTTAATAATGATAATGCTCCCTAAGGGTACCCCCATTGGTAGCAGTGCCCTCCATATTGTGCTCACTAATAATAATTCTCCCACGGTGCCCCCAGTAGTAATAATGGCCTCTTTGTGCCCCGGTAATGATAACACCCCCAGAGGTTCTCCCAGTAGTGATATCAACTCCCACTGTGCTGACAATAGTAATAATGCGAACAATAGTAATAAGACCCCCATAGTGTCCCCAGTTGTAATAATGTTTCTTTATAGTGTCCACAGTTGCTATAAGGTCCCCTTATAGTTCTCCCAGCAGTTTTAATGCCCCCTAGAGTTTTTATCAGTTACAGTGCCATCTATAGTGCTCTCAGTAGCTGTAATACCCCCTTATAGTGCCCCCACTATATATTATTGCTGCCCTTTAGTTCCTCAGTATTTGTAATGCCCCCTTATAGTGTCTTTAGTATTTATAGTGGCCACCTGTAGTGCTCTCAGTTGCTATAATGCCCCCTTCTAGTGCTCCCTATTATTTATAATGGCCCACATTGTGCCCATTTTTATAAGGCCCTTTTGTAGTGTCCCCAGTATTTATAATGCTACCTGTAATGCTACCTGTATTTTAATGCCCCTTGTAATGCTCCTAGTATGAAAATGAAAGGAGGAATTTGATTGGTTGCTATGGGCAACTAAGCCAGGTCTACTTTACACCAGTTTCACAACTCTCCCCCATAACCTTTTGCAGAGGCTTGACTGTATTTGTAAATTTATCTAGCTATGAGCTCATCATTGTAAATGACTGACAAAAGGAACATCTTTATTAAAGGGATTGTCCCACGAAAAATATTCTACATTTTTTAAACCAGCACCTGGATCTGAATACTTTTGTAATTTCATGTGAAAATTTAGTATAGACACTGAAATATTCACTGAAATTCATCAGTATAGCGCCACCTGCTGTTTGCCATTTTTCTAATTTCTCTGTCTTGCTCGATGAGATGGAAGTACATGGTCAATTCTATTCTTTAACTGCCACTGGCTGCAGCAGAAAGTGCACCCCCCTGAGCAGCCAGCTTGAAATAAATCTAGCAGAGCAATTGGTACAATGAACGGGGAGATCTTTGGATCCATGTGAGGTACAGGGCTGGTTCTAAGTTTAGTAAGAGACTGACATGTACTATATGATATTTCAACTCCATTTTTAAGTGACTCATGAGATAACCCCTTTAATTGTGCTCTCACATCCAACATGTAAGTTCATTTGGTGTTAGTTGAACTTCCGTGCAGTTTAATCAACTATATTAAATCAGCTTAAAGTAATTTGACATTTAAATATTCATGGTGACAGGTTTCATAAGGTGATATTAGTTAATTGATAAAAGGTTACTTCGTGCATTAGTTCAGTTCTGTTATCATCTATCATTACTTTTATAAAATGTCATGGGATTATAAGTATTATTCATATCAGAAAAGTAAACTGCTGCATTCATTTTCTTGGGATTAGGTTGGTTGCTTGAGACAGATTCTTCCCTTTTTTTGCATTTTATTCACAAAGAAGTGGCCCATGTCAAATCCATGGAAGCCACATTCATACTTATAGATCCTGCTTTATTAAAACCATGAAATTTAGCTGTCTTCTCTCTCTCTAGTTTTTTTTTTTAAATTTATTATCAATCAGAACGGCAAATAAATATCTAAGGTAGGTTCTGGAGCACACTGCTTAGATTTGACACAATTGGAAATTGTATGAACATGTACTGACTACCATTCTGTCAAAGAATACGCTTTTGGTTGAATAAACCTGGCCAAAATCATAAGATACTGTAGCTGTTGGTCAGCCTCTAAATGTCTATCTTGACCCCCTCATAAGGCCTCAAGCACACTAATGTTGTTTGTGTCTGCATCCGAGCTGCATATTTTGCCGCTCGGATGCGAACCCATTCAGTTCACTGGGGGCGCAAAAGATGCATGCAGCAAAAAGATAGAATATGTCCTATTCTTGTCCGTTCCATTCTGCAAATTGGGGAATGCACACGGACGGCAACTGTGTTTGCGGATCCACAATTTGATGACCACACGGCGTGCTTGTGTGTATGAGGCCTAAATCTGTATGATCTTTTGGGCAGCTATTTAACTCCAACATTCCCGATACTTTATGTCACGACTGTATCCCCAGGTCTGTCCCCTGCCTAGATCACTGGACCATGCAGGCAATATGGCTATGTACTCTAATGAAGAATTAGGCTAGGTTCACATCTGTGATGTTTTTTTCTGAAGGCTGTTCTGGCAGAAAACAGCCTGTCAGAATTCTCTGGATCTGGCACTGGCAGATACAAACAGAATGCCCACCGGCCCCATTAAGTATAATGGGGTCCAGCGGAGATCCAGCCTCATACTGGCAAAAATTCTGAGAATCAGCCAGACATACATGCCTGCATGCTTCAGTTTGTGCCTGGACGATTCCTGACACTGTCCTTGCCACAGATGTGAAACTAGTCTTAGGAATATGTACTCAATTCCACACTCTGACCAGCTAATCATGACTGAAGTTCGGTAAGTAGAGTAATGAATGGGGTTGGCCACCTTCTGGTTACTGTTGTCCATATCCTTTTTTGAAATTCTGTGGCATTTACTATGTTTCATAAGATATGTCCCCTTGTTTGCCAAGTCTTTTCTGCTATCCACATAGAGGTCTTGTCCATAAAATGGCTGCTGATGGAGAGTCATGTGACCAGGCAAATCACCTCCATGTGATGTCTCCTCCATTCAAATACACTGCACCTGGCATCTGTACTGGCACTGCTGGGATTTTAGTACAGTTTCAGTGTGTTAAAATGTGGGAGGCTGAGTGGGCATGACCCTCCATCAGCAGCCATCTGATGGACAGGACAGCACAGAGGATTTGCCTAACAAGAGGACATGGCTCATGAAATATAGAAAACGGCACATAATAGCAACAAGGACTATATTAGTAAGTGCCGTATGGTCATCTAACATTTGTCCCAAGTAGCCAGGAAGTGAACAACCCTTTTAAGAATTTATGTGTATGAATAATTTTATAATGGTAATGTTGTATGAAATGACTTAAAGGGGTTTACGACTCATTATAAAAATGTATGTATGTAATGTCCTAATTTTGTAGGTACTAGCATAGAAGACCTAAAACCCTTCCCAACTTACCAGAGCATCCCAGGTTATTTGATAGGTGAAGTCTGAAAACAGGAGCCACATCCACGACAATCAAAATGGCAGTGGTCACATGATTTACTAACGGCGGACGCATCCTTTTCTGCACTTGCCCTGAACACACTCAGCATATGCACAGTTATAGAAGATTTCACTGTATATATCTGTATATAGACATAGAACAAGTTGCCCACAAGTTAGCTCAGAACAGTAAATGAATAAAAGGAAATAAAATATTGATGCCAAAAAAATAAAATAAAAATCAACCTCACATTTATCCAAAATCTTTTAAACCTGGTGGACTTTTCTTATCCAACAAGATATTAGTTTAATACGCATCGTGGCTCTATCACATACTTCACTAAACAGTTTCTTAAATAAAATCTGCAATGGGTTTCAGCAAGCTGTGCCAATCTAAAGTCAAATCATTACTGGCGGGTGGCCGAGGGTATATTGAAAGAAATCTGACACTTAAGAAAAAAATCGCTGATCAGTAATGTTGTATGAAAACAGCTCCGACTGAGAAATAGCTGTCCTCTGATAGTCTGACAATTGAGAGTTCATGCGACGTTGCATTGATATTCTATTGTAAATCGCAGTTTTCTAGTCTTCCATCTTTTCTATTGTATTTTACTCAAAGTATCTGTATTTCTAATATTAACATAAAGCAACGTGAGTGAATGAAAAGTATTGTAGATCTCTTTAGTAATCAAGCATGGCAAAAATAAATGACTGCATGTGGGAAAATTTGGATGATGGCGGTTGTGCTATTGTTATTTGTGTTGTTGCGGTTTACTCATGAACACTGTTATTATTACCAATGGATGAAAAAATATTTTGCAGTCTATGAGAAAGGCATTTAAAAATTGTGCATGTGCGTCATAAATACGTCATTATAAAGGCAATGTCCCACTTGTACAAGGGAGGTAGAATAGTTCTTGTAGTCACTGTCACCGATCCATTAGTAATCTAAACACTGCATCTATACAGTAAATGTACCTGCACCCATATGGACTTTCTCAGATGATGATAGTCTTCAAAGGCTCACTTACCAGCAGCGGCAGACTGGCCATAGAACCTATAGGGAAATTTTCTGGTGGGCTGATGACTAGGGGGCTGCCCGAGCCCTCTTCAGGTACCTAATGATCTAAAGCTCTCAGAATGAATTCTAAGAGAATCAGGTATTTATGGTTGGTGATACAGTTGAATACTGCAGCGGGGTCGTCAGTTTTATGTGCTGCACTGGGATATTTGATTCTCCTGAGGCAGCATTTTGTGCTGCACTGTGGTATCTGGTTCTGCAGGGGTGGTACCTCGTGCTGCATTATGGTATTGCTGCCTCTCCTACTTCTGTTATCCCTGTCTACTTGTGTTGGCCTGCCTTCCATCAATTTGGACCTGCCTACAATGTGGCGCCACTTTTAATTCTTTTTTTCCAGGGCCTCTTTAAGTTCTCATTTCTGCCCCTGCCTACCAGTTAATCTGTTAAACATATCTTCACCCCAGCATTTCAGGAATGTATTATTTATGACCTATCCTTAGGATAGGTCTTTAATATCAGATTGGCGGGGAATAAAGGGATCTGACTCCCAACATTCCTGCTGACCTACTGTTTTTAGGAGCCATGGTGGATCAGAATTAGCGCAGCTCCTCAGGAATTATACTACCAGCTCACCCCATTCAAGTGACTAGAACTAAGCTTACAGTATATTTCCTAGCCTCTATAATAGCTGTTCAAGTTCTCGTAGGCAGAGGAAGGGGGACACCTACCGATCAGATATTGACAACCTATTCTAAGGTTCAAGAAAACACCATTAATGAGAGTCAAAACTTAACTTTAATAGAAGTCATAATTTTGTGTGTGATTCAGATATGATTTCTAGTAAAGTTTATAGTCAAGTTTGTATAAGGCTATTAAACTTAAGAGGGCTGAACATCATCAGAGGCAGTGAAGTAATGTGATCTGGTGTTGGCTACAGTAGAGCGACAAAGTCACTTGCAGAGTCTTTGGATTGTTCATACTCAGTCATACTTATTAAATCCATTTGCATATGTAACGAGTGGCACTTAAAAGTGCAATTAGAAATCACAAACTGTGCAGAAAATCATTACAATCGCTTTATTCTTTTTAAATGGTTGCAAATAGAAATGATTGAAATAATGTCTTACTAATGAAGTGCAACTAGTGAATGAAGAATAAACTGTTGGCAATCAATGCACCAGTGTATAAAGCACATTCTATTTCAACATCTCATCTTCTAGAATGGAGAGATAACAGAGGTCATTTATGAGACATACAGAATGCACTATGTCTTGTAAATAGGTATTATGCTGGCAGCTAGTGTTGAGCGAGCATGCTCGGCCGAACTCCCTGTTCGGCCGAGCATGCCTACGCTCGGGTCCGCTCGGTGTTCGGCCGAACACCGAGTGTACTCGAGCGCAATGCTCGAGTCTCTTCCCTGCACTGTAATGTTGATTTGTACGCTAATGCGTACGCATTGTGTGCTAATGCGTACAAATTCAGTTAATTAGCATACTTTTACGAGTGAAAGGAGTAAAAGAGGAGAAGTCGCGATTCTGACCTTTTTCTATTAACCAGACACCCTCCCCTCTTCCAAGCGGGGGGTGCCTGGTTTAGTCCCATTGACTAACATTATGCTCGGGTGCTCGGCCGAGCACCCGAGCATACGAGCACAGAGGTGCTCGCTCAACACTACTGGCAGCCCATGTCTTCTGCTGTCCTGCCTCCCCAGGTGGGCCACTTCTCTGACCCCTCCTGCAGCTATCCCTGTTCTACCGTTCTGGCCCTCCACTGACCACAAACTGCAGGCTTGGCAGCAGGCATCTCATGTTCTGCTTCCTTGCTGGATAGGCCTCTCCAGTCTGCCCGTAGGGTGCAAGCACAGCTCTTAGATGGCCACAAAACATGCACCCTAATTGTCTGCTTCATGGAATGTTCCCATTGAATATAGAAACCAAGAAGGTAGCATGGGCATTTTGAACAGCATCCAACTGAGGACCAGGATGACGTGCTGACTATATGGTATTGAAAGAACAAAGTTTTAGGGTTTACCTATGGCAAATTGTATGTTTATTTACAAAATCTGAGGCCAACATTTGGATTTATACCACAAATGTGCAGTTGATGTGCCACAGATCTATTGAGGTTTGGCCCTGTTCAATAGGACAGGGATTATTCCATGGCTTATCCATACAGGATCCACAAAAAGTACTAACATGCTCTTCTTGTAGATTATTTTTTCAGTGGTACAGACCAAAATTTGACCAGAAATTAAGTAGAGCAAAAAAGATTTTGCAATATTAAAACAAAGGGATAGAATACCTTGTCTTTCAGAGGTCACAGGTTACCCTGTGTTGTCCTGGTTGGTGCCTGCAATCTCAGTGAGATAATAAAAGTATAAATTGAAGCTTTATGTAATAAAGATGTTCTATTTTGCAGCTAAATTTCCTTTAAACATTTGGGTTGGCACCAGACTTTCTTTCCGACAATAATGTTTTTGGCTTATTCTCACTTGCCCTTTAGGAGTGGTGTGCACATCAGCTCCTCACCTGTCATCCTGGTGACAGCGCTGATGTTATTGCTTTCTGACATTTTAGACATGCAGTATAAAAACATTGGAGTTTGAAACTATTTTTCATTGAAGTTTTCTATCAAAGAGCATAAAAGTTTTTAGCAGACATGTTAAAAAAATATTTGATGTATGATGTTCTGTTGCTGTCTAACATTGAATTTGAAATACTGGCTTACATTAGCTCGTCAATCTTGGTGCACCAGCATTATAACAACACAACAGCCATTAAAATGGTAAGATGCCATCATATCTTTATGCTGTATTTTACAGTACTGTGTTCTTAAAGTGTAACTGTCATTCTTTTTAATTTTTGTAATTTATATGGGCAGGGATACTGACCATTTTTGTAATATACTTTAAGTACTGAAATTTTACATTTCTATTAGAAAAATAGCTCTAGAGTGGCCCATTTTGAGCCTTAGCAACGCTCCTCTGTCTGTTTATATAACTGTTGAGATTTGCTCAACACTGACTGTGTTATGTAAACAGAAGACAGAGGAGCGTTGCTAAAGCTCAAAATGGGCCACTTTAGAGCTATTTTTCTAGTAGAAATGTACAATTTCAGTAATTAAAGCATAAAAGAAAATCAATCCTATTCATTGTGGGCGGCGGGGCACAAAATATATATAAATATGTCTATATCATAGATGATAGTAACCACCTCGCCACCTGCAATCAACTGGCTCAAAAATTAAAGTAACAGTACAAGCTCCCAAAGAAACAAACCACACTTAGTTTCTATAAAAAGACGAATGGAGCCACTAAAGTACTATGAAAGTATGAAATTCTTTATTACATCACATAAAATAAATAAAAAATTCATGTTATAAAGGGAGGGTGACAGGGAGTGCATGAAAACACCATCCCTAGCCCATGTATGAAAGACCATGCCAATATATTAGACAATAATATAGAGATGAACTACAATCAAGTATAGAAGTAATAGGACCAGGCACTAGATGTATACTATTAAATATCTATAATAAACATACAAATGACAGCATCAGAAACAATGGCTGACACGTATAGGTTACCAAAGGATTACATGTAGCCAAACTTAATAAGTACAAAATACATAAATCCAACAGTGTGGAACTTATAAATATGACTAACAAGAACTACTGCTGATATGAAAGATGTCAATACAAAAGAATATAGTAACCCCAAATAATACAAAAAATACAAAAAATACTGCTTACCAAACGTATTGTGGACCAAGTTACCCCGATGCGCGTTTCAGCATACCTTCGTCCGAGGGCAACGCCATCAGTGCAAGAAGGACCTAATAAAGTGTAAGGTGGCCAATCAGGGACCCCAAGACTCACTTACTATCATTACGGACACCTGTTGGCTGCAACACACCTGGAGTAACTGCTGTATACGGTGCGCCTCCCCCAAAAATGGTCAGTATCACTGCCCCTACACATTATAAAAATAAAAAAGAACGACAGTTATACTTTAAATAGCACCTATCACCAAGGCAAAACATTTAAGATGTGTAGCTATTCACTCCTGATCTCGTGAGAACAGGCTACATATCGTTCCCTCCTCTTGGCTGGGTTTTTATTTTTGCTGCCCTCTTCCCAGCTACGCTCTTCTCAGCTTCTCACTCCTGTATGAGTGAGATGCTGTCCCATTGGAAAGATATGCAACATGATCTCACGACAACTGCCTATTCTCGTGAGAATATGCTGCATCAGTGGCTAGTCACCGTGATTGACATGTGTGGCACAGAAGGGGGACCCACATTTGTAAAAGCTACTATGCCATGCTCAAGGCAACAGGGCTATGCTATGTAACGCAAACTTTTGACTTGGTGACAGGTCCTCTTTAAGTGGCCTGAACTGTAAGTATTTTAGCTGCTCAGACATCATGTCCCATCTACAATTGAATATACTTTTCTGGAACTTATGCCCATTTTGTAAGGCGAAAATAAATACTTGTAGACATTATGTTATAAGCTATGGATGGGCAGACTTTATTGTTGCACAAGTTTCAAGGATAGGTAATAAATATATGATTGCTGGGGGCGCAACGATAGGGCCCCTGATGACACAGAATGGTTCTTCTGCACAGCCCAGCCACACTGAGGGGTTTGAAATAAAGGTTTTGTCTGGGCTTTTACTAGTGATGACCTATTCTCAGGATAGGTCATCAATATCAGATTGGCGAGTGTCTGACACACGGCACCTCCGCCGATCAACTGTATGAGGAGAAGGTGCGCGGAGTGTGCACGTGCCATCTCCCTTTTTTCTTCCTGTCTTTGCCATAGACATAGCATACATAGGAGAGACTGAGGATAGGACATCAATAGTAAAAGTCTAGACAACCCCTTTAAGAGGTAGCCAGACATGGACCCTTCACTTCTTTCAAGATACTCCATTTGTGTTGCTGACCACATCTCCCTCCAGTTTGGTGATGGTAGGAGATCTGGGTGGATCAGCAGACAGTCCAATGGAAAGCAGATTAGTAGAAGCGAATCCTAGGGTCATACAGTTGCCTATGTGATGGCATAACTAGCTGTTTTGGCTGCAGCTACCATGGTCCCTCTTAAACCTGGCAGAAATTAATGACTTCAATGTGAAAATAGTGGAGATAATTTTAGTAAGAAAGTAACATTTGCATACAAGCATCATACCCAAATAGATGTTGGCAAGTGAATGCTTACAAATTGGCATCTGTTTTATCTGAAGGGGAAGAAGAGCAAAGAAAATCTGGGATGTTTCCAATAGAAGTGGGAAAAAATAGATACATTTTAAAAAATGATGGTGTTATTCTTCAATCAGAAGTTAGTTAGAAATAAAAGAAGGTTATTATTAGGTTTGCTACAGATTTATCCAGGGATATAACTATAGGCAAGAGCAGAGGTGGAATTTGCACCTGGACCCTGGTGCCTGAGTAGGCCAAAAAGGCACTCATAAATGGCACATAGTAGGCTGGGGGCCCTATTACGGATTTTGCACTGGAGCCCAGGAGCGACAAGATGCACCTCTGGGTTTATTACTGTCATCTCTTGCCATTGTCATTGCATTTGACATGGTATAGATTATCCCATCTAGGGGAAAGATCATAGCCTGAATTTCTAATTGTATAATATTCACTTACAGGGATCAGATGTGGAAGCAGCAAGAACAGATTTCACAATCTAGATATCAACACCAGTGTTAAATGCACTGAATCTAGTTGTATGAATAAAATATTAAGTGAATGTGTGTAGCTATCTTTTTCATTATTACTTCTAGTGGAGATGCATATAATTCCATTTAATAAAGCACAGTCCGAGGGATATAGCAGAGAAATGTAATATGGTTTTCTAGGGTTAAAAGGGCCTCTGTTCCTAGCAGACTGTATAGACTGTACTTAGATGCATTTTCTATGATGTCTCCTCCAAGGGCAATCATTTCTGTATTCAGCACGCGGGTAAAATGCTGTAAAACATTTCTCTGTACCTCAATTAAATTGATAAAACAATTTATTCTATTTAACCTTCAGCATTACTCAGAATCATCCTTCCTAGCTGATACATTTCTGGTCGAATGGTGACCATAATGTGCACCAGAATTTATAATGCGAATCAAGGGCATGAGTCGTAATTAGCAGGTAACATAGCTAATTCTTAGGCTGTCCATCTAGTTCAACAAAAAAAGTTACAAATTCCTAATTTTGAGACTTCTTAAATGTCATTGCGCCTTCTTTAGTTGCAACTGGCATTTTTATGCCACCCTTGCCAGTTTCCAAAATAGGAGCGCGATAAGAGTAGGCTGTTGGTAGGGCCATCAGCCCCAGCACATTCGTATTTTTGAAACTGGTTTAAATGATGATTGAAATCAACACCGGCTACGGGCTGGAGTAGATTTCAGTCACTGCTGGAGGAGGCATGTCATTTAGTTTTAATTTTAAGTTACATGCTTCCTCCGGCAGTGAAGGTCCTATCAAGACAATGGCAAAAGGGGCTTTGCCTAATATGCTAAGTGTAGCACCAAATTTATACCACAATTCTGGCAGGTACAATAATTCTGTCTCAAACTAAGCCAACCAATAGTTGGTATAGAGTTAGAAAAAAGTGTCTCTCCCTGCTCCATATTTTTCATCCAGCCTAAGCTCTTGTGATGAATCTGGTGGAGGTCTAGACAGTCTGTTTTAAGTTTACACCATCTATAGAGGTAGTAAATCTGCCCTATGTGCAAACCTACTCCCTAGACTAATTTATGCCAAAGTGCTAACTAATTGCAGGTTCCTGGGACAGTTATGTTATTTCACAAAAAAGGCTCTTAAGGGTTTGAACCTTGCAAACTATGGGGATTTATGAAGCTGAAAGAAAAAGCACCTTGGTTTCCCGTAGCAACCAATCAGAGCTCAGCTTTCATTTCATATTCTTCTCATAAAAATGAAAACTGCACTGTGATTGGCTGCTCTAAGTAACAAAGACAGTTTTTCTTTTAGACACAAAACTGTACAGTTGCTTTTGCAAAAGAAGGAACATCTGTGCAATTCTACAAATGTAGTATAAATTGTTGTAAAACACAGAAGATTTGTTCCATGCCACAGATTGGTACTATTAGGGGAGTACCATACATGACTTGCATAGTTACCAACATTCTTGCTGTTACATTGGGAGCAGTTAAGCCCCAGTCTGGGAACAGCAAAATTCAACCTCTGCCTGGCAATGTCCACTTCTGAGTTGGGCCTACATAAGCCCCACTCATTTATATTCTTTGTCAGACCAAATTTGCCAGGATTGTCCCTGACAATAGAGACAGTCCATCCAAATTCTGGACTGTTGCCAACTATGGTCTTGTAAGATGCCCTATCAGCATAGTAGAATGCAAGTTCACTGAATACAGCCAATAATGGAGAACATTCATGAATGGCCACAGATGGTTTCACACCCTTCACCTGTATTTAGCTGCCCATGACCTTGATGAATGAAATTGCAAATTTATCATGAGGGGAATATTGGAAGCCAGTTTTCCTTCAGTCTGCGTTGCTGTACTTTATGCCACATTTATCAAATGTCACATGTTTGATAAATTTGTCTGATCCTTGAACCTAACACTTTTGTCTAGAAAAGATGGTCCTAGGTTTCTTACTGCAGCCTCCTACTGTGATAAATTTGGAGTGAAACTCATTAACATAATGAGTTAACCATAGCCATATTCCCATGCAGATTTCAAAATGGGGAATGGTGTAAACAGTCACAAATTGTTTTGTGCAAGTGAGCCCAAAAAGTCGCAAAAGCCACATTTTGCAACTTTTTGAAGCGAGAGTTCTGGAGTGAAGGCATGATAAATCAGGGCCTAAGAGAGTGTTGAAATGCAAATGGTACCAATGTAGAAAATACATTTTTGTTCACAATATTTAAAGGGTTATTCCCCTCTGTAAGTGACTACCAGACTGAAATGACTGAGCAGGCTGCACTGTGTGATGTTTCTGTATCTCTAATAGCAGTGAATAGAAGCTAAGCTGTTTACATAACTTCTGAGTTATTGGAAAAAGTAGCTTGGTGTGGTAGCTGTTTTCCTAGCTCCTACTATGGGAGTTATGGAAGCAGCTGAGCGCAGCTGGCTTGGAGGTTTCCGTAACACTGGCCACCCCCAGCCCACACTTACTATGGTATTCCCATCCAAGCAGTGAAAGGCTGAGATGAGAATACCATGTAGTGATGAAAAAATGTGGAATCCACAGATGAGAAACCATAGAGAGCAAACAATGCATCGTCTTGATTACTGCTTTAATGTTTGTTCTGCAGTCAGCACACATGTTACAGCCCTGGGTGCAGTCCATCCCTTTATGGATGAGCGTTAAACTTGTTAATGATCATGCGATTGTATTGGTACTTATGTAAACATGAAATGTCAGAGCCAATAAAGCACCGCCTTGCTGCCCGTGGATGAAATCTATAAAATTGTTGCCGGTTCCGGCAGATGTTCCTGTATAAATCTGTCCATGGGGTGCTTAAGAATGATTCTGCTTTTCTGTAATACCAGCCTGAGGTATATGAGCAATATGCTGATCTGACGGGATATAAATTGGATTCTCCCTGCACTGTACAGTTATTTAAAAAGTTGTTTTCTACTTCAAATATGTTTGCAAAAAGTTGCAGGAAAGTTCATTTATGAGAACATTAATACGTTTAGTTGAACCTCCAATTGAATTATGGCATAATATTTAATCAGTAATGTAGTTTGCTTCACATTACGTTTTTTTTTCACAGTTATAATGTCTTTCCTTCGTACATGGAAATAGCTCTAGGGAATGCAGAGGAAGTAGTTGTGCTGCTTGATGGGGCCCAAGGGTTCTTTTGTCACAAAAGAAGACACCAGTGTTATAAATGACGTATGGCAGGTGGCAGCTCTTTTGCAAATTTTGCATTTTGGCCTTGGAGCTTCAACTTAATTCTTAATTAAGGAATTAAGCGTCAACTTAATTCCTTAATATTCATGTTAAAGAAGTTTTCCGGGGCTTTACCTAAATTCTCTGCTTCAGTAGACCTGTGGAAGTGAGAACATTTTAACAGTACTTAAAACCTTTCAGTTGTGCTGCTGATTTCATGATCTGGGCTGTGATCATGTGGTCACCCAACTGGATGTGGGCTCCTCTGCTGATGCGCTCTTGTGTCTTCCTCTTCACCTACATAATGTACAGATGCAGCCGACCTAAACTTGATGATTAACACATTAAGTAAACAATGGCAAGAAGATGTTCTTTGAATTTTTCAATGGTTTTTGTGACAAAACAACCGAGATAACACTGTGACATGTTATCAGAGTCAATTTTAGCTTGGCTACATCTGTACAACCTAGATCGCAGTACCGCTGAAACTCTTTTCCTTCCACTGGTTAGCTAAAACAGAGAATTAAGGTAACTCCCTGGCAGGGGCGGACTGGGAACTTAAAGTGGCCCCGTTTTGTAGTCAGGTCCAAACTGATGGAAGACAGGATAAGCAATGTCATATTTTGGCACATTATACCACTCCAAAAGAGTCAAATACCACAGTCCATCACAAAATACCACCGCCGGCAGCACAAAATACATCCCTAAAAACTTCTACTGACCGGCCATGAGAAGGGCCCAGATGGACCCCTGGGCATCAGCCCACCAGGAAATTTCCCTGTAAGGTCTATGGCCAATCTGCCCCTGCTCCCTGGAGAACCCCATTAAACCCTTGGTATTTTCACTCAGTATAAGTTGTTAAATATATAATGTTTTCTTTGGTTTTCATTACTGTATAGCACAATGGACTTTCTGACTGTGGCCCAAAGTGTTTTTTGGCTTATAGCTTCCTCATTGATGGTGCCTTTGATTTTTGAAATTGAACACAGGTTTTTGCTTATAAACCCTGAACTACGGGATATTATTTCATCTGATTACTACAGATATGTTCATATCTACATATAGCTTACACAATCAAATATACGTATCTCCACTTTCACTATGGATGGGCACTCCTACCCTTGAGCTGTAGATTCTGGAAGCTATGAAAAAAAATACTGTAAACATATATTTTCTCATATATTGGAGAGAATAATTGGGCTAGGGCTACTCAGACTATTTGATTAATTTTAGCCGTCTAGTGCCAGCTGCAGTCCACAAGATTGCATGTAACCTATTGTATTCCTGTGGAATGCACCTAGAGCTTCATGGTTAAAATGAGCCAGTAGCGGTACAAAAGTCTCTCTGTAGCTCTAGCATTACACGTACTGTAAGAGAAACCTTTTTTTCTTATTTTGTGTTTATATTTATTTTAGATTTATGATTAAGTCCAGTTCAGTATCTAATCTCCACAGGAAACCACAGGACTCGTATCCATGGGAAAGTTTCTTTCCTCTCATGTTCTTAAAATAGCTGTTTAATGCTTGTCAGGAAATATATGCCTAGTTGATGCTATAGTTGTAAAAAGCAAATAAAGATTAATATACCATAAATGCAAAAAATAATATACTGTATTCAGCTGATTTACTAGAGATTTCTAAAATGTCATCTACAGCCAATTTACCTATTTTCTTGGCAAGTTAAACACTAGAGATACCCATCTCATGCGCTCATGTTACCCTTGGCTTTGGGCCAGGCAGATGATGATTTTTCTTCTCTTAGCTTACAGAGCCTCTGTTCTTTTCAAAATTTCTAGTTTACACTTATTGTTAAACCATTTTTTATCCGTGGAGCTTGATAGAAGAGATAAAAATCAATAAGAAATTTTAGTGTTTCCTGGTAAGAGCCTATCTTGTGGTTCAGTTGAAAATCATTAGCATTTTAAGGAGAAAAAGATGTTATATGATATTAGGTTTAGTGCTGTAGAATTTATACCTCTTGTACCCTTCATACTTTTTTTGTGTCTATCGGAACTAAATTTATGTGGAAATTATATTGACTTGTTTATGTAAGGTAAATAGAAACTTAGAGGCAACCATCGTAATGCTATAGAGGGCATCTGAGGCTTAGACCACTGGTATTCATGAGAGCTGAGTGTTCCCATGTCCCATGTGCGAATGGGTACATTTCGTTCTATGGGACAGGCAGAGATAACCAAGCACTGTACTCAGCAGTCCCATAAACAGTGAGTGGAATGCTGGTCATGCAGTCTACTGCTCATTTCAGAGAACTCCTACTCTTCTGAAGGCGTGGGGGACACCCACTGATCATAAAAGGCGGAACCTTAACCAAAAATGTAGGCCCCTTGTCAAGGCATATTGAAATAAGAGTTTAATTTAAAGGGATAGGATAACATTTTTTAAAATGATGGTTGCCTTGGAGGATTGTTGATCTGATGTAGGAGCCACTGCAGAAAAAGTCATGCACACGGCCACTGCAGAAGACTCCATGTAAACAGCCACTGCAGAAGGCTTCATGTACACGGCCATTGTAGGAGGCTTGATGTACATGGCCACTGCAGAAGGCTTCATGTACACAGCTAAAAAAAACTATGTTTTTCTTGCAATGCTCTTTTGATAGGACAGTTTAATCCATCTTGGATTTAGTTAATAACATCCGCAGAACATCATACAGTGATTGTGGATTCATCACTTGTGGAAGTTTCCCAATCTTTGCTTTGTTGCTCTTATTGCAAATAGCAGCATTTGTGGGCACTCCATGCCAGAACTTACATCTGCTCCGCAATCTGTCTCTTGCTGTGTAGACAATCATTGAGAAGAAACTGTTGATGCTTTTGCTTTACTGCTCCATGTACTGTAAGCACAACATTGGGTGTAGTTTTTACTGGGTCAGACGAGTTGAAGACATACGAATCTTCTTTGTAAAGTAATACAAAAGCTTGGCAACAAGTCTAAAGTGATATAGTGCAGAAACAAATAGGATGTGCAGATGAAGCAGAGTTGAATTTATCATTTATGGCCAGGCTAAAGCTTTGATAAACTATTAGGACATGTAAGATGTTGTTACGTGAAAACTGTCAACATCCTGCTGTTGTTGGATCTACCAGTAGCTTATTTTCTTTGCATAAAAGGGTTAACTTGGACTTAAATATCAATACCTGATAATTTTGGGAGTGTCTCCTGGCACCACCATTGATCGGGTGTTGGCAAGGTCTGCAGTACTTGGGCAAGCATCGCCACATCTTTATTGGGCCGTGAAGTCATGTCCATTGGTCGCACGTCTTTTGTGTAGCTCAGTCCAAATCAAATGAATAAGATTGAACTATGCATGGGCACCTGCTATTATAGCATGTGGGAGATATGGACATGTACTGAATGCCATAAACTAAAACTCATGAATAGTCAAATCTCTTGTCTTCTACTTTCCTGTGCTTTCCAGCCAGAGTTGTATGAAGAAGAACATAGTGCTCCTCTTTCTAGTAACTTAGGCTATTGATAAGCCATCAATTTTTATGGATGGTATATCGCCTTTAAAGGGGTTTGTCCAGCCTTTTTTAACTGATAGCCTATCCTCAGCATAGACCATCCCTAGCTGTTCAGGGGAATCCAACAACCCACTCCCTTGCTGGTCAGTTGTTCCGTGTATCTCTGTTGCTGGAAGTTGGCGCTTAAGCTACAGAGCACCATCAACATTGTAGGGGACAGTGCTGCTCACTGCAGCACTGTTTTCATTGTCTTCAGTGATGAGCGTTGCCTACTACAATTTAGATGGTGCAGTGTAGATCTGGTGCCGACTTCCAGTGTCAGAGCTACACAGAAAAGCTGCTCAGAGAGAGTGTGGGTGTAGGACCCTTGCAAATCAGCTAGTGATAAGGATGAGCCATAAAGCTGGACTACTTCATATCTCAGTTACCTAAATTGTAAATAAGGCACAGGACAAGGTCACTCTCCCATAAATCAGTATTTTCTTACTGAAAGTCGACGGGACTTTCTTTTCAGTCCTGCATAACAGAAACCAGACAGATCTGTTATACTTGCCCATAGACTTCTATTATGACAGATCAAAATGGAATGCCTCTAAATGTTTCCATTTTGAATTCTGTCTTACAAATTCCGTTATTTTCCGTTGTAACCATGTTATAATGGAAAGCAATAACAAAATTCATAACGCTGATGTGAACCCGCCCTTAGTAGATGGTGGTGCAGGCAGTGTGATTCCTTACCCATAGGCCCCAGCAAGTACACAGACAATCAAACTGCTTGAGAAAGACTAATTGTAGTTGAAACATTACAAGTTTTGATGAATAAATCTTTATTAACATAGATTCAGTAATTAAAGGGGTTATGTCACAAAGCATATTCTACATTTTTTAAACCAGTACCTGGATCTGAATACTTTTATAATTGCAAGTGATTAAAAATTCAGTATAGCCAGTGAGCTATTCAATAAAATGTGAATCTGTATAGCGCCACTTGCTGTTTGTTCTTTTCCTTATTATCGCTGAGCTGGTCGCATGTGCTCAGTTTAAATCATCAACTGCCAGCAGCCATATGTTCTGTTAGAAGCTGTGGCAATTACACGGAAAGAGCTGCAGCAGAAAGGACACATTCCCTGAGCTGCAAGGCTGAAAATAATCTTTAAAAGCAATTGGAGCAGTGAATGTGGAGATCTCTGGATCCAAATGAGGTACAGGGCTGGTTCTAGCTTTGTTAGAAAGGTGTTGTCATGTACTATATAATGTCTGATTTACATAACCCCTTTAAGCCTGAGGAAGAGGAGTGCGTTGTCTCAAAAGCTTGCTGTGTAACCTCATTGCTTCTATTTTTGTTATCATTGAGAGGTATCCTACCTGCAAGACTCTTAATGAGAATAATAAACCTGTGCTGATAAAACACACATTACAGATTACTCCTATTTTCTCAAGACTTGGTGCTCAAAGTTTATGCTGGTTTATCCAAGTTTATACTGACATAAAAACATTTATCAAATGCTTTTCTCTAGGGAGTCATTAATGTTTAAATCAGCATTTTAGAACTGCACCTGCATTTTTAAGGCTCTATGAATTAATCATCTGACTGTTTCATAAGAACACAGTTTTCATGCTTTTAGTGGTAACCAGTTGGGAGTAAATATTGGCCGATTCTAAACCCTGAGCCAGTATATGTATTTTTATGCAGGCTTGTTTTATTCTTGGGGAAACTACTGAACATCGAATCATTGGGGGTATATTTCTCATCAGATGACACATAGGGGCTCATTTATTATCTGTGGCATATATTAGTTCCAGATCTTGTCGCAAGCAATTTTGCAACAAAATCTGCGACGTTTCCACCAGCCTCATTCATTATTTTCTAAGACAGTTTATGATGTAAAAAAATGACTTAAATCTATGCCAGCAAGGTAGGTGGCGTAGATTTGAGATTCTCGCACGTCCTTCTGTTAACAACTCATAGATACATTTTTCAAAAGGCATTTTACTGGCCTATTGACCCCAATGGATGAACTTTTTTTGGGAAGGTTATTAAAGCATCACACATTACATTCATCAATGCAGTGCTCTTGTGAGTGTCTTTATCTAGGCCTGCCATACTGTTATTCAAATTCTACAGCTACTATTATAATGATGATTACCATGCAGATAACACCTTTCCCTCACAGCAGCAATAAACTAACAGTGTATTTGTAATTAGTTTTGGCTGTTGTCACGAATGTGCCTGCATCAGGTTGCTAGACTAAACTTTCAAAAGTGACATCATTTGACATGTTTTCCTCTTGGTTTGGTTGCTGTTTACCACACCCCTTCCCCTCAGCTGTTGCGGGTGTGGTAATTGTCTTTCCCCTATTTATCCCTTCCGCTCCCAGTATTCCTTGCAGTTTATACTTTCTGCTGACATTGTTGTGTGTGGTGTGGTTCTCGGCTGAGATCCGGTTGCTGCAATATCTGCATTAAGATAAGTGTCATTTTCCCTATTGTGTTTATCCTACTTTTCTCTGTTGTGGTTTTGCCTTCTGGAGTCTCCTGTTCGTCCGTCCTTTTGGAGGAACGGGTTGACTCCTCCCCCTGTCACTAATTGCAGGGTTCTATAGGGTCAGTTTGTTATTAGGTTCCAGTGTATGAACTCTCCTACCACTAAGGCCTGTTCATACTGGTAGTCAGTCAGGACCTAGTTTCAGAGCTTCCTGCAGGAGGTGACCGTTTCCCTTGTTTGGTATTTTCCCTTCCCTCTTACGCTTGGTGTGGCTATACCCTTCACACCAGAACGTGACAGCTGCTTGAGGAAGACAGTATTTTGTATTTCATTTTCAGTGGCATAGTATTGATGAAATTAAAAAATAATCAGCTAAAACATCTGAAGAAAAGTGCTCTCTATAAATGTTAAGTTTAAATAAATATCCAAGAAAGAGAGCCTAAGAAAAAGACCCATATCACAAGTGTCAGCTATGGGAAGTGGCTCCAACTTTATGACAACGTGTCTATGGATGGATATCTGGTATCACTGTAGGAAAGTCAGAACATGACTCATAAGGAGTTACTTCCAATAACTCCTTGGCAAGATAGTTTTCTTTCTTGGGAGATACTTCTTTGCATATTTTCCATGGAGCATTGCTAACAAGTCTCCATTTCATGGAGCACTTCCAGTAAGTCTCCACAAAGGACTGGTCTTTTTAAGGAGATTCAGCACCCTACCTAAATTACTATGCACTACTATTGCTTTAATTGCTGTCATGAACACATCCTTAAAATACAATTAGTAACTAAAGAATATTTAAGGTTGGGGCACATGTCTATAGTGGATCACATATAATGTCTCTTTTAAGTCATTTTATTTTAAGACGGCAAATATGATAGACAATTGGTCCATTATAGTTGGAAACTTGATGACCTATTGCTTTGGTTTTGGGTTGTGGCAGGAATCTGATATCCAGAGAAAAGCCACTTACAAGGATGATATACAAGCATGGTAAGTATGCTTTAATTCTATGCTGCATACCACTATCAGGAGCTATGTAGACCTGAGGAGTCTAGTTCATGTGTATATTCCATACCAGGTGTGTACACAGATTTCATAGGTCCCCATAGCAAAACTTAGTATGGGCACCCCTGCCCAATGCATTTTCACAATAAGTATGTCATACATTCCCAGGCAATACAGAACATAAAGCAAAACACCCCAGTTTTCTGACATAGGGGCGTGGTATGCCTCTATTGTAGGTAACCCTACTGTTTATCTGCCTCTATGGTGATCTAAGTTCACTGTATTCCATCTCAGTGTCTTTTGTTGGTTCTCCATGGTGCCAATAAGACAATTGTTTGAAACATTGGACAAAACTAGTCTAATCAAAAGTTTAAATATAGCTTTTTTACACTTACTTTGCTCCGTTTCCTATGTGTTGAGCATTGTAATATTACAATTTATATTGTTTTTGACTAGTGTTTTAAAAAAATGTATCATCTTGGAAAAACTGTACTCTATTTTACAATTGCATGAACCCTCAGAAGGATTTCTAAAATATTATTTGGAAATACAGTATAGTCTTTTCTATATTTTTAAGAATTTGGTGCAGCATGGATGATGCTGAACATATCTGCTCAAGACTCTAAAGTAGAGATTTATCAAAGCTAGTTCAACCCATCTGAACCTATAACATTTCAGTTCTTATTTCAGACACCCTTTGTAAAATGAAAACAATGTACAATGCATTCAGAAAGTCTTCAGACCCTTTGACTTTTTTAACATTTTGTTATGCTGCGGTCTTGTGCTACAATAAAAAACAAAAACATTTTCCTCATCATTCTGCACTCAATACTCCATTCCATAATGACAAAATGAAAACAGAATGTTTTTTATATTTATTGAAAATGAAAAAATATTGCAAAGTATTCAGACCCTTTACTCAGTACTTAGTAGTTAGTACATTTGGCAGTAATTATAGCCTCCAGTCTTCTTGGGTATGATGCCTCAAGGTTTGTACACCTAGATTTGGGAATTTTCTGCCATTCTTCTCTGCAGATCCTCTCAAGCTCTGTCAGGTTGGATGGGGACAGCCTTTTTCAGGTCTATCCAGAGATGTTTGTTGGGTTCAAATCAGGGCTCTTACTGGGCCACTCGAAAGACTTTCACAAAGTTGTACCTAAGCCACTTCTGTGTTGTCTTGGCTGTGTGGTTAGGGTCATTGTCTTGTTCGAAGGTGAACCTTCAGCCCAGTCTGAGGTCCAGGGCACTTTGGTTTTCATTGAGAATATCTCTGTACTTTGCTCCATTCCACTTTCACTCAACTGTGATCAGTCTCCCTGTCCCAGCTGTTGAAATCCCCCCTCCCTCACACAGATGCTGCCACCATCATGCTTCACTATAAGGATGGTATTGGGCAGGTGATGAGCAATGTTTGGTTTCCTCCAGACATGACACTTAGAATTGAAGCCAAAAAGTTCATTCTTTGTTTCATCAAACCAGAGAATCTTGTTCTCTTGTTTTTCACTTTTTTTTTTTGCAAAATCCAACTGAGCTTTCATGAGTCTTATGCTGAAGAGAGGCTTCTTTCTATCCACTCAGCAGTAAATCCCAGATTGGTGGAGTGCTGCAGTGATGCTTAACCTTTTGCAAGTTTCTCCCATCTGCACACAGGACCTTTGTAGCTCAGCCAGGGTGACATTAGGTTCTGGGTAACCTGTCTTATCAAGGCCCTTCTCCCCCAATTACTTAGTTTGGTTGAGGGATGCGCTCTAGAAAGAGTCCTGGTTGTTCCAAACATCTTCCATTTAAGAATTATTGAGACCATTGTGCTCTTGGGAACTTTCAGTTCAGCCAAAATTTGTCTACCCTTCTCCAGACCTGTGCCTTTACACAAGCTCTAGGGACACTTCTTTCCTCCTCATGGCATGGTGCTCTGACATGCATTGTCAGCTGTGATACCTTCTATAGACAGGGCAGTGTCTTTCCAAATGACTTCCAATCAACAGAATTTACTTAAGGTGGAATTCAATCAAGGCTTAGAAACATTTCAAAGATGATAAAGAAAAATAGGAGACCAGCTAAATTGTCATAGCAATAGACTTATATCTATGTGAAATTTTAGTTTTTCTTTTCAATAAATGAGGTATTGAGTGTGGATTGATGGGAGAAAACTTGATTTTTTTAATGTTAGCACAATGTCACAACATAACAAAATGTGAAAAAAGTGAAAGGTCTGAATGCATTGTATTTGGTTGTTGTTGACAATTAGGGTGCATTCACACGACCGTAGTTTTGGGTCCGCATCCGTTCCGCATTTTGCGGAACGGGTGCGGACCCATTCATTTCAATGGAGCCGCAATAGATGTGGACGGCACACAATGTGCTGTCCGCATCCGTAGGTCCGATCCGCGGCCCCGCAAAAAAGATAGAGCATGTCCTATTCTTGTCCGCAATCGCGGACAAGAATAGGCAGTTCTATCATAGGGCCGGCTACATTCACACGGCCGGTATCCGTGCTTTGCGGGTCCGCAATTTGCGGACCGCAAAACACATACGGTCGTGTGAATGTAGCCTAACTGTAATATTTGCCCTTGTTCTAGTTTTTTTTAAAGGGTTTTACCTGGATTATAAAAACATGGCTGTTTTCTTTACAAAATAGCACCAAATATGTTTAAGTCTGGAATTTTAGTTCCTCTCCTCTGAAGTGAATGGGGTCATAGCACCACATGCAACTTGTGTAATTTGTAACACTTTTTGGATCCTGTACAACCCACTTAAAGGGCATCTGTCAGCAGTTTTGTACCTATGACACGGGCTGATCTGTTCCACGTGCGTTTGGCAGCTGAAGGCATCTGTATTGGTCCCGTGTTCATATGTGCCGGCACTGCTGAGAAAAATGATGTTTTAATATATGCAAATGAACCTCTAGGAGCAATGGGGGTGTTGTCATTACACCTAGAGGCTCTGCTCCCACTGTACCTGCCGCATTGTTTGCACTTTGATTGACAGGACCAGGCGCGATCATGTTTTTACTGCCTGGCCCTTATAATGAAAGTGAAGAGGGCACGGTATTTGCAGAGAGAGGGCAGTGTCTCTAAGTGCAAAGGCAACGTCCCTGTTGCTCCTAGAGGCTCATTTGCATATATTAAAACACCATTTTTCTCAGCAATGCAGGCACATATGAGCATGGAACCAACACATATGCCTTCAGCTGCTAAGTGCACATGTAACAGGTCAGCCAGTGTCATAGGAGCAAAATTGCTGACAGATGCCCTTTAAATCCCCCATCTGTGTCAGTACTGCCTGAAAGTAAAAATAATAGGGATTGTCCCAGTATGCAGTTGTGTATGTTTCTGATGTGTAGTGTATAGTATACAAATGTATTCTTTGTTACCTTTCCTCTTCGTTCAACATTCTGAGAATATGTGATGTGAATAATGCAAGTAATTTGTCACAAAGCAAATTTCTTTGTAAGTTTTTTCTAACTTTCGTGCAACATTAATGCTCTCCATAAGGAGATACTGTACCTCCCTAAAATCCTGACCTAGTCCTCATACCTGTTTACGCCAGTACTCTCTGCTCTGAACTGATCGGGCTCATTTGTATAACTTCTTAGCATCAATAAGCACACAGTCAGTCCTGATAAGTTGCTCCCCTTGGTCCATTCATAGGAAGTAGAGTTCTTCTCTTTTGTCCTGTATCTTCAGATAGAAGTGCTATTTACTGTTTGGTCTTGTGGCTATGTGACACCCCATAACCAACACTAAGACAAATGTCTGTAATAAAAGGTTTTGATGCTCTTTGTTAAAATTTTAATACAGAATCTGGACTTTAATATAGCATCTTATCACTTTTTGTTGATGTATTAGTGCAATCACAGTGGCAACTGAATGCTTGTAGCAATATGAAGGATTAATTTCCTCTCTTAATACCTGTGAGGCTTTTTCCCTGCTGTTTTCTGATAAGAAAACCCTAGCTGAGAATAAGATAGATGCTGGAAGCACTTATGTGCTGAGAAACAGTGTCATTACCTTTTAGAAACCGTACACACAATTTCTGGCTCCTGCCTACTGCTTTAATAGGAGAGTGTTTTAATTTAGTGAATGTCAGTAATCTCCCCATTTTATACACACCTTTCGCTTTTGCTTAGCAAGAAGTGTCTCAAGAAGAGCATGAACACAAAATATAACTTGATTTTACAGAAGAGCACCAGAAAACGTATATTTAGGAGA
This sequence comes from Rhinella marina, assembly GCA_900303285.1. NCBI lineage: Eukaryota > Metazoa > Chordata > Amphibia > Anura > Bufonidae > Rhinella > Rhinella marina. The sequence continues at coordinate 232,237 of ONZH01009572.1, forward strand.
ATTGTACTGTGCACGGTATTGTCCCTGCAGGTGGAGAAGTGACCACCTGCTGCAAGATCGACAAGGCCGGACATTTAGCCCAGACCTGAGATGAATAAATTCTTTAGAATTGATTTGTTCACCCCTACAGTAATGTTTTTGAATTCCACATTATTTCATAGCAACTTCCTAATTACTTACTAATGTAAATTTGGCTAAAAAAGAATGGCTACCAATGTGATATGGAAGCCAGAAGTTCACAATTCAGAATATTTCATTTTCCTATAAATCCAGCATATAAAAGTCTGTCTTTCAGTGAATGTCTGTTCATTTCAGTGAATTGCTGAGTGGTGGATTGAACCATGGAGATAGCATTATGTGCATCTCACATCTCCCATCGCTGTCCCTTCAGCAGCTAAACATATGTTTCATTGGAACAAAGAATTAATTAAAAGCCCCTTCCCTGATCAGCTTGAGAAGTGCACCATTCAGCTTATAATGTGTGATTAGCCAGATAAACTCATTGAAAATATCTTGTAAAGAAAATAAATGAACAGACACTCCACAGCAATAGGGAAGGATCATTTGGGTTAAAAATTCAATTTAAACGGCAAAGACCAACAGATGTTTCGGGCAGATGAGCAAAATACCTCTTGTTCCGTAGGCGACTTAGAAAGAAAACATCCAAACAGCATGAAATGTAGACAATCACCCATGTGGCAGGGGCCGTCTGGAAGGTTTTGGAAAGAAGCAACATGAATTGTGTGCTTCCATTGATGGCAAAAACCTATATTCTCCTAACATCTTGTTTGCTTTAAAATAAATGTGGACCTCTCGAGAATGAATCAGGTAGGTATTGGCAGGATTTATCACGCTTTGTGTGCTGGCGTTCTGACAAGTTATTGAAATTGTCTAGGATATGTTGGGGGAAAACCATAGGCCTCAGCCGTAGAAACAATACAGAAATTCCTTGAAAGATTTAGAGAATTAATCTGCATAAAAAGCCCAGGCTTTTTAGGCTGGATTCACAAAATTGCACTTTTTACAGCCAAAGACACAAGTAGATGCGGAAGAAGGGAGACGTGTAAGGCTGGTATTACACACGGGGCAAATTTATGAAAAGTGTCCTAAAGAGAAATGGTCTTTGATGCCTATAGCAACCAATCCCAGCGCAGCTTTTATTTTTTAAGAGCAGAATAGAAAATGAGAGCTGAGCTGTGATTGGTTGCTATGGGAAACAAAGGTAGTCTGTTTTTAGGCCCTGTTCCCATGTCCGCTAAAATTCAGACCAAATTCATTTATAATGGATCTGTTATGTTTCCTTCATGGTGTCTGTCACATTAACAGGAGAAAAAGCGCTGTAGTTTGTGCTATCTTTTCCATCAAATATAAAAGAACTTCTCGCTTCTAACAAAACCCATGTCGGAAATGTGAACAGAACCTAAGGACTCAGTCAGAAGAGCGTTTTTCACATCCGTGTGCTGTGAACAGACTGCAACAGTGACACATTATAGTCAATTAGTCAATTCACATGTGTGATCTTCTTTGCAGACCATCGGTCGACGCAGAAAAAATTGCAGCATTAATGGGCATCTGTCAGCAGATTTGCACCTATGACACTGGCTAACCTGTTACTTGTGCACTTGGCAGCTGAAGGAATCTGTGTTGGTCCCATGTTCATATGTGCCCGCATTGCTGAGAAAATTTTTTTTTGCTATATGCAAATGAGCCTATAGGAGAAACGGGGGTGTTACCATTACACCTAGAGGTTCTGCTCTCTCTGCAACTGCTGCGCCCTCTGTACTTTAAGTGACAGGAGTAGATGTTATGATATTTTCACTGCCTGGTCCTGTCAATCAAAATGCAGAGCGTGTGGAAGTTGCAGAGAGCAGAGCCTCTAGGTGTAATGACAACGCCCCCATTGCACCTAGAGGTTCATTTGCATAATAAAACAGCATTTTTCGCAATGTGGCCACATATGAACATGAACACAAATGTCTTCAGCTGCCAAGCGCACATGTAACAGGTCAGCCAGTTTCATAGGAACAAATCTACTGATAAATGCCTTTTAACTATTTTGGACAGATTTTCACCCTAGACTTAACGATTAAAGCCATGTTTTTCTCATAGATGGTTGCTAGTAAAGGTGAGTGAATTGATTGTAAACGAGATATATTCTAATCCTAATTTTGTAAAGTGTAGGTTGCATCCAAATTTTGAGAGATAAACAGAAAATTACTAAAAAAACGAATAAAGAAAAAAGAGGCACAAGAGTAGAAAATATCAGTCCTAGGAGACCGCAGATTTTCAGGCTCCACACTTTCGATTTGCGCAGAATTGATTCACACGCATATTGAATCGGTCAACTAATTTGGTTGAATGAAACCTGAATCGAATTTTGAGCAATTCTCTCATCTCTAGTTGCTAATAAATTCTGGGTAGGCATTCTTATGTTTTTTATGGATGTGGTGGGAAAAGAGATAAACAGAAAATTGATTTGACACGGATGGGAAATTGTTAGTTTTTAGTACACAGATCTCAGGCAGGTTTTATATTGCTCTTTTGAATGAGCCATAAGATGATTTCAGCAATCTGTCGCACAAGTCTCTCCTTGTCATGGTGTTTTTATGTGCAACTTTTGGCTAAAAACAGAGGCCAAGAACGCACTACAAAAAAAAAGTGTTTTGGTTTGTGCCATTTTTGTACCTTCATTTTATCTTCCAAATGAAAACACTTTTTTCTGGTGTTTTTCCCAAAGGCTTTCTACAGAACCTAGAAAATATGTATCTTGAAATTCATGGTGTTTTTCAATTGGTTAAAAACCATGAAAATAGGTGTATTCAGCCTTAGGCCCCTTTCACACGAGCGGGAGACTCGCATGTCTCCCGCAACGCATCTACAGGGCTGGACTCCGCACGGACAGGGATCGCATATAATGCTATGCGATCCCTGTCAGTGCGGAGTCCAGCCCTGTAGATCCGTTGCGGGAGACATGCGAGTCTCCCGCTCGTGTGAAAGGGGCCTTATAATCCAGAACTGCAGTAATTGGGTTGTGTCAATTCATTAAATACTGTAGCATTTATTATGTAGATAAAGTTAATACAAGCCACTTACTAATGTATTGTTATTGTCCATATTGCCTCCTTTGCTGGCTGGATTCATTTTTCCATCAAATTATACACTGCTCGCATCCAGGGGTTACGACCACTCTGCAATCCAGCAGTGGTGGTCATGAAGAAAAGATAAGAAAAGATTCTGGTCTCTCAGCACAGATAGGTTGGTGCTTTTTTATAGCATGCAAGCACAGCCACCCTGATGGATTGCAGGGTGGTCATATGTGATGGAAAAATGAATCCAATCAGCAAGGGAAGCAATATGAACAATCACAGTTCATTAGTAAGTGATTTGTATTAACTTTCTCTACATGATAAATGCTACACGCTGAAGTGAGACAGCCCCTTTAACAATTCTGCAGACCTCAGAGCAGAAATCCTTACTGGGTGAGTGTCTACACCAGGGGTCAGCAACCTCCGACACACCAGCTGTTGTGAAACTACAACTCCCAGCATGCTCCATTCACTTCTATGGGAGTTCTGAGAACAGACAAGCAAGTGTGCATGCTGGGAGTCGTAGTTTCACCACACCTGGAGTGCCAAAGGTTGCTGACCCCTGGTCTAAACTCTTCGCAACCTATCCAACTGCATAGTGCCACTAGCCTAGGCTCTACAAGAAAATTCCTGCTATCTATAGTATTGCATGGAGGAGGCTGAGCTAATGAACTTCATGACTCATAATTACAGGTGGATGGTTCGGCTAAGTGCGCACCATGTTTTAACATCCTGTTGGGGCATCAGGGGTCAAATTTACCATTAAACACACTCCAATAGGACACACAATTGATGCAAGCAAAGGTAGCTTTTCCCCTAATCTTTAAATGTATTTTCAAGCTTTTCTTTCTTTATTTGGACCACATACTGGGGCTTAATTAAAAATGGGGTTGAAGCTGGAAAACCCATTTTTTCATCCAAATTTTTCTAAAACATGATGTGAATGGGGCCTTGGAGACATATGTAAAGTCCAAGGGGCCCATGTACTGTTGTTGCACAGGAGCATTCTGATGTCTCTGTCCACCTCTGTAGCAGACACCAGGAGGTAATCTGATCTACGAAAAACTAACTTGTTCACTGTGTTATAGTCGCAGAGATAATTTGCTAGGGATGTGTTTGTCGACAGGCATGCTGACGGTTGTCAATAACAGCAAGCAGAATTGTGAATGCAGCTCTGAAAAACAGAATAATAATGTCTGTAACTCAGGATTGGTATCAAATATGTAATGTAGGTTGCACAGATGGGACATATGTGCATGATTTTTTTGTTTTATAACTTGCTATAACAATGACAATATTGGTGCTTATAGTTATGAGACTGTATTGTTACATCTGACGGACATAATTTAAGAGAAGCGTGTAAAATCTGCCTAATATACTTAATAGGAGTTTTATGATGATTGGAATATGATAACTGCAGTAATTATACTAGACATTTATTAGAATTTCAGCATCTAGTAAATTGCTGACAATTGTGTTTACTCTGGATGCAGATTTTAGACGGCATTTTACCTGCATTTAGTGTATCAAAACTTTTCTAATAAACATTTTCCATTTAGCAGTTTAGCAGTAACATGATTTAGATCTGATTCACATTCTACCCATATGAGCATTGCTTACCTGCAGATGAATTTGTTATAATGAGCAATAAATTTAAAGTAATTGCTCGCTGATTTGATGCTGCACGAGTATAACAGAATACCGTTTACCTATTTACGGTAACAGCTGCTAAGTGGTATAAATGTAAAGTAACTGGCACATTTAAGCAGAATTGTAGCTTTGGCTTCAAATTTGTTTACCTGAAGACATAAAAAGGCAAGTATTTGAGGAAAAGAAACCCCTTGAGAGTGGAAGTGCACACACATGTGTCCTTTCTTACCTTTCCACTTTGCTCGACATATCCTGAGGGGTGTGGCCTGAGATGACCAAAAAGTTATGAGATTGTTTACGTGTGTGGCCACCCAGAGGTTGTGATGTGGTTGGATTGCAACCTGTCCAGGATTTTTTAGCATTTTACGAATTTGTATCATGAAAAATTGGAGTCCTTAAAGTGGTTGAGCAAGAATAGGTGGCCCACCTGCTTAATTACTGGCTTCCCAGAGTTGGTTCTCCGCTCCTTCTCCTCCCAGCCTGCGATGCTTTGCTGGGCTCCCTCCCTAAAAACGTCCAGTTTCAGACGGCCTTCCAATTACCAGATGCGGAGGTGACCAAATCCCCTTGCATAATGTGACCATTTGTCAAGACGTAAAGGGAGCCGGTCTCTGCCACGGCCAGTGATTGGCTACAGGCGGCATCAAACCAGATGTTTTTTCAGCCAGGGAGCTCAATGGAGCATTGCAGGATCGGAGAAGAAGGAGCAGGGAGCCAACGCCAGAAAGCAAGTCAGTACGTTTTCCTTTACAGGTTCCCAACCCCATCCCACCCATTCTTGCACAACTCCTTTTATACAATTTGCTGAAAGTTAAGGGTGGACACATCTATATATGCAACATTCAGAATATTTCATCATTAATGTAAGGATCTTTTAAGCTTTGCCTTAGTTAAAGGGGTATTTGATTATTTTAGGGCTCATGCACATTGATGTACAGTAGTTGTATAGGGCTGTAATGAGGCACCTTTGGGACCCTAGGCTACTTCTTTATTCCTCCATTTTTTTGCTGTTGCATCCATATGGAATCTTACAGACAAAATCCTAGAATGCCCAGTTGGATGCCATAATTTACTGGTATTTTCCCTGCATCTCTCCATCATGGTACCAGTACTGGAGAGTCCCATATCGTGGAGCCATTGGGCACTTTGTATGCTGCCATGCAGGCTTGGTGAAGACTTTACCATGTGCATAAGGCAATAAGGTAGAAAGGGTGAATGCTAGGCTCCCTGGTTTTAAGCAGACATTTACTTAAAGTACAGTAAAAAAGTATTTTGTATGAAAAGTTTCATCAATAACTTTCACAGATATAAAGTTGTAGCTGAGAGGAGTGATTTTTTTTGTTAGACTTTGTTAGTGAATTCTTTAAAAAAATATATCGTAGAAACCTTTTTAAATGTCTGAAAAACCTTTTATGTGCCTATTTTTAGATGTCAAAAACCCAGCCTGAACGTTGAAAGATCATCCAAAAAATGGCTTTGTCTTCTTTTCAGCTCAAAACTGAAGCAACAAAGGGCACACACTAAAGACATGGTCACAGTTCAGACATGCAGGATTTCAAATTCTTTTATAAGGCTAAGGCTGCAAGTTATCCATTGCTATAATATGTTATAGGAAACCCACTGATATGGTGACCTACAGTGTAGTAATGTGCCACTGGGTAGCTTTAACTCCCTTGGGGTCTTGGACTAAAACCTGTCCATTCTCAGGATTGACGGGAAGGAATCTTGTGGCCGGATAGCTGCTGATGTCCTAGATATTTGGTGTACTCTGATGAAATGACTTGGATTTTCAGGCCTTGTGTGTATTATATTGTGTCTATTAATATAGTATGACCACATATTGATTTAAACTTTATGCAGCTGTATGCACATAATAGATGATGAATTACAGTTCACAATAAATGTTTTAAGGATGAAAGCTGTTCTGAAGCTGGCTTTGCTGAGCGAGTATACGGCTTCTCTTAAATAATGCTGTGTAATTCCATCACTAGATGTATCCAATCTTGGCGTGCTCCATGCACTTTTGCTCAGAGCAAAGCAATTTCCGTACTCTCAAGGAAACATAAACTGTTTTTATGAGCTGTCGAGACTGGAATCACATTAGGTTATACCGCCAATTGTGAACAGCCAGCCATGCAGCTGCATGCAGTTTCAGAGATATAAATGGACTGCAAATCCCATTCCCCTCAGAAATAGTGAGATCTTGATTCTGTCATTGCTGGACTTTAGAATAGTATATTGGGCCTTCTGTCAATATTATAAAGGCACATGGATGGTGGGGGCTGTGTTACAGATTTTGCATCGTGACCAGTACCTTGAAGTTATACTGTACCTCTCATGAGATCATCTACTTTTCTTGGACCTCCAGGTTTGCCAGACAGTAGGCACTTAATATTTCTTTCTTCCGTTTCCAATGTGTTGAGGAACCTACTTGTTTGGTGATAAAAGGCACTTGATAAGTATTCATTTACCTTGTGCTGTGCTGGGCCATTGTAAAGAGTACCTCCAGCCAAAAACTAATCAATAGGTTTTTGGCTAACTACAGTTACTTCCCTCTTACATGTTTGTGAGATGGAAAGTTCAATTTCCTATTATCATGGTGTCCAATCAATGCTGATTCATTCTCCATGAGTAGTCAAAGAAAGTAGTCAATCTTTATCAAGAGTTCTTTATCAAGGTCTCGTTCACATCTCTGTTTGGAGATCTGGCAGGCTGTTCTGACACAGAGCATCCTGCCAGATCTCCCGGATCTGATGTTGATGGATCTTCTACTTCAAACAGCAGTATAAAGGAACTGCAGCACTCTCGGGTCTTCAATTCATTTTTAGTTTATTCATCAAAATTGCACTTTTGATGAATAAACTAAAAATGAATTGAAGACCTGAGAGTGCTGCGGTTCCTTTATACTGCTGTTTGGATACCTGGGGATACTACAGACTGGTATCTATCACTGCGGGTACCACCACTGTATGGACTTTCAAAGTAAGTGTTGCTACAAACCTCCTTTATATGTTCTTGGATCCTCTACTTCACCACTGCAATGCAGTCTAGCAGTGATTCGATTGATTTCCGGCATAAAACGCAGTGTTTTCAGTTTTTTTTCCTTTGATACATCATTTGCCTTTGATACATCAGCTGGATCTCCGAAACGGAGATGTGAACGAGGCCTTACATATTACCAGAACTTGTGTAAGAACGATCTTAACTTTTGAACTTTCTTATTCATGTCAACCGTTCTCCTTCATCTGCTTTTAGAGCTAGAATAAGAGCTGTAGGTTCCACTATTCATGGCATCAGGGTTGCCAACCTAAAGTTAGATTTTTTTTTCTGAACAATTTATCCAAAAATCATTGACAGCCAACGTTTTTGATAAACAAATTGGAAAACTATAATGAGCTATAAAGATTATACACGCCTATAGGTCAGATGTTAATACTGAACATGTTACCAGCATTTACTGTGAGCTCTAAAATGCTGAGAATTACAAAGATACCACCAGCCTTAAAAAAAAATAATTATGGACACATAATAATTTTCACAGATACTGGAAAAAAGTTCCCTATTTTTAAAGACTGTCCTGAAATTTTCTGGATGGTTGACAACCCTGCCTGGCATGGATTCTACTAATCTGCAAATAGGTAACCTGGGGAAAGTAGGAGTTGTGTTGGTAGCCACATTTTATCTGTGTCAGGCTATGTAGGTACACATTATATTCTTAAGAACATTGTAATCTCTTGATTTATACAGTACATTTTTGTGGAATAATAGGGTAACATCACCTTCTATAGTTCTAAGAAGGGAAGTTCTAACATGATTATTTCATATGAAATACACACATTTAATAAAACAGAAATATCAGAATTGCTGACGGGCTCCCCGTTAGCTACATGTTAACACTTTCCCTGACAAATGTAGATTCAGATTTAAGTACATTTTAGTAGTATATACTTGAAGTCTCTCCTATGAATCCTGCATATCCTTCTTGCTTCTGCAAAAATAACTAATTCATAATGGTACACCATGTACATCATTTCATTGCAAATGTGCCCGTCCCTGTTCTTCCACCTGAACATTTTCTATGGATATATTTTAGTCTCTCCCTTAATAAAGCTGAAATAATTTCTTCTGGAAACTTATTTGCCCTTTCACAATTCTTAGCAATCTAACGACATAAATTATTACTTTATTGTAAAAAGCTGGAGAACAGAGAGGTTATATGTAATAATCTGTCACCGTTAAAAATCATCATTTACTGGAAGGAAGCCAATTCTAAGTACACTATGTCAGCATTGCATTAATGCTTTAAAGGGGTTGTGCCAAGGTTACAAGTTATCCCCTATCCACAGCTGATGGCTTGGGGTCCGACCACTGGGACCCTCACCTATCCTGAAAACGGAGGTCTCATTCTCCCTGATCTGATGGAGCGGCAGATTGAGCATGTGCCCTGCTGTTCCACTCATCCTCTAAGGATCAGTCACATAGAGAATGAATGGAGCAGCAGGATGTGTGCTTGACCTGGCGCTCCATCAGATCAGGGGAAGGATACCTTATGTTCTTGGGATCTATGGGGATCCCTGCAGTTGGAACCCCAGCAATCAGTTCGTTATCCTCTATCATGTGAATAGGGGGCAACTTGCAGACTTGGCACAACCCATTTAAATAAAAATAAAAAACTGTTAGTAGGACTGATATATTTTGGAATAAAAAAACTTTATTACCCGATTATTCATTCTGGATGTTATGCCCCCAGGAACAGATGCACAGATATGTCCTTTCTTACCTGGTGTTTTTGCTGGACATGGCCTGATATGTGTGTCACAAGATTACCAGCTTTTCAAAACAACGTACATGACTTTGGGATATTGTGTCACCAGACACTATATTTTCTGTATGTGCAGCCAACCAGCATTTGCAGCATTTCTCTAGCATGATGTGGTATTGTTTTGAATTGCAGTCCTTTTCCAAACTAGAGCTAAGGTAAGGGTGAACACATTTGTATTAATGCATTGAGGGCATTTTTGGTGGGCTCAGTCAGAATGCATACTGTAGGTCTGCAAAGAAGCAGGCCAATGAATGGGTCATTAACGGCAGAAACTGGGATGAGTTTAAACAAGGTATCCATACTTTTAAGGAATTGGATAACATTTCATGTTGACAGATTTTAATGTGTTAAAGCACTGGGAAAATGGGGTTGAGGGTCTGGTGCAGGGATAGACACTTTTCTCTGACTCTATGGCCCTGATTTATCACACCTTCACTCCAGAATTCTGTCTTCAAAAAGTCGCACGATAGGGCTTTTGCGACTTTTTTGCGCATTTTTTTGCGACTTTTTGCATGTGTACACCACTCACTCCAGTTTGTAATATGGGTGGAAAAGTGGGTGTGGTTAGCCATGTAAATGAGTTTCACTCCAGATTTATCATTGCGACTTTTAAAAAAAAGTCGCAAAATAGTCGCAATCTCACTCCAGGAGGAGGGTGGAGTAGGAAAAGTGGAGTAGCTTCTCTAGACAGAAGTGTTAGGTTTAAGGACAAGCCACATTTATCAAACAACCTGTGACGTTTGATAAATGTGGCACAAAGTACTCCAACATAGATGCAAGCAAAACTGACTTCAAATATTCTCCTAATGATAAATTCCCCCCTATGGGTTTTGATACAGAGTTTTGGTACAAAATGGAACATCTTAAGCTAGCCCTCTTCTGTGAAGTTCCACCCCTACATCAAGCGTTTTTGAAAAAAGTATAGAAACCCTACATATGCCAATTTGTGCCACTTTTAGGCAGATTTTTGGCTAATCTGTACAGTGAGTTTACGCAGACCACGCAATAATTATACATCATTGGTAGACAGTTCATCATAATTCTCACTCATGCATGCTATTCTAAGAGAGGACAGTATGACATGGTTGACAGGTTCCTCAACAGAGAAGCCTAACCTGCAAATTCTGTTCAAAAAGGGACTGTCTGTGTGAGACAAATCCTATCACTTCCCTAATGGTCACACAACAGATATAGTAAGGAATAGTTAGAACAACTTTTTAGAAGAAAATTAAAGGATATTGGGGTTAATTTATTATAGCTCTGGAAAAATCACAAACTTTGTTGCAAGTGCCAGTTTTTGGTTAAATGTATGACTTTTTAGCTTTTTCTGACACACTTCCCACTATTCCAAAAAGTGGGTGCAGAAATGGGTGGAGAAGGGGTCCCATGGTTGTCGCCTCCACATCCCAACTCATTTAACATCATGTACACCAGAAAACTGGTGTCTATTACACCAGAAAGTCTACTGCAGCTCCTGAGTGGAGTAGATTTCAGTTCTGGTGCCCGGACAGCAGGAGATAATAAGAGGCGTTCCCACTCTAAATAAATGTGCTGGATCTTCCACCAGTAGGGTTTTTATTGAGACTGGCGTGTGAAATGCTGGTCTTAGTAAATGACCCCTATCTTTTTTCTTCTACTTTTAATGCACAGCACAGTACTTTCTTTAATACTGGTAAGTGAATATTTTCTTCATTCCGCACAACTTTACGAGGTGCACATTGACATCAATACTTGGATTGACCTCATGATGAAGTATTTTATAGTGAAGTTTAGAGGCTCTGTTTTTTTTTTATAGTTTTTTTTTACACTTTTCACATTCTGCTCATACTTACACATTGTGGAAGCTGGCTCAGTTCTCAGTTTACTATTTTCCTGATATCAAAGCTTTGAATGCTTTCTTTGTATCACGGCTGATAAATATTCTAATTTTAGTAGATAGGAGAAATTCTGTCATGAACAGATCTGCTGATAGTTCTTGTGAGGCATGTATACACTAGGAAAAGGTTTTGACTTAATACAAGAGTATAATACTTTTGTCTCCAGCATGAAAATTGCATCTTTTCTAGAGAGACCTATAGGTTCTCGGTTCAATTTCCAGTTTTGCAAGTGGAAAATTGCATTATGTCCTACTGTGACATTCCACCAGACAATACATATTTAATCCAATGCCTTCTGGTGTATTGAACATTTCAGATGACAGAGTGTGAACAGCCTACAGACTTGTAGTATACCTTAACATTTTTGCTGGGGAATGAAATTAAGAGTAAGCACTGGTCCCATTATTATGTTTTGAATATGTGATTGGAAAATAGCCTTGCATGTATTATTGAAATGTTCCAAGTGTACCAGGCTGTCTTCACCACTGTGCTTGTCAACTTCCTACAAGGATGAGGCCACATGCGCCATTGCAGCCAATGACTGGCCTCTGTGGGGAAGTGCCCTCAAGTGATTCAGCTCAGTAATGTGCTACTTAAGGACATTTCACCGCTGAGACCAGTCAATGGCTGCTATGGTGCACATAATTCCGCCCATGCAGGAAGTTTACAACTTTTGGAACCATGAAGCTGGAACAGAACTGTGGGGAGCAGGTAAGTATAGCTTTATTCGCAGGCCCTAATTGGTGAGAGGAAACGTAAAAAGAATTCCTGGACATCCCCTTCAAGGCTATGTACACCTTTGGGGCCATTTTTTAAATTATTGCATTGTACTTCTTTTGAACTAAAAATCATTATTTCAATTGTTCTTTATTAGCAATATGGAATCCTATTTTGTGTACATAGCTGTGATGCTATACTAACTGCCTGTGGATTTTCTCTCTGACTCCTTATCTCAGCTCTCTAACATTATAAAAACTCATTATAGCATTACATTGATAAGAATGTGGCTTAAATAAGTGTTTATGACCTCTCAGTAATTCAGAGATAAGGTTTATTAGATGACGGCACAAAGTGAAATTACCAGCCACACAGTTAGAAAAACAGTTAACCCTTTGTGACAGAATGGCTCAATATTTTTAATAAAGACCAATTGAAAATATGTTTTTTTAGTAAAAAATAAGTTAAATGCAGTCATAAAAAATTCCCTCCAAAGGTGTACATAGCCTTTAAGACTTTAAACCCGTTAAGGTTCAGTTAGTTAAAATCAATATTGAAAACGTTCCTGATCAATATGGTCAACAGTGACTTTACTAGAAAAGATTGTAGAAATGTAATTATTGTCTGATGTGGAATAAATGGACACCTCATCATTAAAGGGGTTTTTCGAGATTTTACTATCAGTATTTGATCGGTGGGGGTCCATCACCCAGGAAAGCAACAGCACTCGCAGTGGCACCATGGCCTTCTTTAATCTTTCCCTAGGCTATGTGGCATCATGTTCATTGGCCACTTGGCTTAGGCGTTGTGCTTGGTGAACAGACATAAGGACGTGGCACTACATGTGAGCACCAGTGCATTCTCAACAGCTGTGTGTTGGACCCCCCACTGTTCAGATACTGATGACCTATACAGAGGATATGTCATGAGTTGTAATGTCTCAGAAAACCCTTTTAAATGAAATATAAAATAAATTACCCAGTCAGAAGATTTAAACACAAGATTCCACATCTACATTTGGATGACATGTCCATCACTTATTAGTTAGTCCATCACTTAAGAGTTACAAAAAGACCTGCATTTTATGATCTGTAGGTAGAATACAAGTATTATAAAGTAATTATCTCTGATTTTATGGGGCTGATTTAGTAATGTATTAGCTACATTTTATAGTGACATTCTGAGAATTTAGCCAAATTGTCTGTTTAACATTTGCTACTTATATTATGTTGGGTGTGATGCCAAGCCTGTCATTGGTGATAATTTAGTCCCTCTGTAAGCTAGGATCAGATTAAATGGTATATTAAAGAATGATCATTTAAACATTATGAATATTTGTAGAATTGGCCATTTTCTCATACGCTCACTCTTTCCTAACGCTGGCTTGGTCATACAGACTATTGTGTTCATTTAATAGTTTTTACTGAAATGAAATGGCTAAAAAAAACTTTTTAACTTTCACAGATTTTGAAGGGTATTACAGTCCCCCACCCAATTTGTCAATAATGGATGGTTGATAGATTCTTAATGCCTTAATACCTCATTGATATAAGGAAATTCAGTCTACTGTAAATGCAGCTTTCTCCCCCAAATTAAAAAACAAAAAAACACTAGTAACATCTCCATATCTCCATTACACAGGGATACTTACCCAACTTTCTCGAATCCATATTCAAATGGAGTATACTACACTTAGAGTTACATGCTTTTTTAAATCTAATGTGAGGTGTAAATTTTCACTTAGATTCATTTCATAGAAGTTTGATTTATTGTTCTTTAGATTTTTGAAGTAGCTGCTCAAAGGTTGAAAGTGCCAAAGAAATCAAAAACCCAATGGTAAAGGCTGACTCCTAGAAATAAGACTTACACCCATGCCTCTCATCTCCCCTTTGGACATAAAAGAGCATATATCAAGCCGTGTCCAGTAAATCAAAGCTTGCTTTCTTCCTCATAAAGTAGAATAAAACAATAGATACAGTATTGATTTATTAATGGATGTGATGCAGACGATTCATCAGCTGGACTGAGATACTTTGAGCTTACCTTGGACTTCTTCTTCCAGCTACCGCATAGTGGTCAAGTGTATCACATTTAAAGGTTTTTCTTTAATACCGATGACCTACCCTCAGGATAGCCATCAGTATGTGAGTGATGAGGACCAATGCCTGGCAGCCACTGTTTGAAAAGGCTGTTTGAAGAGTCTGTAAAACCCTATGGCAGTTTCTTTGCACCTTACTAAGCACAGCGCTGTACATTGGATAGCGGCTGTGCTTGTTATTGCAGCTCAGGTCCATTCACTTAAAAGGGACTGAGCTGTGCCTAGGCCATGAGACTGATGATTGTTACCTCACTGGGCTAGGAAGCTGTTGCGGCACTCATGGAGCACTGCGGCCTCTTCAAACGGCTAATCGTAAGGGGTGCCGAGAGGCAGACCAATCTGATGTTGATGATATACTGTATCCTGAGGATAGGTCATCAATATTAAACACTCAGACAACCCCGTTAATTTCATCATAGACTTATTAATTAGACTATATAATTGTTGCACCCACAATAGACCCTATTAACAACAGGAACTAATTGACTATTTGTAAAAACAAAATTTCAGAACACAAATTGTCCTGTTTTACTGCAATTCTGATATAGAGAGGTGGACCTGGGCAGCTTACAACTACAGGGTGGGCCATTTATATGGATACACCTAAATAAAATAGGAATGGTTGGTGATATTAACTTCCTGTTTGTGGCGTATTAGTGTATAGGAGGGGGGAAACTTTTCAAGATGGATGGTGACCATGGCGGCCATTTTGAAGTCGGCCATTTTGGATCCAACTTTAGTTTTTTCAACGGGAAGAGGGTCATGTGACACATCAAACTTATTGAGAATTTCACAAGAAAAACAATGGTGTGCTTGGTTTTAACGCAACTTTATTCTTTCATGAGTTATTTACAAGTTTCTGACCACTTATAAAATGTGTTCAAAGTGCTACCCATTGTGTTGGATTGTCAATGCAACCCTCTTCTCCCACTCTTCACACACTGATAGTAACACCGCAGAAGAAATGCTAGCACAGGCTTCCAGTATCCATAGTTTCAGGTGCTGCACATCTCGTATCTTCACAGCATAGACAATTGCCTTCAGATGACCCCAAAGATAAAAGTCTAAGGGGGTCAGATCGGGAGACCTTGGGGGCCATTCAACTGCTACATGATGATGTGTTTCCCTCTTTATGCACTGAAGCTGGCACGTTCCCTGAGTTTCTACAGCAAGATGGTGCACCACCACATTATGGATGTCAGGTCCGAGCATTCCTAGATGAACAGTTTCCTGGAAAGTGGATTGATCGCCGTGGGCCAGTTGACTAAAGTTGGATCCAAAATGGCCGACTTCAAAATGGCCGCCATGGCCACCCATCTTGAAAAGTTTCCCCCCTCCCATATACTAATGTGCCACAAACAGGAAGTTAATATTGCCAACCATTCCCATTTTATTTAGGTGTATCCATATAAATGGCCCACCCTGTATTTGTTTTGGTGGACTTATGCCCTAGGCCCTTCAGGGATCTTACAAGGGAACACATCAGCACTGAGGCCAGTCATTGGCTGCAGTAGCCCCAAAGTGTTGCAAAAAAGGACATACTTCAATTAAAATAAATATTCTTCCAAAGGTGTACATAACCTTTAAACTTGTGAATAATGATTAGAAAATTTCTTAGGATTCAATTTGGGTCCAATTCAGACAAATTGTCTGGCCAAGTCAATTCGGGCCAACATTTTATAGTAATTAATTTCTAATTATATCTATAATGAGATTTGAGTTTTTTTAATATGATACCAAGCTCTAAATCAATTAGTATAGATATAGATATAGAATTAAAATACTATTTCGCATGCCTGCAGCCACCAGTAGAGGGAGCTTAGGAGCTTATTGCAGACTGCCTTTTCATTGAACCTAATTATAAAATAGTATGCAGTAAGTTTTTAAGCTCCCTTTATGGCAGTTGGAGGCAACTAATCTTGTTTGACACAAATTAATAGTGCTCTGATTGCCTGGAAAAGTCACTGCCTTGTTTTCACTCTCACTATCTTGATTGTCCTAAATCAAAACACACAGTTTGGTAAAATTAGTAATTTTTTTAAAAAAATTTGGGCCTAATTTCCAAATTTTACTCGGTTTGCTCATTTCTTCTTGTATTGCTGGGATGGCCAACCTGTGGTTCTCTAGATGTTGTAAAACTACAATTCCCACCATGCCCTGCTGTAGGCTGATAGCTGTAGGCAGTCTGGGCATGCCGGTAGTTGTAGTTTTGCAACAGCTGGAGAGCCGCAGGTTGGCCATCCCTGTTGCATTGTGTCAGGCACCTACCAGTTTTGAGGGAGAAGTGATAATGGCACCTACCATGAGAAATCCTGCTCACTAAGGCCTCATGCACTCGACTGTGTGACGACCGTGCCTGTATTGCGGCCTGCAAACAGAGGGTGTGTGCGCACTGTTTTACGGATGTGGACTCATTCACTTGAATGGGTCTGCAACCTGGAAGATACAGAGTGGAGGCAAGGAGTGGAAGGCCATGTAAGCACTACAGAGCGCTTCTGTGGCATTTCGGTCCATGTCTCCGCACCGCAAAAAAATTGAACATGGTCTATTTTTTTGCGGTGCAAACAGATTGCGGACCAATTCAAGTCAAATAGGTATTCATCCATCAGCAACGGCCACACAGATGGTACATGTGCATTGGAGACCGTAATTTGTGGTCCCCAATGCACAGAACGGGCGTGTGCATCAGCCCAAAGCCTGGGCCTGCTTGGTCACTTGCATAGACTGGTGTAAAACCCTTTGCCCATTCATTTTGGAATGAAGGAGTCTATCCATAAGGAAGACTTGACTTCTGGGTTGGCACATTAAATTCCCAGCAAAACTTTTTTATTTTTTTTTTCTAATTGTGGCTTTCCATTTTCTTACTTTACATCTCCTGCAGCAATAATAAAAGTGTGAACTTTTATTCCTTCATCAATCCCTAACTCTTCTTCTCGCACAAACAAACCCAAGGGACGGGCATGAGAAGCAAGTTGTCTGCCGTTCTGTACACACACTCAGTCCTTGTCAGGAGTCTTCACTTCCCCGCAGACAATATAAAAGTGCAACTGCACATTTTGGAAAGTAGAAGAGACACTTAAATTGCATATCTCTAATACTTGATAATCTGGGTCTGATATGACATTTATCATCTTGTGTGGGCAGACACATGATAACCACTCCAAGAAGATGAATGTCACAACAAACCAGCAGCTTTATGGATTTTCTCTTTTTCCGTGTGCCGCAGATGTGAGCTGATACTGCTGAAGTTTTGTCCGCAGAGTAAAGTGCTGTTTAGAGGGAATTGCTGCATAACGTCCAACTTCACGGCCACTCAGATTTAATTGGGTAATCACTGTAATTAGTTTCACTTCCCATGGGCCTTGTTCAGGTTTAGATGTCGATTTAGAAAGGAGGATGAATAAAAATACCTGCTATCCTCATCCCCTCTCAGACCTCCAATTAGGACTGATCCTAAGAGATTAGCTATAGTAAAAATAATCAGATGTAGTGTTATTCATGACATGTCTGGTGTATTAATGTGCGTATTCCCCATGGAATATCCATACTGGAGCTTCTTCTCATATAACTATGTGTTGTGCTATTCCTCTGTTATTCCTCTGGGTGTTACCAGTTGGGGGGTGTCTCTGCACAGTTTGACACTGATTGGATAGTCTTAGACTGTATAGGTACACCCCTTATCCCCACCGGTATGATCCATTTGCAGATTCATTAGTAACCTTCCTGTTGTAAATGAGGAGCAGAACAATATACAGTTATAAGAAAAGACTCTCCAGAAATGTTATATCATAGGGAATAAAATCACTTAATAAAACAAGACATTTCAGAAGAGGCGACAGGCCCGAACTGGTAACATTCCTAATTAATTAATCATGGCATCCCTGGAAGGTCCATAATGAGACCCAATGTGCCCAGCTTTATTTATAAACAATCCTGTAGTGTTTTTTAATTTTAATGCAAATAAGGTCAACATTTTTATGCTATTTAATTTCATAGTTTGGAGCTTTGCTAATCTGATACTGAGTTCTAAATCAATTACATAGACGTAGATTTAGAACATTATTTTGGCTGCCTGCAACCACCAGTAGAGGGAGCTTGCTGCATATTGCTTGTACATTGAACCTAATGATAAAGCAGAATGCAGTAAGTTTTTAAGATCCCTTTAGTGGCAGACAACTGATCTTATATATTTTTAATCTTTTCCTGTAGATCAAAGAAGGGGGATGAAAAACATACTTCAGTCATTATAAGTAGTGATGAGTGAATCCGAATTTCAGGATAAATTTGATTCGACACAAAGCCGAAATTTCTCATGCTTCGTGGTAGCAAATCAATTTAACCTGAAATAATCTAAAAAAAAAAATCATACCTGATCCATTTGCTTGCGACGGGCCATCTACCACCATTGTGCTTGAAGATCTCAGCCGAAATCCAGTGGGCGGTGATGTATGATGGCACCACGTCGGCCGGCATGATGACATCATCTCAGGCCACATGAGATTTCGCACCAAATCTTCAAGCAAGATGGCAGTGCCCGTCTCAAGCAAATGGATCAGGTAAGTTTTTTTTTTTTCAATTTTACATCGGATTATTGCTATCAGATGCTGCAATCGTGTATAAACGCAGCATCTGAGGAGTACAATGATGGGGGGGGGGGGGGGGCAGCGCAATCACCGTTCCCTTTCATTGCACCCACTACTTACAAAGAAATGCACTGTGTCACAAAGAAGATTTTTTGGGAAAATTCGGCAAAGCTGTCAAATCAAATTTTATAAAAGTTTGCTCTAATGATAAGCATATACTAAGAAATTACCCATAATTAGCACAGAATTCTAAGCCTCATAGTGACATGGTGTTTAAATGTATACAGTGGGGCAGATTTATTAAATTATCTTTAGAGTGAATTACACCAGATTTATTGAAAAGTGCATGCCTCTTAATTTGCACTGTCTTAACGTTAAACAATAAGGAGGCGTCATTTCCCCAACATAGAAAATTGCATTAATTCCATTTTTTTACACATGTGATACCCCGAATTGTGATTGTGATTTTGTACATATTTGGTTTGCCCACCACTGGCTCAAATTATTGAGACATTTGTCAAATAAATCACTTTTATGTGGTTAAAGGTGTTGGACAATCTATACCTAAAATTGTAAAAAGCCCATAAACGGTAATGTTTTATACATGTAATCATAGGTGATTATGTATTGTATTCCAGCTCTTAAGATGAGGGCCACCGGCTGCCCAGTATCGGCATCGTCAGTACAGTAACCTAGAATCCTCCATGTACACAGGTGGCTGTGTTAACGTCACCGATATCAGCACAGCCTGTGGCTTTTATCTTAGGAGCTGGAGTACAGTACATGATCACTTACGTTTGCATTTTTAAAATATTACAGTTTATGGCCTTTTTCAGTTTTAGGTATAGATTGGTCAACCCCCTTAATATCAATAATCAATAGATTTTAATTTCCCTTTTCCTACTTTTACAGGCAGAGGAAGCATAATACAGATATAGCAGGGCTGACATTGTGTAATGGAGAAGCTGTTTGCTGGTTCAGCTTATCGTGATATAACCCATGTGATGTGACTAGTTTTCTTAGGACTGCAGGTTAATCTACTGCATTATTTCATCTCAGATACGTCTCACCTTGCAGACCCAACGCAACATCTAGAATGTCAGTTTCAGCTAACAGGTGCAGTTTTTCTTCTCGTGCCACATATGCACCACTGCTAGACACCTCTGTATGTTAAGAATTAATTATCTCAAACGTGACAGGATATATTTAAGCCGGGCTGCTCCTCCCCCTTCTACATGTAGACCAACACATTAATGTATTCTCAGTAACTTGACATCTAAGTGAACAGCAGAGGCTTTCTTCTTCTTGTAAGAAACTGAAGGACCTTTCCATGGCAATGCCCTAGTGCTGTAACACTGACAATGCTCCTGGTAATTGGATTGTACCTTATTTATTGGCTACTGCTCTCAAACTACTGTTAAGGTTTCTAAAATATATCTAAAATGAATTTTAAAAAAGAAAAAAAGCGGCAGCACTATAATGTGAAGGCTCTAGATTGGAGCCGAAACGTTTCGTGTCCCACATGGGTAAATAAACCTCTTTCCATTTTTATTTTTTGAGAGTGCTGCCCTTTTTTTCTATTAAAATTAATTTTACAAATCATTTTTGAGAAAATAGTAATATAGCAAAATATTTGTTATTTTTCATTTCCATTTAGTACATTGTATAATATCACTTGGTAGAGACAGATCAATAGACAAGAGAGATGTACAGAGATAAGCAGACAGGTGGATGGAGAGATAGATGATTGATAGATAGATAGATAGATAGATAGATAGATAGATAGATCGATAGACATATAATTTATCAAGTTCTACCAAGGGGTGGGATAGGATATGGAGGAAGTAAAGGGACACAGAAACCAAATATACAGGTACGTAGATACAGATGTATAGATAGATAGATAGACAGACAGACAAATGATTGGATAGATACAGTGGGGGAGATTTATCAAACTGGAAACATAGCAACCAATCAGATTCCACCTTTCATTTTTCATAGCCCCTTAGAAAATGAAAGGTGGAAACTGATTGGTTGCTATGGGCATCTAAACCTGTTCTATTTTACACCAGCTTGATAAGTCTTTGCTTCATCAGTAGATAGATAGATAGATAGTTATTAGACAGAATATAAACATGATAGATGATATGAGATAATAGTTTAGATAGATAGATAGATAGATAGATAGATAGATAGATAGATAGATAGATAGATAATAGAAGATAGATAGATAGATAGATAGATAGATAGATAGACAGACATATAATTTATCAAGTTCTACCAAGGGATGGGATAGGACATGGATGAAGTAAAGGGAGACAGAAACCAAATATACAGGTACGTAGATACAGATGTATAGATAAATAGATAGACAGACAGACAAATGATTGGATAGATACAGTTGGGGAGATATATCAAACTGGCAACATAGCAACCAATCAGATTCCACCTTTCATTTTTCATAGCCCCTTAGAAAATGAAAGGTGAAAACTGATTAGTTGCTATGGGCAATTAAACCAGTTCTACTTTACACCAGTTTGATAAGTCTTTGCTACATCAGTATATAGATAGATAGTTATTAGACAGAATATAAACATGATAGATGATAGATAATAGATAGATAATAGATAGATAGATAGATAGATAGACAAATGATTGGATTGATACAGTGGTGGAGATTTATTAAATTGGAAACGTAGCAACTTTGATACACAGTGGTGGAGATTTATTAAATTGGAAACATAGCAACCAATCAGATTCCACCTTTCATTTTTCATAGCCCCTTTGGAAAATGAAAGGTGGAAACTGATTGGTTGCTATGGGCATCTAAACCTGTTCTATTTTACATCAGTTTGATAAGTCTTTGCTTCATCAGTATATAGATAGATAGTTATTAGACAGAATATAAACATGATAGATGATATGAGATAATAGTTAAGATAGATAAATAGATAGATAGATAGATAGATAGATAGATAGATAGATAGATAATTTATCAAGTTCTACCAAGGGATGGGATAGGACATGGATGAAGTAAAGGGAGACAGAAACCAAATATACAAGTACGTAGATACAGATGTATAGATAGATAGATAGATAGATAGATAGATAGATAGACAGACAGACAAATGACTGGATAGATACAGTGGGGGAGATTTATCAAACTGGAAATATAGCAACCAATCAGATTCCACCTTTCATTTTTCATAGCCCCTTAGAAAATGAAAGGCTGAAACTGATTGGTTGCTATGGGCAATTAAACCAGTTCTACTTTACACCAGTTTAATAAGTCTTTGCTACATCAGTATATAGATAGATAGTTATTAGACAGAATATAAACATGATAGATGATAGATAATAGATAGATAGATAGATAGATAGATAGATAGATAGATAGATAGACAAATGATTGGATTGATACATTGATACAGTGGTGGAGATTTATTAAACTGGAAACATAGCAACCAATCCGATTCCACCTTTCATTTTTCATAGCCCCTTTTGAAAATGAAAGGTGGAAACTGATTGGTTGCTGTGGGCATCTAAACCTGTTCTATTTTACACCAGTTTGATAAGTCTTTTCTACATCAGTATATAGATAGATAGTTATTAGACAGAATATAAACATGATAGATGATATGAGATAATAGATAAGATAGATAGATAGATTATTATTAGTAATAATCACCATTTTACCTTGTTATAGTATCACCAGAGCTTCTTATCTGGAACTGTGAATTCATTATAAATTGGTATTTTACAAATTTTTGTGCTCCTGTTCTCATCAACTTTGTAGGTATTAGGAGACCTTAGACATCTCTTTATTCTTATGACATGTCTCCTTTGATAACCATGTGTGTGGTTTTACTGGCCTGATGAAGACTGACTCACTCATCGTGGAGATTAAGTTCAAAAGAATAAAGAAAGAGAAAGATGAGAATTAAATAATATCTATAGGTCAAAGTAATTTCCCCTCTTAGAAATAACTGTCATACTGTATCTCCATGGCTTGAATTAAGATTTCTTATGAAGAATCGCTCATCTTTTTTAATATACTTTCAACAAACTGATATTTCCTTTAATATATTCTCCTTTGAAGAGCCACCATACAGGGCCCTGGAATTAGTTTGTTTTTCACTGATAATAAGACATTTATAGCAATCACCTGGAAAGTGAGTCAGAGTTTCTCTTATGTGTGATGTTTTTCCTTATTCTATATAGTCATTTCTTTTTTATAACATATTCACTGCTTACCTGTACTTACCATTAATAAGAAATTCCACATTTAAAGGCATCCTTAAACAGCCCTTTAAAGGGGTAAATATCAGTGTCCCCTGCTGTGGCTGACACTGCTTGTCCATGGCCCCCAATTTATACTACATTTCATATGCCAAAATTGTGGCAGGCCACAACTCCTCATGCCAATAACTGCTGATTGCTGGGGTTCAAAAGCCCAACACTTCTCAGCAGGCTTGCTGCATGTTCAAAATGGGGTTATCACATGGAGACAATCCCTTTCCATATGCCCTCTTAGGACTTCATAGGGGTAAATCCTCTATTTGTGATATCTTGCTATGAGCCAGAATAGGGAGACATTCCATAAGAGTGGTCAGCCAAGGCCAGCTACAAATTAGTGGGTCTTCCAGATAGAATGATGGCCTTCATGAGAAAAATTCTCTGTTTAGAAATGTATGATGCGCATGTACAGTACATGTCCAATAGATGTGGGTCCCACCTTTTACATCTCAAGTATAGAGGTTCCCCTGATTGTGGCTTTTACTCAAAATAGAGGTGACTAACATTTGCGAAACAGCCAAGCTCACTCAATTTTCCCAGTATAAATTCTGTGCATAGCTGTGCTGGGAGGGTTGAGATGCCAACCAGTCAAAAACTGACTGGTCGTCCTATAAGTGAGGCTGCTAGCCCAGCCACACAAGTCCCTGGCTCAACGTCCAATCCTAGAGCTAGGCTGGATATTTATGCTATTTCATTACTGGTTATATATGCATCCTGTGCTTTGTCATATCTCTAGACCTGTAGTTTACCCTCTGTGTGCTGACTATGGCTCATGTCTGGATCAACCTCTTGTTTGCTGATTTGGCTTCTTCTGATCCTCCTGGTATTTTGACTGTGACTAGTCTCTGGTTAACCCTGTGTCTGCTGTTCCTGCTTATATTAATTCTACTGGTAAACTGACCTTGGCTTGTCTGTGGATTAACCCCTTGTGTACTGCATCAACCATGTTTTTCTCTCCTGTTTTTGACCCTGCTATACTGACTTCTCTTTGTACCTCCTTGGTCATTCTGGTAGGTCTGCCACTAGTGTGCCCTCAACAGTTTTCTTCTACCAACTTTTGTAGATATAACCTGGGTCCTTAACTGCAAAGTCCTTGTGGTGGGCTCTGGTGAAGAACCTAGGGATAGGCTTAGCTTCCTACTACCTGGAGTGGGTTTGGAAGACTGGTAGCTGTTTTGGGGTATATTGGCTATTGCCTGGACGGAGACCTTAGAATTTCCTAACACTCAATGTGTAACTGATCACCCATTTTACCAACTGAATAAATTACCATAGAAATATATGATCAAATATGCTTTATATTCTCAAAATATTCTGTGTAAGAAACTGCAGTGCTTTTTGGAAATAGCAAAATTGGAGATGACATCTATTCTTAATATATTTCATAAAAATGTGTCATATAGGTCATCATTTAATATTACCATTGGGTTAATTAAGGAGTCTCTCATGGTTTATATTCTAATTCTGTAAGACAAACTTTTCAAAACTTCTTCAAGAATATTAGCAGAGCTTTGCAAAAGTATGGGGACCTGTTAGATGTGCAAAAAGGCAGACCTACTGAGTCACTCGTGGGTTGTTTGTCTTGACAAAAATACCAATTAGCTGTGGTGGTGATGCTAAACTGTGGATTTTAATGATGAGCCATGGGAAATGCCAGGAGCTGTGCCATACTTAACGTGACAACGTGTATCAGAGTTATGTTCTGTCAGAGTTTTAACAGCGCTTCTGGGGCTACATATATTCCCTCATTTATAAAATATATGTTTCCAAGAAGAGGAAGATTGATTCAGCACAAATGCTGCCAGCTTTATGGATGCATAAAGGACAAAGCAATGCATGCTAAGCAGCAACTATACCTAAATCATAGGGATTACCCACTGTCATAGAAAAACATTACATTAAGTGAGGTTAAAAACAGCAATGAGGCAAGAACCCCCTGGTAGAAAATATACAATATGCATTTATTTCCCTTTAAAAATTGCAGGAAACTGTACAACAAATTTAGAGTAAGATCTAGAAATCAACTGATCTGAGCCGACCATCTTTTCTAAGAACTCTGCTTTCTGCCATTCCTCCTAGAAATATATGAATAGACTAACAACTGGATTTTACCATTCTCCTTTTCATATGTGTATGTCTGTGTGTAGGTAGGTATACCCTCAACTGGTAACTCCCAAATGTAAAGTTATTTATAAAGTTCCAGAAGGAATTAAAGAGGGATGGCACAAGATAAGATTCCACAGAAGTCGAGCATTTACAATAGAACACATGTCGGGAGTGGTGACAAGTCTTCTATAATGTATGGTGTATTGTAAGGGAATTTTTAAGTGACTAATTGGTTCTTCCCTTTAATTCAGTTTAATACTCTGTGTAATAGTTTATAAGTTTCCCTTGTAATGAAGCTGGTTACAGATAATACCCATCGCCCATTGTGCTGATAAGACCACATTCCTGAGTGATCTCAGAGACATGCGTGATGCACACTAGAGGAGGGGCTAACAGGTTAAAACTCTGCTACCCACCTTTCTCAGCAGAATCCACGAGACCCTCCATTCTCTATTCTAGGTAGGATGTTGGTATGATTTGCCCTATCTCTTTTCCACCTTGGGGTGTCAGTCATGTGTTATAATGGGGTAGACAGCCATGGGTTATGATCATGATCTACGGAGTCTCCACCCCATTTAGGCTGGTGATGTTTATTTACTTTATTTTATTATTCTGTATGTGATTTCTTTGTGTTATCGTATATTTAATCACACTTAGTAAATATATTTATTCACTAAGCCTGCATAAGCTTAATCATTCTCAAATCTTTAGAATTCATGTGACGTTACACCATATTACCGATGCTGACACCATAGCATTGCCCCTCGTCTCCTTGACAGGGTTGCCAACCAGAATTTTTCTTTTTTCTGGACAATTTAACCCAAAATCACGGACAGACAAAAATTTTTACGGACATGTTGGAGAATTATAAGGAATGATAAAGATTAAAAGTAATACAGGTCTATAACTCAATGTACTAATAAGAACTCTTTACCAGCATTTACTGTGAGCTGTAAAATTATCACCAAAATAATCTAGTCAACTACCACTAGCCTAAAAAAAAAATAATAATAAAATTCATGAACATGTCTATTTTTTTCACGGACACAGGAAAAAAGTTGCCTATTTTTAGAAATTTCTGGACAGTTTGCAACCCAGCTCCTTGATTGGGAATAGGCAATATCACCTTTTACTTATGTAACCTCAAAATTCATTGAATTTTCTTTATGGGACCTAATACTACCTAATAAATTGCTGGTCCTTATTTCAAGAGGATCTGTCACATCTCCTGATGTCTGTTTTAGTATCTATCTCTAATAACAATTCTGGAGTATCTTTTCTTATGACCTTATTCCTGCTAGAAATTATGAAGGAATTGCTCCCAGTCTGCAATAACAGTCCAACTGGGTTTTACCAGTTGGGGAAGGCTCCCTGACACTATCCAATCAGTACCACCAGTTTCAGGCAGTGCAGGGACACTCCCCCAACTGGTACCACCCAGCTGCACTTTTATTGCAGACTGCTTGTAATTTATTTGTAAACCTCTAGTTGGAATTTAATATGTACAGCACAAAAACACCTTACAATATAATTATATATTATCTACACTTGTTATTACATAGGGAATCCAAGTAGATACTAAGACATGTCAGAGGAGGTGACACTTTTCAATCCATTTGTATTGATATTAAAGATGAAGTGATTAGCACCAAACCTGCTCATTGCAGATCAAATTAGACAAAAGTGACTAGATTTATGTCTTGGCCACCCAGTATTGTATCATAAATACTTATTCAAATATGTGTGAACAATGGGGGTCATTTATCAAACTGGTGTAAAGTAGAACAGGCTTAGTTGCCCATAGCATCCAATCAGATTCCTACTTTCATTTTCCAAAGGAGCTCTCCAAAATGAAAGGTGGAATTCTATTGGTTGCTATGGGCAACTAAGCCAGTTCTACTTTACACCAGTTTGATAAATGACCTGCAGTATTTGTCAATATTTGACTCAGTATTCTAACAATGTGACACCTGGTAATGTCTTTTTTTTCTAGCTGCATGGTTGGCTATTGTAGTAAATGTCCACCAATGTATGTGATAAGTCAACTCTGTGAGGGACATTTTACTATGCTTTTTATGCCATTATTATGGCGTTAAAAATGTACACCAGAATTACACCATAATTTGCAGCTTTTTAAGCTTCTCTCCACTTTTCTGAAGGGCTGCAAAAAGGGGTGGGGCTTAGCAGGGGCGGGGATTTACACCACTTGCCGCATTTACTATAACTTTCATCAAAAAGTGGTGGAAGTTATAGCTGAAGTCATATAGCTGAGATGCGCCTAATATATTAAGAGGCAGGGAGAGTAAGGCTGATACGTGAGTATGCCAGTCTTGTTATATCTCCTCCCTTGAGTGTTCAATTATGCATTTTACCAGTTCTGTTTTATATGTATTTTTAATGCTTCAGCTTCAAAAGTACAAAAATAATAATAAAAATAATAAAAAAAACCTTCTACATTTCTATTTTCTACACTAACTTTTTATTATTACTTCTTTATATTTTCCAGACGGCAAGGTAGAAGTAACAAAAGAAAGTGTAAAGCTATGCACTATGGGACCAGGAAAAGTATTCGGAGAGCTCGCTATCCTCTACAACTGCACCCGCACAGCAACTGTAAAAAGTAAGATTTCGCTCTGTTAATTATCTGCACAGTTTGGTCTCGCTAATGCCCTGTAAATATTTGATGTGCTGTAAAGATACAGAGGGGAAACAACGCCATTGTTATAAACAAGATACATCACTTTTATTCCAAGTTTCCATTTCTTTCCAAAGTTAATGGAATATTGTAACACTGGTGAGCCTTTCTACACCTTTGTACGATTATCTTCTAGGAGTATGGATGTGAATCTCAAAGTGGAAAATGAGGAATTATTTATCACATTTGTTCATTTCCAGGGATCTCAAGCTTCTGATTGTTAGGAAGTCCACCAGCCCTAACGACTTAATTAGAAAAAAGAATTGGCTATTTTCTTTCCCAGAAACAGTGCCACTGTTGTCTATAGGCAGTGCTTGGTATTGCAGCTCAGCTGCAAGGATTACTGGTACTGGTAGAGGGAAATGAGTGGAGCATAGTAAGTAGAAAAAAAGATATTCATCTCCACTGTCTGAATTTTTGGCTAAGTCCAGTTTTGTGATAGAAAGAAATAACAGAGTGTCTCTTGAATTTGGTATTGCTGATATATTCCTTAGAGATATGTAATCTGTGTAGGACAGAGCGTGACTTTTAAAAAAAATGTATTTAAAGGGGCTATCCTATGAGTATGTAAAAAATTAAAATCAGACATCATGTAGTACATGACAATCTCTTTCTAACAAAGTTTGAGCCAGCCCTGTATCTCGCATTGATTTAGAGATCTCCCCATTCATTGCCCCAATTTCTTTGCTAGCTTTATTTCAAGCTGGCAGTTCAGGAGACGTGTCCTTTATGCTGCAGTTATACTGCAATTGTCTGCCTATCACAGCTCAGGGGGCTCTCTCCCAGTCATGTTCAAGGGCCTGTCCTTTCTGCTGCAGCTCTAACTGTAGAAGATACAGCTGGTAGCAATTGAAGGATGAAACTGAGCATGTGTGTCCACCTCAGCAATGTTACTGAAGTGAACAGAGAAATAATGAAATGAACAGACAGCAGATGGCCCTAAACATATAGATTTTTGTGAATAACCCAATGGTTATGATATAAGTTTTATTATTTGGTGTTACAAAAGTATTCAGATCCAGATGCTGGTTTGAAAAATATTGAATATTTTTCATAGGGCAACCCCTTTAAATGGTGAGGGTCTAAAGTTTAGAACCTGTCTTCAGTATTCCCTTTTACTGAGGATGCTTATGATACAGTAGATGTTCCTGCTTATATATTTTTTATTACATTACTACAAGTATTTACTTTATGACCCATGTATGTATAGAACAGTCCTGGGTTGTGGTGTTAGTTGGATTACTCCATGAGAATGGAACACCTGCTAATTGGTGAGGAAAAGTTAGCAAAAAGGAGCCTAACTGGTGAAGAATCTGGTGGGACATGTGCCCAGTGATAGGTGCTGGACAGGGAACAAGACACTCATCCTTGGCCAGATACAAGTCTATGCCAATCAAATAAATATTCACCTTGGGTAAAGGGTAGACTAGCTACAGCTCTACAAGTGGTGGTTGACAGGTAAGTCTAAGATCAAGTTTACACAGTGCAGAAGCTGATGTGTCTTTCAGTGTGGATATAGAAACTAAGAAACTAGAAAAGCCCCCTTCCGTTAGGATTTACTCTTGGATTTGCCTGATAAAAATGCACAAAAAATACATCAAAAACTGTATCAAACTGACTTAAGGGGGCTGTCTGAGATAATATAAAAATCTGAGACAAGCTCTCCAATAGCCTAAAATTTGATTTGCCACAAAGCTGAATTTTCTCGCGCTTCGTGGTAACGAATTTACCGGAATGGCAGTAAAAAAAAAAAAAAAAAGTCTTTCCTCATCCATTTGCTCGCAGTGGACCAGCCATCGCCATCTTGATTGAAGGTCTCGCATGAAATCCCATGCGAGGTTACGTATAATCTTCAATCAAGATGTCGGCGGCCGCTCTGTTGCGAGCAAATGGATAGCTACGGTAAGTAATATTTTTTTTTTAAAATTTCACACTCTCTTATTACTGTCAGATGCTGCATCCGAGGCATACAATGATGAGGAGTGGTGCAATTGCCACTCCCTGTCATTGCAATGACTACTTACAAAGAAATGCACTTCATGATGAAGTAATTTGTCACAAGGTGATTTTTTTTTGTTAAATTAGGTGAAGCAGCTGAATTACATTTTTGAATACTCATCTTTAGCCTAAAATTTAAAAAAATCATGTTATACTCAACCAGTTCTCCAGCACCAATCTCTGCAGTGTTGGTCCGCTCCTCCTGATACTGTTTTTTCTACAAACTGCAGCGGTGAAGTGCTGTGATATGGCACATGACTGCTGCAGCCAGTCACTGTCCCAGCTGTAAACCTCTCAGAATAGTGGTTGGCTGCAGCAGTCACATGGCAGCCGCAGCATGCCATCACTGTAGTCTGTAAAGAGTCAGTGACAGGACGACCGAACTAACGCTGCAGATATAGGTGCTGGAGAACGGGGTGAGTATACCATGATTTGTTACGACAAAGTATTTTAAGCTTTTAGAGAGCTTGTTTGAAATGTTTAATTCTTTGACATCCCCTTTAATGTTTTGTTTTAAAAAACGTATACTGTCTACTAGAGAACAACAGTGTCGAACTAACACTTTGAACTGACCTGGAAGGACAACTCCGTTCGAAGTGTAGTGGCTGATCCATGGTATTGTAGCCAATCTCCCATAAACGTGCATCAAGGCTAGTTAGCTCCGTACTAATGAATTGTGCCTCCTCAATACTTTTCCTTACAAGCTTTGTGCACAGGGCTCAGCCATATGAGACCTAATTCATCAGATTTACCACAAATAACTACATAGAACTGTACTGAACATGTGGAACACATCTAGACTTAATGGAGGATTTATGGAGTCCATGTGTGTGGCATCTTAACAGAGATTCTGAACATTAAAGCTTGAGATATTAGGATGATCTTGGCCGATCATCAAAAACCCACTAATGGTTTAAATACCTTGGATTTGCGATGCATAAACTGCTGTGTAACGAAAATCTCGTAAATGTGAAATCTAATGGGGGATAAGGGTCACCTTCCTGGTGCACTTTTCCACCTCCAACGTGACCAAACTCTGTCATTGTTTTGAAGATACAATATTTTAAACTTTATTTGACATCCTAAACTTTTCACCTCACTGAACCTGGATTTCATGGCTGTGTCTGATTTTTCTAAAAGAAAAGAAAACAATGTCCCTGCCAGGTCTTTTAACATGGATTATTTTACATTCTACTTACCACTGACCTCAGCCAAGCTGTTTATATTTCAGTGTGGTCCAACTTTTACAGGTGTGTGGCCAGATTTATTACTATGGACTTTCTGGAGTCAGCGCTGTGTACACAGTCGATTCTCTTCTGTTTTTTTATTGTAAGCATATTGTTAAAGTTCAAACACTGGGAAAAATGTATTCTTGCCCACCAATGAACTTTCCATTTTATCTGTGTATCCAATGGGACCTCTGTGAGTGTCTAGTCACACTTGGATTATTTTGGCTCTACTCATATTTGGATTGAGGCTTCTCTTATGAACATCCAAAAAATTTGATTCGGCTGCTTCGCCAATCACAATTATGAATTACTTTGTCAAGAATCACATTCCATTGTATGTAGCGGGTGCAATGATGGGGGAGCGGCGATCACGCCAACCCCGTCATTGAACCCCTTAGATGCGCTCATCACTGATCGCGGCATCTGACATTAAAATTGAGGCCTTTCAGGGATTAATCAGGGTTAAAAAACATACTAAACTTATTCATTTGCTTGTGGAGAGGCCGTCGTGGCCACTTTGACTGAAAAAACCACGTGATGACATAATCACGCTGCCGGGCATGGTGTCATCATCACTGATGACGTCACACGCGTGACACGAGTGTTTTTTTTCAATCAAGATGGCTGTGATGGCCCCTCCGTGAGCAAATAGATGAATTGAGTATGTTTTTTCTTTTTTTTTTTTTACTGCCATTTCAGGAAAAATAGATTCATTACCACAAAGCACCAGGAAATTCGGCTTCATGGCAAATCACATTTTTCCTGAAATTCGTATTGAAGTCAATTTGTTCGACTTCGATTTGTTAAACACTAATCCTGTTGACTTATAAGTGAGTTTGGTTGAAGTTTTGTCATGGAATGCTCTTCTGGCCATCAAAGCAATCGAACTTGCAACTGGGGCTCCACTCTGAACATATGTTATTTTTCATAAGGTATCTGCTGCTCTTTGACAGTAGGATACTCCAGCATGATGGATTTAAGGTGGAAACCTGGATGATCCATTGTAAGTCAAAGGTGATAAATAGAATAGATCTTAATCAATTGTATGGATCCTAATGATGGATCCGTCAAAGGGATCATAATCGTGCATAGCAGATCTGGCTTACGCTAGTTTCACACTAGCATTTTCAATTCCGCTATTGAGATCCGTCATAGGATTATTCTCCATACAGTATTAATCCGAAGTTTTGAATGAAGCGACTTTGGATGTAGCATCCAAAGCTCTCTTTGCTTATCACTAGTGGCCACCCTCCATTCCTTGTGGGCAGCCTAAAATAGCCAAGGGCTGGCTCAGCTATCTTTGGCAGTCCCATAGTGGTGAATAGAGTAGTGGCCGTGCTTGTGCTATGGGACTTCCGAAAAAAGCCATGTGCACTTGCATGGCTATAAATTTTAGGAACTCTCGTAGAAATGAATGGAGGGCATTCTTTTCATGCGTAGTGCGCTCTCCTTCATATTCGGGGGCCCATTGCGAAGACAGGTGAGGGTCTCAGGGGTGGGACCCACACTTATCTGCCTTTAATGGCATATCTTAGTGATATGACACAACCCTTTTAATCTGTCCCCACTGGCTTCAGATTCACCACAATTATTAAGAGGCGATAGTTGAACGTCTGTGTAGATTTATGTGCCAAAACAGCAATCTACATGAGCTGGTGTAGATTTCCTCTATAATTTAGATTATGACAGATGTGGCAGGCTGGCTAAACTAGCCCTGTTGTTCAATTTTTTGTGGAAAAGTAGAAAAAATTAAAAAAAAAATTCACAACCACGTACATACAGGGGATAATAAATGCCCACCTTTAACTTGTTTCCTCCAAGCAAGTTTCACTATGCTCATGTTCTCTTCCTATTCTGTAGACAGTCAGACAGTATGAATGTCTTTTCTTTCATCTACTAAGTATTTTTCATCATTGCGCTTTCGTTTTTTTCTTACATGAATTTATTTTCAACCCCTACCCGCTGTACGTCTGCTTGTCCAATGAGGAATCTGTGGTTTACCTGACAGATGATATTGTAAACAATCACGGCGGTCGGATTTTCGGTGGTTTAATGTTATTGTATGTCCATTTCTTTTAAACCTGAAGTAGTGGGATATATCGAATCTCCTAAGCTCCCTCAAGCATTTGTTATTGGAGAGGAGATTTTGAATGACACCTCAAAATTACCTGCAGCAAAAAGAGGCAGCTGAGGGAAATCTCTTTGTTGTGTTGGAGGTTTTCGAGTCCTGCAGTGGGAATAAGAATGTCCAATCTGTCACTTCTCTAGAAATGTAAGGAAAGCCATTGAAACTGAAAAAAGGGAAAAAAAAACAAGGGACTTTTTAAAAAAAAATATTCTTGGAGTCATAGTCATTGTTTTCACTTTGATACAGTTATTTAGATGTTACAATTTCAAATACCATGCTGCAAGTCATGAATTCCAATTTTGTTCTGGCATGGATATCTGTTTTCTTGTCGCTACATATGTTATTTTATCTAGCCATGCTTTGCCCTCATTAGCAGAAGCTAGAAAATTTGCAGGAGGATGTCAATTTGCCTTCAGATTTCCTGTTTTTACTATTGTAGACCTGTATATCCACTCTATTGCCTAACTGTGAAGCAGCACACGAGAACTGGAGCCTATGAAAGCCCAAAAGGTCCTCATATGAGGAGACCAACATTATAATTGATGCTTGTTAGCTCTGATAATATATATATATATATATATATATATATATACACACACACACACATGCTTATACACAAACAAAGTCACCAAAGTCACCATTATTCATTGTATCCAGCATAGCTGGATAAAGCTATAAAACGCTGCATCCCATTGACTATAGTGGGATTCTTTTGGGATCTGACCAGTTTCTGGCATTAACAGCGGCTTTCGGCTGGACTAAAAGTCCTACATGTATGACTTTTTGTCCATCCAAAACCTGACATTTCTGCCAGAAAGCCTGATCCCTTTATAGTTAAGCTATGCCAAATATGATGAACTCCGGTAGGCTGTTCTTCTGCTAGAATAGCCTGTTGGATTTCTAAATGAGGATGTGAACCTAGCATAAGCTAAAAGAAAAAAAATGGTGCTTCTTGTAGAGGGTCATCAGTGTAAATCAAGCTGGCAACCAACTATGAATAACTTGTAGGTTGTGTAGACCGACACTGAACTTGTATACATTTATTACAGAGTACATGTACTGGAACTGCAAAGTTGCCAGCCAGTCACCGGTACTTCATCAGGGTCTGGTCAGAAAACTCTCAAAAGGAGACAAGAAAAGTTGGGTTTCTGTAGTGGTGGTGTACAAGTCTACAAAATGGTCTTGCTACTGTTTGTCTTCATGCAAACTAGTTTTATTCCAATTTTAAAATGACGAAGAGGGATCACAAACTACCCATTTTATGCCCAACCAGGCATTTTCTTAGGTCCAGAACAACATGAGAAGTAGGTACTTTACCTTATACAAAGAAGTTCAAATTAAGGTACAAAGCTTAAAAGTGGTTTATATGCCTTCTTGTCATGTTGTTGTGAGCCTGAGGAAGTACCTGGGGCGGGCACAAGATGGATGGTTCAAGAGCTCAGTATTACTACTTCTAATTGGAATACCATTGGTCCAAGTAAGGAAACAGTAGTAAAACGATTTTTTGCACATGAACAACACCTCCACTGAAAGTCCGTTTTATTTTTTTATTTTTTGCTTCTCTTGACAATAAATATAGAAATACTACTGACTGGCTAAAATATTAATAATTGAAGGACTATTTTGCTTGTAAGCTGACTATAAAAAGATAAAAAGATGAGTGCGTCATTGAGAAGTGGTAAATACGTATATAAACTCTTCAGGGATCGAATCAACCCTGTGTTATAAGGTTTGCCAGAAGTTAAATGCATTGGCTTAAAAATAAAATACAGGTTGCCCCAAATCATATTCCAGTGACCCAGAAAGGAGACGGCTCAGGAAAGTACAGCATTATAAGCCCTCCTGGGAGTGAGTCTACTGCAGCACACGAGGTAACACTGAAAAGGAGATAATATTTCATGTTTTAGCAGCCTTGCAATCTTCCAGACATATAGTAATAGTAGAGAGACATCGGTGTAATACAAGGTTTTACTTATATGCATTTAGTAACCCTGTAAATTAATAAAATTCTGTTGTCAGGACCCTCTTAAAGGACTTCTGTCAGCAGATTTGTACCTCTGACACTAGTTGAACTGTTACATGTGAACTTGGCAGCTGAAGGCATCTGTGTTGGTCCCATGTTCATACGTGCCTGCATTGCCTCTAGGAGCAACAGGGGCATTGACAGGCTCAAGAGGAACCCAGAAATTCACTGCAAAACAGGTCTCCGAGAGGGACACAGCAATTGACCGCGAAAAAGCACTCGCTTTCCAAGAACAGGCCGGCTGTTTTTGCATTTTTCTCGGTCCAGGAAAGAGCTGCACACTTCAAATCCGGGATATAGGTAGATCTAGTGGGGCTTCATGTACAACAAACTTTTGAAGTTTCTAGCTCAAGAGTAACCCACTTTGACAGGCTTAGATGTGATCAGATTTACCTGGTTCTGTGTATCAAAGTGCAGAGGGCTTGGCAACTGTAGAGAGAAAAGAGCCTCTAGGTGAAATGGTAACGCCCCCGTTGCTCCTAGAGGCTCATTTGCATATGTTAAAACATATATTTTCTCAGAAATGCAGGCACATATGAACATGGGACAACACAGATGTCTTCAGCTGTCAGGTGCACATGTAACAGCTCAGCCAGCTTCACTGATACAAATCTGCTGACAGATACCCTTTAAGACATCCTGCTCTCCAAAGCAGGTGTGATGCAGTGACGTCATTGCACCTGCTGAGCTGAGAGAGCACACGGACCAAGGAGAGGTTGGGGATTGATCTTCGCCCTGCATGTTCTTCTGCTCAACCAGCCGTCAGTGCATCTTATCTGCTGGGGAGAGCACAGACCGAGGAATGAAGCCCAGTCCATAGAGACATCCAGGCCTCGTCTCGGCACATACATAGTAGTCATTATTACTGTGTGTATGCACTGGCAGGAGAGGCCCGAGTATAACGGCCCGGGCCTCCCTGACTGTGGGCTCTGCAGCAGCCGCTACAGCTGGCACGAAGGTAGGCCATTCTGCAATTTCGTTGCTCTTTAAAAATACTTCAAAAGCACGTAGTAAAGAATGCATCGAAAAATGTATTTTTACCACAATTGTTTTTATTTTACAAGTGAAACGTGCTAAAACAAAGTGGTACTTACCAATGCAGTTTCACCCATTAAAAAACGTAATTGTGGTAAAATGCATGCTTTTGATTGTTTCTGATGCATTTTTAAAAAGCAGCTCAACTGCACTGTGTAAACTCGGCCTCAGACAGGTGGTTTTAATGTTCTGCCTGATCGGTGTAAATTCCCCCTCGCCAGATTGATACACGTCTTACAATAATTACTCGGTAACAAGCTCACGCAAATGTTTATTCCGGCAATCAGTCTTCACAGCAGGCAGCAGTCATTCTGATTTTGTTCGTTTAGCATAAGACCGTGGTTATCCTTTATTCAGCATGCATATACAGATGTAGCAGAGCTGAACATGTCAATGCAGAAGGACTTAGTTTTGCAATATTACAATGTGTCAACTGTGTTTTAGGTTATGGCTTTTGGTTTACGAAACAATTGTTCATATCATTTGAAGGAGCTTTGGGGGAATAAGGCCTCATTCACACCTCAGTGAATCAAGATTTCTTTTGTTTGTGGTCTCCACAGACAGAACACGCATTGTGTTGAGCGAACTTGTGTTTTCAAGTTCGACGTACAAGGTTCGTGTTCAGGTATCAGGTTATCTAAGAATTCCGTTATGGATTCCGCTACCATGGACCATAAGTTATGGTCCATGGTAGCGGAATCCATAACAGAATTCTTAGATAACCTGAAACTCAACACTACACACGTACCCATTGATTTTAATCTGTGAATTCACACATCAGTGGTTTTCCACAGACCATGGAAGCATGCCCTGTTTTGTCTATGATTACGGATCCCTCAGGCATAATATAGTCTATGGGTCCAGGAAAACCATGCACACAACACGGATGCCAGATCGTAAATGCTCTGGAAGCCAACTTTCAGCCCAGCAGTGTCCGTGAAACACTGATGGCACATGGACTGAAAATCATGGAACCACAAATCAAACACAGATGGATCATGAACAGTGTCACGGATGAAACATGGACCGTGCCGTCACAGGCATATAATGGACATAGATGTGCGAATGAGGTGTAAGGTCACCTGCGTGCATCGCAGAATATATGTGCTTTTTCCATACAGATTCCTGTGTGGAAAAACTGCAGCATAGCTCAGTACCAACAAAGTGCCTTACACAAAATCTCATGTGCACTTTGCGGAAATTGACCTGCCGTGTGGATTACCAAATCCGCAGCATCTCAGTTGTGTTTGTGGTTTTCCAATGAAGGGTAAGATCTGCAGCAAAAACAACTATTAGAAATTGTGGATTTTGGTGCAGATATGATGCAGAAACACTCATAAATCTGCATTGAAATGTGTGCGGATCTTCTGCACGTAGACCAGCACCCATGTGTGGGCACCCTAAGGCCACCTACACATGAGTGTGGGTGAACGCACGTAAAATTTGTGCGGATTTATGTGAGTTTCTGCAGCATATTTAAACCAAAATAAGCAATGTCTATCAGAGGATTTTGGTGCAGTTTTGATGCGGTTTTGCTATAGAGTGAAAAGGGTGAAATCCGCAGCTAAAACCGCACCCACAACTGACATGCAATTTATTTTGAAATCCACATGGCAGGTCAGTTTCCGCAAGCAAAAAACCTGTGAAGTGTATATGAGCTTAGTGTAATCTCATACACTTTGGTAATACTGTACTATGCTGCATTTTTTCTGCGTGTAAATCCGCACAGAAAAAATGCACGTATTCCGCAACGTGTGCAGGTGGCCTAAGACTACCAGGACAGAATGAAGATTTCAGATGCAGTTTTGAAGCTGAAACTAGGTGTGGATTCAAAAAAGAGTAGAAATTGCTGTTTATACTGTCTCTCCATTTACAATATACATCTGGTTTAGCTTCAAAACTGCACCTGAAAACCTGAAGTAAACCTGACAGTGTGCAGGCAGCCTGACAATGATCACATATTGTACCCAACACTAAACGGTAAGTAACATTGCAGCAGAAGCTGTATTCACATGGACATGCGCTCGGCCTTTATTGAGTCCATATATCTCCAGTGAAAACCATAAGCAGGAAATACAGAGATCCCACGCAGATGGAAATAAGGCACCTGCACCAGACAGCTGGAATACGGCCACATTACACTGGCAGACCCAGACTGATACATTCTGTACAGTTCTGTAGAATCGCAGTTGAACCGGGTGTTTTGGCTGTAATATAGATATATGTCCATCTGGCAGATGCATCCATGTGTTGAACAATGTACATAGAATTCAATGGGCAATTTGCATTCACAAAGCTGATAAAAGGGGCTCATGATTTCAGATGCATACCTATTTTCTATGACCATGTGAAAGCCGCTCACATTAAAGAGGTTGTCATCAATATCAGATCAGTGGGGGTCCAACAGAAGCACTCTCACCCACCAGCTGTTCTCAGCAGCCTCCGGCGCTCCAGAATTGTTATTTCATGTGGAATATTATTATTATTATTATTATTAGTATTATTATTATTAGTATTATTTTGTAATGTAAATGCAATAAAACTATAAAATATTCCAGACATGTATGTTAGAACTATATATGAAAAGGCCTTCATAATAGTCTCTTAACCCCTTCCCGACTGTTCATACGGCTATATATGTCCTATCTGCACATGCCCCCTGCAGATAGGATGTATATAAACGTTCAGGCAGCGCTTTAATCCCAGCGCTGATCAGCGCTGGGATTAAAGCTCCTGCTCCTGCAATCTAGCAGGAGCAGGTCGGGTCCCGGCTCACAGACAGAGCGGGGACCCTGAGGAGAAGACAGCAGCGGTTTATTACCACTTCTGCCTTCTCCTGTACCAAGGAGAGCAGTACTTAGAGGATGGTGGAGGGAGCAGGAAGCAGCAGAGCCGCTTCCTGTGTTAGTCCCGGCGGGTCACGTGAGCATCTAAGAGCAGAGCTGCAGGGTCTAAGGAGACCCTGATCAGCTCTGCCTGTGTGTAATGACCCCACAGGGGGCTGTTTTCCCCTGTAACTGGGGCTCCTGTGGATGCAGGGGAAACAGTGAAAAAAAAAGTGTTAAAAAAAAAAAGGCAATGTCCTCCAGAGGTCTTTTAATGACCTCCTGGGGGACATATTATGTACCAAAAATAAATTAATATATAAGTAAAAAAATAATAATAAAAATGTAAAAAAATTATATTTAAAAATGCAGTCGCCAACGGAAACCGTCACCATATTCGCCCCGTTCAATAAAATCTATACATGTTATATATCAAAATGATCGTCACCAAATAGGGAACCCATTGAAATAATTAATTTTTGTGTCAGTTTTAATATTTAAGAAATAAAAAGCTATAATTTAAAAAAAAATACTTTTTTTTTAATAAGAATTTGCAGTTAATTAACTCCAAATTACACCTAAAAAAATATTAAAAAAATCGATTAAAAATATTCTAATAAAAAGTGTCAAGTAAAAAAATTGCAAAAATTATTTTGGTAGTCAAACAAATAAAAAAATTAGGGTCACTAAACCAACACGTGAACAAAATCACAAAAAGTTGCTTGGACATTCAGGCCATTTTTAGGCCCGGCCATGAAAGGGTTAATTCATTGGGTATAATATATAAAGTGCTTTATACATGCAACCTAGAAAGAAAGTGTCACGGGGGGAAGACAAGGGTGGTGAGCCCTGCGCTGAACCCCTCCTTCTTTCCCTGCCTACTTGCCTCAGTCGGCCCTAGGTAGCCGCGGACAACCACGAAGGCGGTCCCTACACTGGATAAGTGCGCAGGAGGGAAAGGGAACACAGGGACGGACACAACACAGACAGGACAAACACAATGCAAGAGTAGTCAGCAAGCCGGGTCAAACACAGGAGGTCACGTAAATACCAGGGGTGAAACAAGAGAGAGGTCAAAGTCCAAAATCCAAAAGTCCAAATCCAAATAACTGTCCAAGCACAAAGGTCGCACGAGCACTGATCAAAGGGGTAACTAATCACAGGCAATTAGGGAGGACAACTAGTGGCTTTAAATAGCCCTCCACTGGGTCATGTGACGGGGCCAGCGTCACATGACCTCATTTGCATACCGAGCGCTGGCCAAACGTGACCAGCGCTCAAATATGCACCAAATTTGGTCATGTGGCGTGGCCAGCGCCACATGACCCAAAACCAGGTATATAATAAATGTTCTGAGCGCTGGTTGCCCAGACCAGCGCTCAGATGTCCCCGCCTGCTCGTTTACTAGGGGGGCGGGGAGGACGCCGGACGCGCTGTATCAGTGCGCGTGCCGGACCCTCTCCTGTGAGTGTCGTCATGGAGACGAGGACGCATCCTGCGTCCTCGCTCCGGCGCACTCCTGGGAGACCGGCGGCACGGCAGAGAGGAAGCGCGCCGCCGGCTCCCCGTTACAGAAAGATTAAAAAATAATAATAATCCAGCACCAAGGAAACCAGGATATTATTTCTAAATATGGGAAAAAAATCATATGTTTTATTCGTCAGCTGAGAATTGGTTAGATCATATTTCTAACACTGCCTGAAATGAAAGTATGACTAAGTAAGTAAGCTTGTGTTTTCTACCTGGTTAGGAAAAAGTAATAATCAAAAACGATTTCAGCAAATGCTTTGTGTAGACTGGATGCGCTCAATGTATTCAATTAAAAGATTTCTCCATGATCAATTACCGGTTACCTTGTAGCTTTAGAGCTGAAAGTCGGCACTGAAACAACATTGCACCATCCCTTGGGTATTGTGCGCTGCGCCCATTTAGTAGAATAGGAACAAAGCTATCACCAGGTGACTGAGATACAAGGTAACAGTTTACTTGCGGGGGTGTCAGACCTCTGCTGTTCTGATATTAATGGCCTTTCCTGAGGATAGGCCATCAGTATCAAAATGCTAGACAACCCCTTTAAGTCCACTTCCAAAGTTACTAAACAGTTACAAAAAAAGTCTATCTATCTATCTATCTATCTATCTATCTATCTATCTATCTATCTGTCTATCTATCTTATCTATCCCTATCTATCTAACTAGGCTTTTTTTTAAGTTTTGGGACCCCAGAACATTTTTTAAGTTCTACAGCCCCACCACAGGAGAAATAAAACATTACATTGTCTGTGTAATGCATGGACCTCTTGTGTCCGCCCAGGTCAGAAAGACACTCTATTTATCCATTCTTCATTGTCTAATACTGTAGATGATGGTCATGAATGTTGGATGGCATGAAGTGAGCTTTCTAAACTAGGTAACACCTTTAATGTCTTGAAGAGTTTATCGTTACTAACTGTTAAAAAACACAATATAAATAAACCTTTATATCATGAAATGTTCTACATTGTTTTTAAAGAGTCACTGTACTTTCACACAATGTCATTTAATAGAGAATAGTGTGACTTGCAAATTTCTAAATCTCTTCATTTAAAAAACTATGCCTGGATCCACCTTAAAAATAAACTGTAAAGTCATGTCCACAAGAGGTCTCACTTCCACCTAAGTTGCAGTCCCCTGCTTGTTGTCAGGCAAGATCTGTCCCAGAGACTGAGAAGATGGCTCACAGGAAATTGAGGTGTATGTGTGAGCCTCCTGTGTGTGATTTATCTCTCCTTATCTATTCTATGCACTCTATATCTGAAAACAAAGATACTCTTGTTGGAATTAAGGGAAAGGAAGTCACATCAGTACAGTGCTGGCAGAAGAGAGGTGCCCCTGCTTCTGAGTGAAATGCATCTAGCTGTGCAGCTGAAACAGGGAATAATATGGCTAAAAACATTAGGGAAGCCCAAACATAACTGTGTCTTCACACATATGATTGCACAAAAAAACACAGATTTTATGCAAACTTTTTTTTTTTTTTAAACTCCGGTACCCTGAGTAACATGCATTTGATATATTAAAAATCAATACTGGAGCAGTGTAGTTGTAACAAGTACATTTTGGCCACAATAATGGGTGCTTCAATTTACAAAACAAAGTATGACATATTGGCCAAGTAGTGACCTTTTTGTCAGAGAAGAAGTTAAGTAGAAGGAGATGGCGTCATAATTCATAGTGCCTGCTACCAACTGCACTTTACATCACCTTCAGAGTGCTATCGTTTTCTTAGTTGCTAATAAATTGTCGAATTGTCGATTACTTCTTGCAAGTAGAATTGTCAGTCTTCTCTCGCGCACAGAAAACATAGAGTCTCACAGCCATGCTTGCTTGTACCAAAGTGGAGATGAAATACATTTACACATTTTAAGAGCCTACGGCTGCCTAGTGGCATGCTTGTTAACGCTGCTGCTTTGCCCTACTGGGGTCTTTGTATCTAGCAAAGACAACATCTGCAAGAAGATTATACAGTGTGTTGCTTGCTGGTTCCCTCTCTGGTTTGTAGGATGTGACAGCTCTATATACTGTGAATAAATGCAGTATTTTGGTGTGTTATTTAAAGAAGCACTCCAGTGAAAATGTTTATTC
This sequence comes from Rhinella marina, assembly GCA_900303285.1. NCBI lineage: Eukaryota > Metazoa > Chordata > Amphibia > Anura > Bufonidae > Rhinella > Rhinella marina. Next base: position 275,028 of record ONZH01009572.1, read on the forward strand.
CCTGGCTAGAAAGGGTTGGTAAATTGTTGTGAAGACAATTATTTTACCAGTGGCTGCAGTTGTATGTTATCCTTCTGGTGACAAAAACTTTGACTGATACAGCATCTTATGTGCGGACAGGAAGTCACTTGCTCTGTTCCATCAGTGATAGTGAGCCAAAACCAGGATTGGAGCCTCCACAGACATAAGGCCTAAGGGAAAGATCTGCTCCTGTTCTGTATTTAGAGCCACACCTGGTTTTGGCTCACAATCACTGATTGAGATCACCGACCAAAACACTGACGTGTAAATGAGGCATAAGTCTCATAGTTCTGTCTGCTCCATACTGCGAAGAAGCAATCACCTCGAAACATCTGTCTACAGATGAGATACTGGCTTAGCTTTGATACTAAATTATATCTCCTGGTATGTTTAAAAGGTCAAGCATTGACTTATTGGAAAAGTACTTTACCTTTCTTGGCATTAGAAGCTTAGCTTCCTTTTCATTTGGGAAAGAGAGCTAATTTGCATAAATTGTTTTTGGGAGTACTTCTTTAAAGGAAGTCTTTCACCTGTTTTTCACCAATATAACTAAGAGCACTGCTCCACAGAAGATTGCAGACGCATCCCAGTCATACCTGTGTGCACTTTGTTTCTGTATTACATGTCCAGGAAAAGCACTTTTATTCTGCTGGAAAACAGCTCCCAAGTGCCCAGCTCTGCTGCTGCTGCTGCAAACCAGACTGAAGAGGGGAGGGCTGTTTTAGCTGCTCATATCTTGGGATTGGTAGAAGATAGAAAAATGGTTCTGACCTTCTTTAAAAGCTTGCATCCCAAGCTTTCAAATGATACCATCATTATATCCAGTATATCAGAAGATATAACTGTTAGAAATCAAGTGGGGAGAGAAAGCTGTTTTTAGTTTCACTTTCTTCTGGGCACTTGGGAGCTGTTTTCCTGCAGAATAAAAGTGCTTTTCCTGGACATGTAATATAGACACACAGTGCACACAGGTATGTTTGGAATGTGTCTGCAATCTTCTGTGGGGCACTGCTGTTAGTTATATAGGTGACAAACAGGTGACAGACTCCCTTTAATTATTGTATAACAAATTGAGATTGGGACTAGCCAGTGATGGTTAACTTCCAGCACTCCAGCTGTGGTGAAACTATGACTCCCAGCATTCTCCTTTTCTATGGTGTTCTGAGAACAGCCAAGCAGGTGTACATCTTGGGAGTTGTAGTTTTACCACAGCTGGAGTACCGGAGGTTAGCCATCACATGACTAGCCCACAGAAGCATCAATGGATGTTCCAGTGGGTTGAGGTTCTAACATCGTAATGGACAACCCAAGCTAATTCAAGCTTATTTATGGCCAATCATGTTCTGCCAGGGATGATCATTATGGAGTTGATAGCGGCAAAACTTAGGGTGAAGTTACAAGAGGACTTGCAACTGCTCAATATAGATTGATGGTGTGTCCAGGATCCCTCAGCACAACACTGCCTGTACTTATGAGAATCCATTAGCCTTTAATTTACCATAGGTCAAACACAGGAATATCTGACGCATTCAGCCCTGTCTTAAAATTTACCATAGTTCATGGCACCTTCTTTCAACTTTAATTAGCAGCCCATAATGCACATTATACTGCAGCTTGGTGAAAGTAATGGTAGATTATAACATTTTTAACCACTGCTGTTATTTTTATTGGCCATTTTATTATTATAGCAGAAAATACTTTTTAAATGTTAATATTCTCCTTAGCAATCATCACAACCACATAGAACTTTAGAAGACTACTGGGAGATGCATTTATTTTGGCACCCCCATATGAAAATGGAAGTCTTCTACAAAAAGAAATATATTTCCCAGCAACGCGAAAGCTATCTCTTACTTATTTAACCGCGGTGCCAAGTGATCGTATACCGTGAGTTGTAATAAGTGAGACTTCCACAGCGTAATTGTCATCTCAGATGGGTGACATTTTGTAAACTGGAATGGAAAAGATTCTCAATCATTTATGCAGAAAAACCCCACAGTTTTATTTACGACTCCGAAGAAACGGGGCAATTTTTGAAGTGCAGAAAACTGCCTGAGGATATAGTGGCTCGGCTCTGCAATAAACGGCCATATGGATTTTCTGTCAGGGAAAGTCATTATTGCCGCCTCACGGTATGTGGTTACACATAATAGAATGTAAGATTGCCTTATGTAAACACATTTGTGTATTGCATCCTAAGAAATAATACCCGACAACCAGTATAAATTATAGGAATGTGACTGGAACACAGAGAACTTGGTTGGCTCTTGTTGAACAGATGTTATAATAGCTGTCTGATGTCAGACATCGCAGCATTTTTTACTAGATTTATCTTGGGCGAGAACTATACAGAAGTTTGATGATATTTGTCTGTTGTTTTATGTTTTGTTGAGAACATAAGTTTATTGGTGTTTATGAAAATAAAATATCCACGTTAGTTACAATGGTTGTAATGATCCGATCATTCAGAAAATCAGTTGCCACCTTAAAGGGCATCTGTCAGCAGATTTGTACCTATGAAACTGGCTGAACTGTTGGCAGTTGAAGGCATTTGTGTTGGCCCCATGTTGTCATTACTCTTAGAGGCTCTGCTCTCTCTGCAACTGCCGCACCCTCTGCACTTTGATTCCCAGGGTCAGGAAGTGAAAACATCATCACTACCTGATCCTGTCAGTCAAAGTGACGAGGGCCCGGCAGTTGCAGAGAGAACAGAGCCTCTAAGTGTAGCAGTTATATTCTCTTTGTGCCCCCTTCACAATAGATTCCCTCCCTCAGTGTCCCTAAACAGTAGAATGCCCCATTTACAGTAGCATGACCCGTAGTTCTCCCTTCACAGTAGTTTTGCCCCCTTAGTCCTCCCTATTAGTGAAGCCCCTTCACCTAACCCTGTTCCTCCATTCAGTGGAGCACATCCCGCTTTCCTGAGCAGGCACACGGCAGTGACATCATCGTGTCTGCTGAGCTAATACAGCATACGGGGGGGACAGGCCAGAGAATGATCCTTGGCTCGTGTTCTCTACTGCGCAACCCAGCTCATGTGATGATGTCACTGCATTACACCTCCTGGGGAGAGGAAGGCAAGGGAATGAGGCCTGGGCTGTAATGGATTACAGACATCCATTACGGCAAGGCCACTTAGCAGCCCCTACGGCTAATATGTTGGTAGTTCCACCCTTGATCTTGTTTCAGTATTACTATGGACCTACCTAGAAACTGGATATTGTGTCCATAGTAGGGAAGCTCCAGGGCTTGTGCCATTTGCTGTTTATAACAATAATGTCTTATGCTCCAGAGGAGAATTTTGTCTCCTATAAGCTCTAGGGACCACATGAGACTATCTGTGTGTGCACCACATAATAGCCACACCACTGATAAAATAGGTGCAGAATACAACCATATAAAACCAGCTTAAGTGTGGTTTCACACATAGCATTTTTACAAAAAACACTAACTTTTTGAACAATTGTTCCTGATATTTTTGCTGTTTCTTTTTGGCTAAAAAATATATACATTATAAGGTTATGCTGTATATAGGATGCCAAAAATATATATTGATATAAAAATGATAAAATAGAGCCTACAGATATCAGTGAGGGAAATATTGACTTGTGTTTTATTACCATTTGCATACCTTTTGCTTGCAGTTTTTGTCCTTTAGTCACCTTTAAAAGTTCCTTGATGTAGATGTATTTCCCTGAGATTTATGCTATCCTGCTGTTTAAATCTTCTGTGAAGACCTTCTCTTTTGTGTCTCTTGAACGTACCCGTGTTGACACTAAGAAAATTATTCTTTAGAACTGTGCTGTGTTTTGTGTGTAAAACTATTAATCAGGGAATTAGAATCTATGAAGAATTACTTATGGAAAAATGAATAACTCCATTGTGACTTGAAACATTTCTTTCTGCTAGGACTTTTTAGATAAGTCATACTGTGCGAACATTTATTTTTTTTAATGGAATATTATGGACAATCATTTTGTAGGTTTTCTTTTTGTATTTTTGCAATTTTTCCTCTTTGTTTACTTTGATCTTTTTTTAACAATATAGGTCCAGATTGTTTGATTTGGTTATAATTATTTATTATAGATGTCTTTCATATGCCATTTATTTTATGTAATTTTTTAGATGAATTAATATTGAGTGGCTCGAGGTTCAACTGGCTCAACTGGTGTAGCAAGGAAGGATTTGGGTTCCTGGGAGAAGATGTTTTAGGGGAGAAGATGGCTAGAAGGCTGATGGAGTGTTTAAACTAGGGACTGGGGGGGGTGTAACTACATTATACGAGTGGAACATAGATAGTGCAGATAGAGACTTGGGGCAAGGTAATGGAAATGGGGGAGGAATGGAAAGAGGAGAGGGACTTGGCTGCCAGTTTACTGTCGACCAGCTGGGGTTTTCACTGGTCAGCATGACAAACCACCCAGCGCAGCAATACACAGTATCTTGGCTGGGCGAAATCCTGACAAAAACATTATGTAAAAATTGGATAAACATAAGACTTGCAAAATGCACCACATTTTGTGTAACTCTTAAACACGTTTCACAAAATATAAGCAGGTTTTTCAAGATCTTTTTATTCATTACCTATCCTCTGGATATGTCATCAGTATCTGGCCGGTGAGGGTCTGACACCTGGAACCTCCTCTGATCTGCTGGTTGAGAAGGCTCCAGTGCTTGCAGTAGGCACTGATGCTCGCATGTCAGATCATGTTCATCGGTCACATGGCCTAGCTGGATTGCAAAGCACAGCATCTGCTTGGCTGTTTTCGGAACTTCCATAGAGGCAAATGGAGAGGCGTTCACTCTGGCTTGGTGGGCTCTCCTTCACTCTGGGGGCCTGGTTTTAGGTGTGTGCAAAAGTTTGCACCCGCACCTATCTGACATTGGTGGTGTACAATGTGTGAGATGGACCAACCCCTTTACATATGCCCTTTCAGTGGATAATGGAGGAGATCAGGAGGCAGTTATCATCCATCTGCTTCACAATATTTCTACAATACTGTTTTTTTAGGAGCATACAGGGACATCTTCAGACTTAGAACCAAGAGGTAATGGTCACATCTTATATAGTCCTTCCTTGTACAATTACTGTACCTCTCCTCAGGTGACAAAGCATGCCAGAAAACTCTGCCATAGAAGTCAATGTGTCAGCTCCAGTCCATTGTGTCTATGGCCCATGGTGGTTGCTGTAAAGTAAATCTCTAAATGCTGTTAAGAATAGCTTGGCAAACATGGCCGCCTTCACAATCGTGTTCAGGAAATACAATTAAAAAATCTATAATCAGAAAATTAAAACAGATTAGAAAAAAAAGGTTATGTGTCACTATCTGGCTTTAACTTGCAGAAAAACATTATAGGTGCCACATTCCCTTTTAGCCCTTGATTCTAGGTCCTGGGGTATACCGAATAAGAATTTTTGCTGATTCTATTGTGTTTTTGTTATTTACTAAAATTACTTTCTTTAGTGAATTGTTTCGATGTCTTTGTTACAGCTGACCAACAACAGTAATCGTGTGTCTATCATTTTCACTTCTGAGTAAAAGAAAGCGTGTTTGCGAATTAAACATTCTTTCTCTAATTAAAAGCCTAGTTCAAAGCTTTTTTCTATTCTTGACAGTCAGCAATTTTCCCAGACAATTGACTCTGACAATTATATTTACCTCTGTGTGCTGTCGGAAAGACTTTTTTTGGTTTTCGAAGTAAATTATAGTCATAGGCTCGTAGCAAGTTTATAAAGCTCTCTAACCTCTGGATTGTCAAGACTGGATCTCGTATGGCGGTGAAATAAATGCATGCACTAATAGAGTTCGTAGCCCTCAAATACTGTTACATTTATAAACAGAACCCAAAGCTTTTACTGGTATTTGTACCTGAAGTTACAAAAACAATGTAGTTACAGTAAGAGAAGATAAAAAGATATAAAGGTCAAGAATACTTGAATGTTGTTACTGCATAGTAAAAGGGGGTTATACATCCAAGGGGGCATCTAGCCTTTTTTCTGCCTGAGGCGAAAACTGAAATGATGCTCCCCCCATCCTTTCATGCCAAATTCTCAACCTAACCCTTTCCCTCCAGCTTAACAGTTAAAGGCATACTTGGAAAACATTACATATAGAGCTACAAAAAACTATAATTGGTTAATATAGCAATACAGTGGAATATGCAGAGATGAATGCTTCCACAATGAAAGCACTCATTGCCTTTTCTGCTGCCCCCCACTTGTCCCTACCTGGTGCTGCCTGAGACAGTCGCCTCACCTGGCCTCATTGGCGGTGCACCCCTGTATACATCATTATAAAAAATGCAGCTGCTTTCTTCCACAAGAGCCCCACACCTGTCCATGGGTTGCAGCTCTGCTCATTGTAGGTTAATGGGACTGAACCACATTACCAGACCCTGTTTTTTTTAAAGCAACAATGTTTTTCTAATCTTGTTCAACCTCTTTAACTTCATATATATGCTTAACTACAGATTTACCAACATTTATGTTTTTAGAGGGTTTTTTGGGACTTAGATGTTAATGACCTGTCCTCGCTATAGGTCAATAGTATCAGATCAGTGGGGTTCCAACACCTGACACCCCCATAGTTCTGCAGTTTGGACACCTGTCCACTATATTGTTTCCGCGGCCGATGGCTGCCTGAAACAGCTTATCAGTGGGGGTGCTGATTCAACAAAATTAGGGGTACATCAGAAAATAGGCACAGTGTATACAGGTCAAAACATAGGTCTAAAAAAGAGGTATTATGTAAACTATACAGACAATACAGAATCATACAGTAAGCAACTAAACTTTGTAATATATCTGATTAGAAAAATATTGTTCACTTCTTATAAGCTACCCCCCACTTCCTAAACTAATTTCCTATCTGAAAATGTTGCTGAATCTGTTTTAAGATGGTCCAGCTCACAGAGGTATCAGATTACACATGTCAGTAGAAGTCTAAGTAAAGGGAGGGGGAGGAGTAAGGTGGAGCTCAATGAGACACACAAAAAGTGACCCACTCAGCTAAATAGACAGGTTCTATCTCATCCCAAGTGCATTATTCACATCCATGCAGGTCAATAGTTTTTTTTTTTCTTTTTTATAATGTCCTCCATGATCTTGGGGCTGTTTGTGGCTGAGTAAGAGAAAGTGAAGAATCAGATACTCCTCTACTTTCTGTGTGCAGTGTATGGAAGATATTGTAGGCAATGCTTAATTACAGTGACACAACATGCCACCATTATTTATTTATTCTACACACTTATATAGCGCTGACATATTCCATAGCACTTTAGAGACATTAGCATCAAGCTGCCTCCAATGGGATTCACTATCTAAGGTCCCTTTCAGTATGTCTTTGGAGTGCAGGAGGAAACTGGAGAACCCAGAGGAAACCCATGGAAACACGGGGAGAACATACAAACTCCATGCAGATGTTGTCCTTGGTCAGATTCAAACCTAGGACCCCAGTGCTGCAAGGCACCAGTGCTAACCCACTGAGCCACTGTGCTGCCATTAGTGATTGCTCCATAAACAATAGCTTTAATTTGAATCATGTCAGTTTATTTAGGTAATTTATGGTTTGCATCATATTTTTTCCTGCGCGTGAATGCAAAGAAATGTTTTTCAAGACACATATAATCTATATATGATAACATATGACCCCACCCTTTGCCTCATCTTTTACTTATGATGAGACGTACAGGCAAACATACAGTAGCATAGACTGATAAGCCGTGGCTTCATCAGGAAACATCAGTGCCATAACTCAGCGTATTTGTCAGCAGGATGATATGAAGTCGTTTAGGCGAGTCACGTCAATAAGATAAACAAGCAGCGCTTACCAACACTGAATGTGGAGACAACAGCTCTGTGCCAGAAACCGAATCCCTACATAATAAATACTTATTTTCATCCAAGACACAAGTCATCAATTTTAATAATGGTCTTTCCAGCTCAAAAGCAGATTTGCATTGATGATAGTAGGCAGCATTCTACCAGTCCTATTATATCTTCATACCAAATTATTTAGCTTTTACTGTGCATCTGTCATTGTTACTGCCCATGTCATTTTTTGCCACACTTCACTGATCTTAATTCTGGCACTAATACAACTAGAACAGCCTACCTAGAAAATAAGGGAGTGTCAAATGCTCATGGATCTAAAAATTAGAAGCTTTTAATGATTCAATATGTAACTATTCTAATGTAGTCAGTTTTAGAAATGTATTGTCAAGTATCAGTTGCCATATTTATCCATTTATCACCAGAAGTGGTCCAGAATTTTTCAGTACTTCACATTCTCACCAGATATGTTGTCAATGCCGCTAATATGTAACTTTAGGAGCCAGTTAGACCAGAAGCAAAGTAATAAGAACTTTATAGACATCAATAAAAAAACAACCCAAAAAGTTAGACAATGTGGCACCTAGAATTTGTCTATCCCTTAGTCACTGATTTTTACTCAAACTATTTCAGAATTTATTGTTTATAGTACTTTAGGTGTCAAAGGGCATTTTTTTTTTACTGGCTCACAATAGTCAAATGGTTCTATTTCATCTTTCACAACCTCTAGGTGAACAATGACAAATCATTATCTGGTCATGTCCTAATAAAAGCACAGTAATAGAAATAGGTCTAGGACCTATTGAGGGAGGCATTGTCATAGGAAAAGGAAAAATCTATAGACCTTTGAAGGTGGCCAAATCTCCTAAACACTAGTGATGAAGTGTGGACTACGTACAATATTGTTCTTTGCTGTTGAGCTTTCTGAGCATGATTGACCATTAAAACTGTTCCTTGTTTCCCATTCATCTACCAATCCACCAACTGTTGCAATAAAAATTCTCGATGGCAAGCTTTACATTACACCAAGCTACACACATAATGTAACCGTCTATTATTTTTCCATTAAGCAGTTGGTTACTAATTTGGTGTTTCCTTGATGTTACATCCATGGCAAATCAAAGCCTATTGAGTACAGATGCCACCGCTTCACTGCTTTGCCCCCACCCCATATGGTGTGTCTAGTACTACATCTCAGCGCCATGTAATTGAATGGATTGAGCTGTTATACCAGATGTAGCCATATCAATGAGAATGGTGCTTTGGTACCATGGACTTTGATAGTTCTTTCTTTCTTTGGATTGTGAGGATAGCAGGGGTCAAAATGTATATAAACTAACACATCCATAGTTTATGCAAGTTAAAAAATGAGCAACAGAAATTGTCTCTATAGCTTTGGGTAGAGGAATAAAACAAATATTCAAAAGCCTCATTTTGTTTTTACTGCGCGAAGAGAAGAGGTTGATTTGATGTTTTAAAGATACCAATGGGAAATGTGTCAATGACAGATAATTTCTAGCATGAAACTGTAATATACAGGATGTGACTCTTGAATTTTAAGATTCAGTTTTCAGTATGAAACTCTTTCCCTCTAGATCACCTTTATTTCCCATTGGCTCTCTTTTTTTAAATTATAATCACTAGCAATCATTTCCAAGCAAACGTTCAGCCTTACACCTGCCTTTCAATAATTCTACGTGAGCCTCATGCACTTTGTAGTCTGGTTAATTAGCTGTATGTCTTATGTGTTCACTGTATCTTGATGTTTTATTGTTTTGTGTCATTTCCACATTTTGTTTATCGTGCTTCCTCAAACTGAGACATCCCCCCTCAGGATGTACAGAGGCAGCAGGCACGTTTTAATTAGCGGCACTATTGTAGAGACGCTTACATAGAGTTGTTAACTCATTTTAACCATTGCAATGATGCACTGAAACATTTTTGCTCATCTGTTATATGGCGCCTCTGGAATTACTTCTTTAAACCTTTTTATTTCACGGTCTTCCTATTTTTTCAGTTGTTTCTTATTTCTTGCTATATAACATGAATGTCAGTCAATTACCTCTCTTTAAGAGTGCTGATTAGCAGCAACTATAGAAATACTGCAGCATCTTTTTAATATATTGGGGGTGCATGACCCTCAAGTAGCATCTTGTTAAGAAAAAGAGGGGGAAAAAGAGGATCGGCCATATTACATTTCAATAAGTCAGGTAATTGGTTCTCAATGGAGATAGAACTCCACTGTGGCTCTTTCCCCCTGTCCCATTGAAAAGACATACCTGTCATGGTTAGGAATTATTACCATTACATAGACCTGACCTAAGACTGTCCCCCAAAAACACCTTGGCACTTTGATTTCTTATAATTATAAGGCCAGACCCAGGACCACAATTTGAATTCTGTCACTGGTAACCCAACTTTATCTCCTGCTTAGAGCATCAATTGCATCCTGATGATTCCAAAGTGATGGATGAATCCCCCATTCCAACCCATTACTTTATGGATCAGCTGCTTGGGTTGTGTTGCCCTCTTCTTTCATGGATGCATTTCATAATATCTTATCTGTTCCATCTGAATTGCTTTGTACCTATCAACTATAATTGTTGTCTGCAGGCAAGGAGGTGGACAAACGCAAACAGAAACACAATAAACTGTCTAAGGAAAAAATCTAAGGGTCTCAAATTAGTTTCTTTAGCCTCCACACAATACATATTGCTGTTTATGGTGGGCATTTGGATCATCCTGCCACATAAGTCCTTGTGTCATTCTATAGCTATATCTTTCCTCACTGTGGTTTCACTTCTATGAAGTCAAATAACTTTCCTATGTATTAAAATGTATTAGGGTATAGCCTATAATGTTGTTAACAGCTTAAATCAGTATATTAAGAAATACTTGTGGCATTAATTTGTTAATGAAATCCCATGTTCACGCTCAGTAAAGTCCCCATATGGCATTTTGTTCTGGAAGCAATCAACTTTTACTTTTTGCTAAAACAGTAATTTATATGTATAACCTCCAGCCCTGTTTCATTTAAATATATGAGCACTTAGAACATTTTCTTTTTCACCATAATCCCCTGTAACTAGTCAACACTGAACCCCGTTTAACAGTTTTATGTGTAGCAGTCCTAATCCTAAATTGCCAACCATGCCTGGTAAGGAAATCCAATGTATGGTTGTGGGCATCGGACAAAAGAGATGCACAAGAAAGAAATTAGCTTAGTGTTTATGGAATTATACAATCCTCATAATCCAGTTATTTTCCTTCCAGTAGCCAAGAATCTATGGCGTATTGTGACCAATTTATAGGATACTTATGATAAAGCACATCTGAACAGTGTAACAATATTATAGGCATGGAGATGTTTGACTTTGTTCCTTGGTTCATAATTTATTGGATGAATTTCCCATGCTGCAAGATGAGAATAGAAATGCACAAATATGATGGGACATGGAAGTGCTTCTTCTCAAGATATTGAAGGTCATCTCTTTACATAAGAGAGAAAGCTGAAGTTATGTATGACATCAGTGATAAAAATGTAATTATTGTGTGCAGTGACATAGGACAATGTAGTCACATAGGATTAGTGTTGAGCTAATCGAAGTCCACAAAGTTCCTTATGCTTTGTGGTAATGAATGAGTTTTCCCTGAAATAGGCTAAAAAACCCCAAAAACATACTTACCTCACATTTGAGCGCGAAGAGCCAGCCTGTCACGGGGGAGGGGGGGGAGTGAGCCCTGACTTGAGCCCCACCTCTGTCCCTACCTACTTACACGGCCCGTCCTAGGTAACGGCGCGTAACTGGGTGGCAAACCCTAGATAAGTGCAGGGGCATACAGGGAAGAGTAACAAGAGGAGAACACAATAAACAAAGACAGAACACAAAAACAATATTGGAAGGTCAGCAAGCCAAAGTCGTACCAAGAAGTCACGTCAAAACAAGGGGAAAGAGCAGGAACAAGGTCAAAAACACAAGCCAGAGTCAAGTACTAAAGTCGCAGAGGATCACAAAAACAAGCACTGGTAGTTAGACTAATCACCAGCATCACGTGACCTATAGCAAACAAATTCATAGCTGAGCACTGGCCCTCCTGCCAGCGCTCAGAAGCTCCTCCTGCCGGTCGTCAAGGGGATGGGGAGGACGCCGGCCGCGCTGAGACTGAACACGCACCAGGTCCTCCCCACCCCTGTTGTCATGGAGATGAGGACGCACATCTCATCCTCGCTCCTGAACAACAGTGGGAGTCCGACGGTGCTGCATGGAGGAAGCATGCCGTAGGCTCCCCGTGACACAGCCTCCACCATTTTGATTGAAGATCCTGCCAGAAATCCCAAGCGTGGTGACATATGACCTCACCACGCCGGCCAACGTGGTGATCTTATCACGGGCTGTGTGATAAGATCACCATTTGGTCGTATTTAAAATTTTCTTTCAGTGGTTGCCAGTCCACAACTTATCCTTCCATGAAATAATATTCCCAAGAATATTCCCAGAACAGACTGTTCATCCCTTCACTTGGCATTATTGAACATGTATTTCCCACTGAAATTACTGTAAAGGTCAAAATGGACTAACATGTCTATGGCTACCTCGACATAATGATTGTTCACCATATAATCGGTTGTTCAACTATTGTTCAAGCATCTACCTACTTCTAGCCGATACCAAGCCTGCAAACAATACCTACATTACGATCCAGTTGAATTATGAATTATATATTGCCATCAGGGGCCTCACATGGGTTAATTGTGGCTGTACAATACTGTAATCAGGGCTTAACAAGAGAGTTTTGTAATTTAGAAGAGTAGTAAATGTATGCCAGGAATCACTAAACAAAATCTTTCATTTCTTAAGCTTTTTTATTTAAAGAAACCCAATCCCTCAATGTCCTCCAGTCATCAGTGTGTACTTCATTAAAGTCCAGCGACAATGTACTGCACCAACAGATAGATATATAGTGACCTGTACATTATAGAAACAAGAGATAATACAAAGGATTTCTGCAAAATAGAGTCCATGCTGTCTCCATATTCTATGACTTGCATATTTTATTTTGTTTATGCTTATTTAGTGAGGAAGCAGGAAAATTAACACAACAGGGGTCAAATAATACGGGGTAATGAAATAACCATAAATGCAGCAAACTATAAATAATACTTGAGGCTCACAGCAGTGGGAAATCCTGCTGAAGGAGAAAATGAGCTGACGTATATATAACTGTCACATTCTGAATTTATAATTTGGGAAAAATCCAAAAATCTACTCTATCTATCTATCTATCTATCTATTTCTATTATCTCTATCTATCTATTATCTATCTGTCTATGTCTAGATCCATATCTATCAGGGGTGTAGCTATAAGGAAGGCAGGGGAAACGGCTGCTTTGGGTCCCAAACTCAAAAGCGGCTCCCCATGAGGAAAACTAAAAGATTTTATTGTCAGGGCCCGCTCAACTATATTTTAATATGACACTATATACAGTGACACTGTAGGAAACGGATAGAGCGGTTGCCGTGCCTTTTCTGAGACAGCGATCTTGACTAGGGGATTGCACAGGAGGAGGGGTAGCTTAGAAGTTGATTGGTGGGGGGGCATATAAAAATTTGCTATGGGGCCCAGTCATTTCTAGCTACGCCATAGATATCTATCTATATACTATCATCTACCATTTTCCAATAATCTGTGTATCTATGTGTCCATACACCTTCCTTACTTTCTTTCCTATTTAGATAATATAAGTAAACCCTGTATTTGCATTCATTGGTAAAGTCATGTCCTTGCTTAGTATTTGACTTGTCACATAAGCTCACTGCAAAGTTCAGCATTGGAAGATATTGGAAGTTCTTTTCTTTGCAGAACAAGGCCAATTAGGCCAGGAAACAGTGTTAGTTTTATCCATTCTGTACACAACCTTTGATGTAGCACATTTCAAGGTGAAGATGATAGCTAATCAAGATGTGCACGGCCTTAGCTGATAAATGATAAGACTTTAATATAAGCACAAGCCTGAAAAGTTTGAAAATCAATAGAGAAGGCTACCCAGAGTTTATAAAAATACGCAAGTTCTGTCCAAGGGCTTCCCAGGAAATGTAAAACTTTTCATAGCACAATTTTTGCTGATTTCTTATCTCTAAATAATTATTAGATAATTAACGTTTATGGACTTATGTGACATAAGAAGAATACAAACTATACATTGTCATCTGAGATTCTTCTAAGTTCTGCAGGTGCTACTGGCAATCTTTAATCTATAGCAGCACCCAGACACCACCTTCACAGATCAAATGAGAGAGATGTAATCTGGACAGGATGGATTTTCATGGTCCTATCTTGTTGTTTTCACTTGGAAATTAGCAGCTTGTGTGCTGTAGACCTCATAAATAGCTGTCATGCATGGTCAACGGTATTCAAAATGGCACTCATTACATTCAGGTGGTGCCTTTCCTGATAATGTCATGTTGAAGTCTGACACAAGCCTATGCCGATACTATAGTGCTGGACCAAAAGATCTCTGTATCTTCAGTGTCATCTTTAGAAGCCACCTGGAAGAAGATCATTGTATATTATGGGGGATATTTACCATAAGGGACAGTTTTTATTTCTCTGTATTGGCATAAAGGAGAAGATTTATAAAGACTGCTGTTTCCTACGCCAGTCTTGATCCCCTGAGCTCTGGAGTGAGATGGGTCTAAATTATTAAGAGGCAGAGTCCAATCCATGTCATCTAGCTGTAATTTTCTGTCATAAATTATGACAAGTTGGCTAGTCTGTGGGAGACCATGCATGAGGGATTAAAAATGGGCAAAAAGGGTAGCCTTTCATTTAAATGGGTTCTCCATTTTGGACATGCCTTGTCTCTTGACAAAAAGCTGATCACATTGTGCCTTCTAGCTGGAACCCCCAGTAATCAGCTGTAATCTATGGTGAACCCTGTCTGCAACTGTTCAGTTTGCCAGCAACGCCACCACAGGAGAAGTTATGCATTACACAGTGGTAATTGAAATCAATGGGTTGTCTGTGTAATTGAGAACAGGACAGGTCCTCCTGAGTGACAGATACTCTTTGTAATTATTCTCCACTGGGGCTTAGAGATGAGTATCCCAAAAAGAAGACTTATCTTACAATTTACAAATAGGGTATGTGACAATGGTTTTTCTAAACTAGACAGCTCATTTAAGAAAAAATGTCATATGTCTTTGAATTTGGGACAATAAAAGTAAGATGGTATACTAATCACTGAGTGGACCCAAACTTGTGAGTGGGTGGCTGTAAAAGATCATATGCCAAGGCTAAATTGGCAAAAGGATCTATGATATATTTGAAAATATAAAGTGTAGAGCCAGAGGCATGATACCTCTCATCTACAAACTTATTAGTCAATCATGTATGTCTATTAGCACAGTAACACCTTTCCTAATTTAAATTGATCCATCTGTTTTTTGACAATAGCCTTTCAGTAGATTCCAGCAAAGGGGGAGGTTGTCACAAGGTATTTTTTCCCTTGGTCCTCGCTGTCGTTCCGTGTTGATGGGTCATTGACTTTAATACGTTTATATCTTTTTTGTGTTAGATGAAGATGAGCGTCTACTGCATTTCAACTAGTCAAACCTCTAATGATATTTCTAAAAATTCCCAGTTTATGCTGGCTGACTGCCTGAACTGATATCTGACAGAGACAAAGCCACATACTTCCTCCTCTTATCTCATCCTCCTTAAATAATTTAACTGGGGTACCCGACTATTTCTTCAGTTTCACTACATTTTATTTATTACTTGTGTCTAAGTTTCCATCGCTTGTCATCACAATTCTCTTATCTTCACTATCACCGCCTGCCTCCGTCCCTTAGCATTCCCTGCACAATATTGATTTCTGCTTTCTCATTAAGTGCTGCAAATGATTGCCTCTCCTTTATGGATTTTTTTGTAGGTATTATTATTTTTTATATGTGCTAAACATTAAGAAATAGTCAATATGTTGTATTATGTGTTATATCTGGATTGTATGTAAAGTTCATACCCTTGTTTGACCATTGTGTGGATTACTGTACAGATTTAATTTGCTTTATACAGATCTAACTGCATCATATAAGTCATTTATTTGTGAAATGCAATAGGAAGCTGCACGACCTGTAGCATGGTGAGTCGATTGGTGGACCTTTGAGAGAACCTCAAGCCACCGTCGCTAAGGCGGCCTAGATCAAAGTGTTATGCCATATCCACAGGAAATCTGAAAGATTCAGTTCCCATCTCTGGGAGCCACACCTATCTCTTGAACAGAGCCCCTCCACCTCTGTCCCACCTCAGTGCAGGGGCTAGAGGTGAGAACAACCAATACATTCTATACCAGTAATGGGAGTTTTGAGAATAGTGTAGTCCCAACCATCATTTGCTACTGCATCCAGGGAATAGCACTATATAGCATGTAATAGTTGGTACACCTAGTTACAAATTTTGGGGCCCTGGAGCTTTTCTATATCCCTGTCTTAAAGTGGTTGTTCACTCCTGCAGACCTTTTCTACAGATCTTCCATCATGGCCGGACTCATGGTACTCATACTTATTGCATCCCTGCCACTGGGGTACGGCTCTCCAGCTTTGCAGATCCTAGGTCTTCCCACATCAACATTCAGTTTCACGTGGGTCACTTGACCACTGCAGCCAATGACTGGCCGCAGCAGTGATGTGTCAGCCGTACGTCATGTCACAGGGTCACTTGATTCATGAAAGATACTAGACCTTTGCTGCAGCGTTCATGTGACCCATGTCAAACCAGATGTTGAAGAGGGAAAACGGCAAACCTGCAGAGCTGGCAGGGCAGCAATGGAGCCGGACCTCGGCGACTGGTATCAGGTAAGTATGATTACCACCATGAGTCTAGCCATCCTGGAAGGTCTGTAGAAAAGATCCTCAGGAGTGAACAACTCCTTTACCACCATGGGTCCATCAATACTGAGGGGTCTGTAGAAAAGGTCTACAAACCCCTTTAAGCTGGCTTATGATATAGTGAGTGTATTAGGGATGAAATATGATTTTATCTCAATACTTTTCTATTTTGCATTATATGTAAAGGGGTATAATAGTGGGTGGCAAAAAAACTAAAACAAAATAACTAAACTAAACTAAAATATACCTCTATGCCACTTAAGACATCTTATATGTGGTCATTGCCTTATTGATATTGCTGTATTTTGGCAATTTTTGCTGTATTTGCCATACCATTGACACCTTTTACAAGAATTAAAACTTTTCAGCATCTTTGGCATCTGACTCATTTTGCAGGAATCTCGATCTGTCTGAGGCTGACATCAATCTGCAGCTTTCTCCTGCATCCCAAAAGTAGCGCGTGCTATAGTGCCGATACAGATGCTCCCCAGTAATTCAGTGGGGAATCTGATATGTAAAGCTGTCAACATGCTTTTCCCCATGCCCAAGAACATAACCTCCCCTGGGTTCCACTAAAGTAATGCTGAGTTGCTGACTGACGTGCAAGCGGACATGTTATAAAACTGCCATGTATCTTTAGAATAGAAATAACATCGGCAGGTACTTTATGAATAAGTATTTAATACCCCGGAGGCAAAGAAGACTGACAACCATGATGAATAATTCATTGTATTTGATAATGTCCAGCTAAATTTCACTAATGAGCTAAGTTGTAGACACCGACAAAAACTGCTCATTTCAGAGTGCATTTAAATGTGTTTGCATTAAGTCTGCACCAATTACTAAGTTCAAGTTTTGTTAACCGATATGGGCACACTTTAATTATTTCTTAAGTATAAGTTGTAGCTGATAATTAATAGGGGAATACACTTGCATACAGATTAGTTGCATGCAGTGGTTGAGTATGAGATATAGTGCCTTACCGAAAGTATTTTGCCCCCTGGAACTTTTCAACCATTTGCCACATTTCAGGCTTCAAACAAAAAGATAGAACATTTTAAATTTTTTGTAATAATAAAACTGAAAAGTGGGGTGTGCAAAATTATTCGGCCCCCTTGCATTAATACATTGTTGCGCCACCTTTTGCTGCGATTACAGCTGCAAGTCGCTTGGGGTATGTCTCTATCAGTTTTGCACATCTAGAGACTGAAATTCTTGCCCATTCTTGCTTGCAAAACAGCTCGAGCTCTTTGAGGTTGGATGGAGAGCGTTTGTGAACAGCAGTTTTCAGCTCTTTCCACATATTCTCAATTGGATTCAGGTCTGGACTTTGACTTGGCCATTCTAAGACCTGGATAAGTTTATTTTTGAACCATTCCATTGTAGATTTTGCTTTATGTTTGGGATCATTGTCTTGTTGGAAGACATATCTCCGTCCTAGTCTCAGGTCTTTTGCAGACTCCAACAGGTTTTCATCCAGAATAGTCCTGTATTTGGCTCCATCCATCTTCCCATCAAATTTAACCATCTTCCCTGTCCCTGCTGATGAAAAGCAGGCCCAAACCATGATGTTGCCACCACCATGTGTGACAGTGGGGATGGTGTGTTCAGGGTGATGAGCTGTGTTGCTTTTACTCCAAACATATCGTTTTGCATTGTTTCCAAAAAATTCGATTTTGGTTTCATCTGACCAGAGCACCTTCTTCCACATGTTTGGTGTGTCTCCCAGGTGGCTTGTGGCAAACTGTAAACAAGACTTTTTATGGATATCTTTGAAAAATGGCTTTCTTCTTGCCACACTTCCATAAAGGGCAGATTTGTGAAGTGTTCGACTGATTGTTGTCCTATGGACAGACTCTCCCACCTCAGCTGTAGATCTCTGCAGTTCATCCAGAGTGATCACGGGCCTCTTGGCTGCATCTCTGATCAGTCTTCTCCTTGTTTGAGATGAAAGTTTAGAGGGACAGCCGGGTCTTGGTAGATTTGCAGTGGTCTGATACTCCTTCCATTTAAATATGATTGCTTGCACAATGCTCCTTGGGATGTTTAAAGCTTGGGAAATCTTTTGGTATCCAAATCCGGCTAAACTTCTCCACAACAGTATCACGGACCTGCCTGGTGTGTTCCTTGGTCTTCATGATGCAGAACCCTGAGACTATCACAGAGCAGGTGCATTTATACGGAGACTTGATTACACACAGGTGGATTCTATTTATCTTCAGCAGTCATTTAGGACAACATTGGATCATTCAGAGATCCTCAATGAACTTCTGGAGTGAGTTTTCTGAACTGAAAGTAAATGGGCCGAATAATTTAGCATGCCCAACTTTTCAGTTTTATTATTACAAAAAAAGTTTAAATGATCCAATAAATTTCATTCCACTTCACAATTGTGACCCACTTGTTCTTGATTCTTCACCAAAAATTTAAAATGTTATTTATTTTTGTTTGAAGCCTGAAATGTGGCAAAAGGTTGAAAAGTTCCAGGGGGCCGCATACTTTCGCAAGTCACTGTAGCTCATATGGAGGGGTGCACACAAAAGGTGAAGAGAGCCTTAGCATCACTGTATGGTCCTCCATCTTGTGGAAGGTCCTCATCAGCCACTTGTTGAGGCTGAAGAGATTACATTCATGTTACTGCAAGGTTATGTACATGTATTGTTGCCACCATTTGATTCATGTACTTTACTGGCACTCGATCGCTAGAAGAGATCTAGAAATCACCAAATGTTCCTTCCTAATGGTTTTACTAAATTAAAAAATTGAAAGTTCAAACAGATCTCTTACAACACGGTAGATAAGTAGCAATGAACCAAATAGTTTTTACTTACACTCAAAAGCGTAGATCAGAGATGAGTGAATCTATTCGCCGCTTCGTAGATTCGTTTCGAATCCTATAAATTTTCCACTCCGAAGCAAATCCGGATCTTTTGAGATTTGCTCCATTAGATTTGAAAATGTTCTTAAAGATTTGTACGCATTCACTACGTACTTGTCAGATAAATTGTACGCTAATGCCACATATAAGTTACTTTATACGCTGATGCGTACAAATTCAGTTAATTAGAGAACTTTTACTGTAAGTTCGTTATTCATGTAGAAAATAGGCGACAAAAAGCCTGGGAAGAATGTGGTCACCTGACCTAGTTGGAAGGGCTTGCTCTGATTGGGTCACAGGCTTGGTAAGCCTGCGACATCAGTTGTGCTGCGACTGCTGAGACGAGCAGAGGCACTGTCTGTGAAGTTCTGAGAGACAGAGAACTGTTTTGTTAAAATTGGGGTGTAATTGTTCAGGGAATCCAT
This sequence comes from Rhinella marina, assembly GCA_900303285.1. Classification (NCBI taxonomy): domain Eukaryota; kingdom Metazoa; phylum Chordata; class Amphibia; order Anura; family Bufonidae; genus Rhinella; species Rhinella marina. The sequence continues at coordinate 295,071 of ONZH01009572.1, forward strand.
ATTACACATATCAGGGATTCTGCAGGGCCAGTTCAGGGCTAGCAATTAATCAGACAGGGAGAGAGATAGGGAGAGAGATAGGGACAGAGACAGGGACAGAGACAAAGACCTGCAGGGCCACAGTCAAGTTAAAATGTCTGGCATGGAAAAGCAAAAGGGTTCCTGCCAGACCTCGAGTAACAAAAAAAAGAAGGTGGCACAGGGCAGCAGTGCCAAAAGACTTGTAGCCGGAGCTTCTACTTGTAGAATTTGTAATAGTTGGCCACTGTTCCATCAAGCTAACCCACCAAGGCGCAAAATTGTAGTGGAGGAGAAAGTGGATGAGGTAGTGGAGTGGATGGCACACTCATCTCAATCACAGCCGGATGATCTGTCATCTGCTGATACAGTATCATGTAGCCAGGGGTCAGACTCAGAGCGTTCCTTCTGCTCCACCATTTTGCTCCAGCGAAGCCTAGCATCGTGCGTGCCTGCGTATTACACAATCGCTAGGCAATAGTACACTGTACTACTGTCGTGTTCACATAAGTTGCGTACCTTTAACAACTGTACGTTTGTTATTAGTGCGCGAATGTTCGCAAAACACCACATAATAACATATGATTTGTACGTAGCTTCGGTCGAATAGATTCGTATGAAGTACAAATCTTTTCGACAAACATTCTGCAAAGCGAATTTTGGATGATTCACTCATCTCTAGCGTAGATTAAAGGATACAAGTGTGTATTCACTTTGTATTATAGACATCATTTTTAGTACATTTTGGAGGAGATTTATCAAAACTGGTGTAATGGAAAACTAACTTAGTTGCCCAAAGCAACTAATCAGATTCCTCCTTTCATTCATCCAAAGAAGTTCTGAAAAATAAAAGATGGAATCTTGGTGTTTCTTTACACCAGTTTTACTACCCCTATTCACAAACCAACTCTTAATTGCAGGTGCAGCCCAAAAGCCAAGGATACCGACAAAGATAGAAATACTTTGGGGAATATGCAGGTGCTTTGTTCGGGTCTGTATCCTATTGCTCACTGTGGATATGACTTTTATACTGTTTTCTATATTTGCATTTCTCACCCATTTATGTATAGTCTGTTCTCCTTGATCTAATATATGGGATTCTTACTTGAACATGGCACTAACTTTGGAGTCTAGCCAGTTACATGTATCTTAACTATAAAATGCATGAATAATGATTCTTTACACCAGTTTTCATAAATCTCCCCTTTCCTGTTGCTGCATTAGTTTATAAGCCCCTTCAGAACTCAATTTTCATTTTTTCATTTTCGTTTTTTCCTACTTGCCTTCCTAGAGCCATAAATGTCTAACAATTTTGTTCATATGGCCAGATGAGGGCTTGTTCTCTGACTTTAGTTATTGCTGGCGGGTGTCAACTGTAGTGCATAGCAGTGTACCAAGTGGGCACAGTTCATGAAGCCGTTCATACAGTTCATACAGTTCATACAGCCCTTGTGCACCTCGGACATCTGGGGTCATGAAGGAGGTAATCTATGAGATCTTGTCATTGAGATGTAGCATATGTGCCATAGAGGCAAGATGCCAACTGTTATAGGACTCTAGGGCTTACAAAATGCATAACTCTGAAGTCATATTTTCCTAATTTGTGCTTTCAACATAACAAAAATATTATCAACCTAAGGCAAAGGTCTTGTTTAGTGATGAGCGAAGTATTCATAAATTCGATTAGGTTGCTTTTCTGAATTCTACAAAAAAATCAGCTTCATGACAAATTACTTTGTCACAAAGCGCTTTTCTTTGTAAGTAGTGGGTTCAATGATGGGGAGCAGCAATTGCGACGCTCCCTGTCATTGTACCCCTCAGATCCGGCGTTCATAGCTGATTACAGCATCTGATACTAATAACAGAGTGCAAAATAAAAAAGCAAAAAAAATAAAATAACTGATAACCTGATCCATTTTCTCACACTGGGCTGTCCGCCGCCATCTTGCTTGATGGTCTGGCGCCAAATCTAACACAGCCCGAGATGATGTCATCAAGTTTGCCGATGGGGTGATATCATATGTCACTTTGCACAGGATTCAGGCCAAAATCTTCAAGCAAAATGGAGGTGGCCGGCCAGTCGTGAGCAACTGAATCAGTTAAGTATAATTTTTTTGTTTTTTACACTATTTCACAAGGAAATTCGAATCACGAAGCATGAGAAAATTCAGTTTGCAGCGAATCAAATTTACCCTGAAATATGGATCGAAATCCACTTTGTGGACTTCGATTCGCTTATCACCAGTCTTGTGATTTGGCTGGGTGTCATGACCATACCTCTTGTAGTCTAAAAGCGACTATCTAGTCAGGAACTTAAAAATATTATGTAAGTCAGTACCTGCAGGCATGTTTAAAGGCTATGTACATCTTTGGGGGCATTTTTTTAAATTATTGCATTATACTTATTTTGACCTAAAAAATCACATTTTCAATTGGTCTTTATTAACAATATGGAATCTTTTTTTATGTACAGAGCTGAGAAGCTGTACTAGCTGCCTGTGGATTTTTTCTCAATTCCGTCATCTGAAGAGCTGACGGACAGCTTATCTCTTCTCTCTGACCTTATAAACACTCATTATAGCTCAGTTCTTGCCTTACTGATAAGAATGTGGCTTAAATAAATGTTTATGACCTCTCAGTAGTTTACAGAAAAGGGTAATTAGATGACTGGCATAAAGTGAAAGTGAAAGTACCAGTCACCCAGCTAGACCGTTAACCCTTTGTGACTGAACAGCTCAATATTTTTAATAAAGACCAATTGAAAATATGATTTTTAGCCAAAAATAAGTTAAATGCAATAAAAAAATTGACTCCAAAGGTGTACATAGCCTTTAAATGCTATTTACTCAGTGCTTGCCCATTGACAGCATTTTAGCTAAGTCCCATTAAGTCAGTAATGTGATTTGTGACTGCAGCTTAGCTACAGTGCCTACAGAGAGTCTGAGGTAGTCTGAGACACATCCGTTGTTTTTTCATTGGTTCAGGCTACTGACCTGTCCCTCCCACTGCATCTCTGCCTCCTTAGATTGGTTGCTGTATGTAAAATCACAGATCTATCATAGACTCACCAGCAAGTCAGTATATGGAGAGCTGATTTAGATTATTGCAATGACAGAATAGTTATATATGACAACAAATATACTGAGGGGAATGAACCTTAGGAGCCTGGAGGGTCACTTTCATCAGTACATAATAATATTATACAGTACATAATAATATTATACAGTACATAATAGCAGCATTTGCAGCATACTGCTACAGTATGGAATAAGGATTAATTGAAACAAATAGTAAGAGGGATCTTTGTTTACAATGTGCTCTCTTAAAGCGTTATTCTTCCATTGTCTTTCATTTATCTTGGTACCTTTATCTTTTCATTATACATAGGCAACTGTATTTTTTATCCAACCATTGCCACATTGCTGAGATATTTTTCATTTGATAGATTCAAATAAAATATCTTCACTATTCAGGACTCGGAATGATGAATTGGATATCTTTAGTGGCTTTAAAGGAATGCTTCATCGTATTGTTTGAGTGTCAGTGTTTCCCTGAGAGTAGATTAGTCGGCTTCTTGAAAATTCTACATCATTTTGCCTGTTAGTTTCGAGATATGTTGCATTAAATTGTGTTTTATTGCTGTGCTGAAGAATATGCATTTTAACTAGATAGAAGTGCAAGAGAAAGTAACGCATAAATGCAAAGCAGTACTCTAGTCGTATAATTTTAATACCAGCACACCCACTCTCACAATAAACAGATTAATCTTTATTGCTCTATATATCTGTGCTTGAACCTGGAAAAGGAAAGAATCGAAGGGTTGGAAGATATACAGTACTAAAAGACATTGAACTGAAGAGTTTTCCAACACCTGGGACCCCCGCTAATCAGCTGTTTGAGAAGAAACTGGTGCTCATGTGAAGGCCGCAGCCTCCCCACAGATTACCTTACTTGGTATCGCGCCCAGACCACGTGACTGATGAATGTCACTGGCCTAGGGAAAGCTGCGAGAAGGCCACAGCGCTCATAGCAATGCCGGTGCCTCCTCTAACAGCTGATTGTTGGGGTCCCATCAGACAGATACACTGGCCACTAAATATAATAGTTGGCAACACTTTTTGGTTGGTATAGATCACTTTTCAACTGTCATCTCCTTATCACTACAGGCAGGATTACAATGTAAAATCACCATTCAAAATAGTGGATATCACAGGAAATCTAAGCCCTCCTGATCTCTGTACAGGTCAAACAACATGGCTAGAAAACACTCCCACAGAAGTCAATGATCCCCCTTCACTGTATTGTGTCCATGGCCCATGGTGGTTTCTGTAAAGCATATCTCTAAATGCTGTTAACAAAAGCTCAGGCAAGATGGCCGCCTCCATAATCATGTTCAGGAAATAAAATAAAATAAAAAATCTACAATCAGAAAATAAAAATAGAAATCAGAGGTCACACTTTTCCTTTAACCCTATTTCTGTGCAGGTGCTTCGGGACTCTGTAAATTGAGATTCTGAACACCATAAATCTGAATTTTAGGATAAATTCGATTTGCTGCAAAGCTGAATTTTCTCGTGCTTCATGGTAGCAAATCGATTTAACCTGAAATAGTGTAAAAAGCAAAAATAAAAAATCACACTTACCTCCTCCATTTACTCATGACTGGCCAGCCGCCTCCATCTTGATTTAAGATCTTGGCGCAATCCCATACGTGGCCGACATGACAACGTCATCTTGGGGCGCTCAAGATTTTGCTCCAGATCTTCAAGCAAGATGGTGGCGGCTGGCCTGTCAAGAGCAAATGGAGATGTAAGCATGATTTAATTTTTTTTTCTGTTAATATTACACTGTTTTTAGAATCAGATGGCTCGATCATGTATGAACGCGGCATCTGAGGGGTACAATGATGAGGAGTGGCTCTAACGCAGCTCCCTGTCATTGCACCTGCTACTTAAAAAAAAATGTGCTTAGTGATATGTAAAATTCTGTGAAGCAGCCAAATAAAATTTTCCAAAACTTCGCTCATATCTAGTTAAAATGTTAACCAAAACAGAGTGCAGGGTGTGTTATCCTCTGATGACAGTTAGATCAACAGAATATTGTTTTGATAGAAGACAGCAAGATATATAAAAGATTTTCAAATGTTCTAATCATTTTTACCACCCATTTACCTGTGGCTTTTTCTCCTTTTAGTCCGCTGAAAGACAGTGATCATTTATCAATCTTGAACGGTCAGGAATGACCTTACTGCTGGTCATCACTCTTAATGAAACATTATAGAGAGTGAGTGGAAAATTGGTCTGTGCTGTCTATATTGTAGACACTCATTTGTATCATTAGAGGAGCTTCTTCTCAGATAGAAAAACACATTGTGATGTGATGAGAAATCAACCTTCATTGTCCTTATTCTGGGTGGTATAGATGTGTCCAGCCTAACTTATCAATACATTTTGTATAATAATGTAACATACTAGCAAACCCATTGACAAGCTGCAATTCACATCAAAACCACTGGGTGGCAATACGTAGACATACTGTATATAGGATTGATATCGTGTGACAGAGTATCATGAAATCATGTCTTTTGCTGGTCATCTACGAGACACTCACATCTCGGGAGAGGAAAAGAAGGGATCATCTATGCATAATGGGGGAGATTTATCAAGATTGGTATTTTTATATCTCAGTTTCAGGCACATTTTTCGCACTCTGTGTACTAAAAACACAAATCTACACCATCCAGGGACTGCTGTAGACTTGAGTCATAACTTCCTCCAATGTCTTGCGTAAATTATAGTAAATCTGGGGACCCCTCCTGCTAAGTCCAGCACATCAAAAATAATTGCAAATTATGGTGCAAATATGGTGTGTGCCACAGTACACTATAGTGCTGATGTAACCAGATTAATAAATGCCCCTATATTTTTCATATATTTTGTATAGAATACTTGCACGGTTCATAGTATGGCCAATTATCGCTAATGTGTGTTTGTATGTACACTCGTTAGCAATAATCAGTCAGTTTAAAGGTGCCGCTGACTACCTGATGAACGTGTGAATCACTCGTTCATTGGGTAATACAATCGTTGGTGCAGTCCCTGAATTACCGTTTCTGGGCAGCAGATCGCTCCTTCTAAACAGTCCTCTGCTGCCCAGAAACAATACAGCTTTAGTGATCGCTCCTCCCCATACTATGGAGGTGATCGCTGCATGTAAATGCAACTTTCGTTTCCATTAATGAGCAAGCGTTTGCCGGGAAGGAACGCCCCCTTCCCGACATTTGCATGCTCCATCGGGTGTTGTAAAGGGGTACCAACTGTTTGAGCCAACCAATAGAGTTATATTCAATTTTTGTGAAAGAAAAATTGCTTTTGTTCTGTTAGTTTGATGTATATCTGTTCATAAACTATATATAGATAATTTTTTACTTGGTTTAAGGATGTGCTTTTCTAACAATGGACAGGAATCTAGAAAACACATCTTTCTATGGATGACTGTAGTGTCTCTCGATAATTACTGATAAAGCCAACCGATAGTGAAATTCATTTTCGTACCCACCAAAGCAGAAGCCAAATATTGAGGTTTGCTGTATAATGATTTTCCAGAGTAATATAAATATTAACCTCTTTGACCCGCTTTTGACAGACAGCCTTATCCTTCTCATACAAGGAGCTACAGGGGTCATTTTTTCTCTCTAATATGCTTGTCAGAGAATGTTTATTGTTCCGATTACCCATGGTACATCACAGATGCTGTTACTTCTGAACTAAAAGCCGATGAAAGAAGCGCATTAATATGCATTGCTGATTTTTCATCCACCAAACACATGTTTAATGGTTTGAATACAATATGAAAAATATATTGAAAAAAGTGATGACAGCTTTATACAGAGAGAAAATTGTGTTTAGGGCAAAACAGAGCTCCCGGCTTAGTTGTGGATGAGTTGGTTAAATGCAACTCCACTGATGTAAATAACGTATTAAAGAAATACCAGTTAATGATAATGGCATCAAGCAAATGCAGTTATGGATGTAATGTAAATTGCAATTTTATTCTACATTGTTTAAAAATACCTTATGTTCATATTAAATGAAGTGCATGAAATAAGTAAATAAATAAATATATTCCAGTCACAAATTGATTTTTTTTGTCATTAGCGCTAAAGATTAGATGGGGGGTGGAGGCTCAGCTAACTGCAATATAAAAAAAGAGGAGAGTAGTTTGTTGATCGAGAGTGCATATGTAAATGTTACACTTGGTTAGTACCTCAGTGATGATGAATGTGCTACCATCATGATATCATGCTGTATAGGATCTATATATACTTTACATTTGCAGTGGCCAGGTTTGGGGTGGTCCCAAGGCTACGCTGAGTCCACCAGACACCGTCAAGGTGTCATCACGTATTGTTGATCTCCAGAAGAGATAGGCATGGTGGACCCCAATGGGAAACATGTCCAGAGAGTCAGGGCCTGCAGTAAACCAGGGTGCTTCTTTACTGTATTCAGGTGCAAAACCCTAATGACAAGGCATAGGACTGACTTGTCCAATCTTCTCCCTGGCAGAAGGGTTTGATGATGAGGAAAGGCCTGAGCTAGCTGCCGCTCTCTCTCAGAAGGCTGGTACCATGGGCAAAGGCTGGAAGACCAGGGTCTGTGGCAGAGTATCCCTGTCTCAGCGTCTTCTTCTCGTCACTCAATAGTCTGAAAGAATCTCCTCTTCTAAGCACTGTTCCCTAACTGCAGAACAATAGGGGCTCTGACTGTTCTCATTATATACAGTTTTGAGCTGAACTAGAACCTTCTAGTGGGAGGGGTGGAGTGGAGAACCTTGGCACAAACAGATACAAAGTTACAAATTTTGTCATAGAAGTGCATTAGAGCTTCAATTATACTCAATGGCAATGCCACAGCAGTTTTCCAGACAAACACAGGTTTTCAGACTTAGCTAAACCAGAAGTTCAAAAGGCCAGTTTGTCTGATTTTGGTGGTAAACAAGTCTAGCTTTTTCCTTCCAAAACATGCTCTTCTTTAAACCTTATGATAACTGTGGAAATTACTAACTTCGAATTATTAGCTGGAAAGTCCTAAAATTATCTCAGTATATACTAATTCTTTCTACACTGCTGTGCAAACACAGTGCAAATGAACAGGAGATATATATCACAACATACTTATAAAATGCAGTTATGTATTGTTAAACAGTATAAGTCATTGCAAGTTAGCCCTTTGAAGTGAAAGTGAAAGAGCAGTTGATGACTTTGCATATGGGAAATAGGGGCAAATGTCCAGACTTTCAAGTACCTCTGCTCCAGGGCTATACACATACTAGCATGATAGTTGCATATGGCATGATATATACATACTGACAGATGAACATGGAGCTTGGAGGACCAGTGGTACTAGATCTTTCTTTCTATATACCTATGAATCTATTATCTATCCATCTATATCATCTAATATCTATTTATCTTCTATCTAGCTATCTGTCTGTATATCTAATAGCCTTCTAACATCTATCTAGCTATTATCTATCTATCTATCTATCTATCTATCTATCTATCTATCTATATCCTATGTAGCTATCTATATAATATCTCTATCTATATCTCTATATCTATCTATCTATCTATCTATCTATCTCCTATGTAGCTATCTATATATCTCTATCTATATCTCTATCTATATCTCTATCTATCTATCTATCTATCTATCTATCTATCTATCTATCTCTATTCTAGCTATCTATCAGTTGTTCCCAGACACACACAATCGTAGTGTAATATATTTTGTAAAGTGCCTTCCTTGTCTCTGCATATCTTATTTCCATATCCAAACTTTTATAATCCTTTAGGGTAAAAGTTGTGGTATAATTTATAAGTTTGTTCCACTACACTACTCCTGGTTACAAAGCTGCAATCATCTAATCATTGCAGATTCAACAGCCTGAATCATAATGTCTTCCATGCAATGAAAACAAATGCTATGTGCCTCCTGGTACAGGGAACTGGTATCGTAAATTATAATTTCTGACAATATGGCAGAACGCTTAGTAGAAAATCGGATAACCTATAGCACCTGAGTAAAATGAAACAGCAGTTTATAAGCATTGTCTTTTGATGTACTGTGTTGCCACACAGAATTTTCTCTAATCTGTAGGTGTAATTCTTTGTGTTGTGTTGAAGGTAATCTAGCATTGAAGTGTCTCAGGTCTCCATTTTCCTATCTAGGTGGCAACGTCACCACTGTTCATCCTGAGGTCCTCTGCCTGGAAGCCTCTTCTAAGAGCCAGGCTGAGGAGCTGCTCTACATGCTGCTTAATAAATCTGAAGGAGAAATAACTGGCAAAAATGCCTTTCCCTGGTGACAACAGCTGATCACTCGAGGTTGGGGATCATCTGATTCCTATAGTGACTTCCATCCAAAAGGGACTATCTTCATAAGATAACCCTTTATAGCAGGTCTCCCTACACTAATATGTAGGATTACTGGTTCTATTACAGTATATTGCATTTCCTTCTTTAGTTCTTCTATTTTCTTTTACATTCATTCAGATTGTAGCTTTTTGATTGACTGGAGAAATGTAAACCAAGACCATTTTTTTTGCAAAAGTAGATTAACTTTAAGTCAATGTGGAGTGGAGTGAATATACCCAAAGTAGTACTTCTTTTCTTAATAGCTTTCTGAGTAATGTACTTTGCTAGAAGAATTAAGTCTTCTTTTAATAATGAGAAAATTGAAGACTCGAGACAGAATTTAATACACCCATTAAACATATCCATTACGTAATCCTCTCTGGTTTCTACTCTCAGACTCACAGTTATGAGGGAAAATGAGTTCAAGGACTTATGTGTTCAATGACACAATAAGAGCTGGGGCTCTATCTATCTATCTATCTATCATCTTTATAGGTTAGCCATTTATTCCTAATACAAGGATGAGTTAGGCATAACTAGGCAACAGCTACTCTTTGTAGGAGGTACTCTGCTCTTTCTAATAGAGTCTTGAGTGGGTTTTTGTAAGGATGTTCGTATTCTGTAATGCGTCATCAAGGGGTGTCTTAACAACACAATCCCTTTAAGCCACACCCTACAATAGACAGCTAATCTCCTCCCTTTTAGTTGGACTTCCTCCTTCATCCCCTCCCAAAAAGGGAACAGACAGACAGGAAATCCTGCATACCATATTTCGACAGAGTTAGTAAAAGGTACAGGTAATACTTGCAGATTTCATTTTTAGGATTACCATCTCTTTTAACAGTTGACTAAGAGGACATGCTTAAAATGACATCGAGTTAAGGTAGGAGTTCACCAGCACTGTTGTTTATGTGCTGGGTGGTTATTAAATTGTAGTATTCATCTGTCTTCTTTTATCACTGTGGAGAATGGAAAAGAATACACTGGTTAATAAAAGCTGACAAGATTTCAAAAGATAAAATAGATAATTAGTATTCTAGATTATCACTGCAGGAAGCTCATGATAACCCATGATTATTATGTCACCAAACATTGATAGTTCATCGGAGAGATCAGTATGATAAGAGGACAAGATATTTCTGGATAAATTAAAAATTGTGGTCAACAGAGGCAGGACTAAATATGTTATTTCATTCAATTCATCCGTCAATGATTATTTATAGAAAGGAAGGCAGTAAAAGATCTACCGCCCTTATATGGCTGTGCAGAAATCAGGCTCCACTCTGTAGATAGGTGATCATTACTGATCCAACCTGGGAGGAATAGAAATCTCCGTTGATCTCATCTGTAATTATGAAGGTTTAAGAGAAAGAATACGGGGGTAACACTGGCCAAGACATCCAAGCACAGACAACCAGTATGGTGCCAAAACATGTTTAAAGAATATTTTAAGAATATTTTCACAACTTAGATCCATTGGAAATTTCTCATGAGAGGAATTGTCAAAGTAATTTTTGGAGGCGTCTGTGTTGCTGTAATTTGCATCAAATTCATCAAATGTCACATGATGTTTAAAAAGTTTGGTGCATTTAAGTCCAGCACTTAAATGCACTTGCAATGTTATTCCTCTTTCTGAAACATACCCACTTTTCCAACAACTTTTCAAAACTAGTGTAGTGTACTGTAAAATATACAATGCCTGTTCAAATAAGTTCTGGAATGCTTTGGAGGACTTTGCTGTGCCCCTTGTACCCCTATAGTCTTTTGAACTAACTTTTATTTTGAAGAATCCTTAGCTTCAAACATGTTGGAGAAATTAAATCAAATTTAGTACAAGGGAAAAAGTGAAGGAGATGCTGCAAGATGCCTTATGATATATTTATCATTCACACAAGAATCTCTAGAAATATTTTCCCACATGGTCACCTTTAAGACTGGCTCCATTTTTGTTTATCAGAACTTCTGATAAACACAAATGGGGCAAATCTTAAAGGTGACCATGTGGAATTTTTTTTTCTAGAGACTCTTCTGTAATGGATTCAGAAGTCCTATTAATACAATTTACTATCAGTGTCCTTTTTACATCTTTGGTGGCCCCTGACAATGCTGATGCTAGTGCTAAAATTAGGGTCTTCACTGTGATCTAAATGAGCTTTTGGGGATCAGATAATATGTATATTTGCATGCATGTGTGTGCCTACATGTATGATGAGCTTTCAGTGGTTTAGCATTTGATCAATTGGAACCTATAAAAGCAAAGTTTTGGGGATTTTTTGTATATCTGTATTATCTTGCTGCACCCAATTTTAAGTTGAGCCATGCATAAATAGGGTGGAACGTTGTCAGGTTCTAGTCATTGCCCTGCAAATCCATCAGCAGAATACTGACTGCTATTTGTTTCAGTTTCGGTATTAAGACCACCATACATCATGGAGTGTGGGCTGACCCCACCATTTTTGAAAGTAGTGGTCGTCAGTCTAATCTATGTGGGAAGCTCCCGACTCCCCGACAGATGATGATGAAGGAGAGAAGGATTGGACTAATTGACTAATTTTCCCTGATATTCTCCTGGGAGATAAGCCAGTGCCAGAGATGTCTGGCAACATAGGGAGTGTGGGGAGTCTAGAGAGATAATGAAGTTTTATGGGCACCTATAGACATAGATTTGGGAATGTTCAGAGGTGAGCCTAGTTTTTAAATTTTACTTTTACAACCACTAAAAAACGATTTGTTTTTATGTATATTGCTTGGAGCGCCTATGTTTTTCCAGCCTCCGTATGTTTTCTTGCAAAGTCAATAAACCGTTGGCTCCTTTTACAAGTACAACAGATGAAATATATATGTCCAATATTAGCAGAATGACTGTGATCAACAGGCAGCCCACAGACCTCCATCTGGAGATGATTATACAATAGGTTTTTATTTTACTCAGTAACAGCAGGATAAAATTGTAGTCCTGTCTTGATTCATGCATCCACAATCTGTTTATGGAAATATTATAGTCAACTGGTTGCATAATTTTCTCATTTTTGAATTTGTAAACATTTAGCAATGTGCAAAGTTATTACTAGAATGAGCTTTCTATTCATTCATTCAGGTCAGCGTGACCAAGTGAAGAGATCCAGGTTAGGAACAGTACAAAGGTGACATAAAACACAGTTGCCTTTAGAGAATTTAATGACTATTGAAGAATAAATGGTGTACCTTCAATGAAGGCAGGCCACGTTACATTGCTTGGGGGAATAGAGGTCTGGCATTGAACTCCTTTCCTTTCCAATGTGAAAAAACCTGCAGCCACCACTAGAGGGAGCTCAGTACAAACAAATTATTACAACTTCCATTTCAGTCAACTGTAAATATATACAATCATATACACTGTCTTGTGTGAATACACTATGAAATATGGTGTTCAGGATCAGTGCCATATTTATAAAGCACGATTTCCACTTCACTGGTGGTTGAGGAGAAAGTTTACTTTTTCTTTAAATTTTTTAAAATTAAAATCTTAGTTTAATATAAAAAATGTAAATTCATCAGAAATATGGGGCATTGTGCTCTCCATTGCCTCGGAGTGGTTGATGCACGCATGATGGAAAACTGAGCGGGGCAGGGTCCCAAACTAAATTTTGATATGAAGCCCTTTGAGATCTGCATAAACCTCTGATAACTCATTACTCGGAACAATCCTGCTGAAGTTTACAAGTTGCTGAATGCTACTAGGAAGTGAGCACTGAGGGCTATTTCTACAATTTGCCCAACCAATAATCAGACCCTGTTTATTCATATCCAGAAAACACTCATAAATGTTTCTTATAGTTGGTGGTGTTGCCACCTCAGTTTTAATTGTTAGTTCTTATGGGGAGTTAAAGGGATAGTCTCATCAAAGCAACTATGGAATAGAAGGCAGCGGCGCCTCATATGTGTAAGAGGGTCTCCTGCTTTGTTGGACTTTAGCCATGCATGCATTCTATCAAAAAACATTCAACTGTATGGCTTTTATGTGAAAGGGATTGTACCTGAGACAAGTCCTTTAAGGATGCTTCTATACAGGACTAAAATAGAATTTACGACTGGACTAAATTATGACTGAAGTGAAGAAGAGAAAGAGAGAAAAGAGTTGAAACTGTCTTCAAGTCTTTTATTAGATTAACATGCATCATGCAGATGTGTGTCCTACTATAAGTCTGAGATGTCATATGATATATTCAATATAAATTTGCTTTTATTGTCAAATTTAGCTTTTCAATTATCTATGTCTGTTTTAGTAAAATGCTTACATTTTCCTTATAATAACTGGGAAGCATCCTTTTTCATAACTCTAGGTTGTTCCATTCCTCTGATTTTTATGACAAACTTGACAACTTGGTGTTACTATGCCCCTTGCTATTTCATGCACAATAAAGGCATTTACTAAAGCAATGTGAGGAGAGCTGACATGTCCTTTTAAGTATAAGTAATATTATAATTTGAAATAGTAAAATTAATTTGAGTTGTCTGTTAACTGAAAATCAAGATACTTGCAGGGGCTCCAGGCATTGTGACACATGCAGGCTGGGGTATCACGTGCCTTTTCTTAACACCAGCATTATACAATAGCTCTTGCAACTTATGTGGGAAAAAAAGAGAAGTTTTAGACAAACCCAAGGCAACATGGGGTTTAAGAGCAAAGAAAAGACTGAAAACATGTCAGACGTAAGTCGAGGAAAGCTACAGGTAATGGAAATGAAGCCTATGGAGATGTTCAAATAAAAGCACAACCGCTGCGCATGGAGAAAAGGAAAAGAATGAGATAGAAAAACACAATAAAAAATAATGCTGTCGCAAATTCAGCTGCTGTTGTGTTTAATATGATATAATAGGAGTAGCAGTAGGTGTTTATGACTGCTAAATAACTTGAGGCATAAAATGCAAGAAATGTAAAAAAAACAGCTACACAAAAGTATCATATTGTGCTGCTCAAGGGAGATTTTCATACAGTTTCACATAGATGCATACTGGGTCAATGCGGATGACTGGTGGCAAGGACTCATTGGGGCAGTATTAATACTAAGATTTAGACAGTATAGCCTTAAGGAGAGATTTATCAAACTGGTGTAAAGTAGAACTGGCTTAGTTGCCTATAGCAACCAATCAGATTGCACCTTTCATTTTTCAAAGGAACTGTCAAAAATAAAAGGTGGAATCTGATTGGTTGCTATGGACAACTAAGCCAGTTCTACTTTACATCAGTTTGATAAATCCCCCCTTAGATTAGACAGTCTAAACTGCCTGATCTATCACATTGACTGATGATGAATGATGAATGTGGTGCCTCTTCTATTCTAAGGGGGTAATGTATTCACCAGTATCCTTGTTCACTTTTGTGGATCATCTGCTTTTTTAAGTGTTTTTTGCCAATGGATTTTTAATTGAAAAGTCTAGCCATATTTATTAAAAATACTCTGTGTGCATGCCACCAGGGAACTTGCAGCTTTTTGTCAAAAGTTACAATGATATATCTGGCTAAAAATGTAGCTCCACTCACAAAACATTTGGCCATCCCTTTGTAAATGTAAACTGCTGAACATGGCGCAAAGCACCCTAAAAATTGCACGGACAAGACCTTCTTCTTGCTGGCTATGCCTCTTGCTACCTTAGAGGCGCTCTTGTGCTTCCTCTGGCTCTGACACGCACCCTTTGTTTCTCCAGCCTATGACTAGTCTCCTTAGGGTATTCAAGGAACATTTCTCTGTGGGAAGGTGCCTGAGTAATTGGTTCTAGTTTGCAAGCTTCCTGCAAGGTGTGCTGTTTGTTTGTATGCCTGTTCCACATACCAAATTCTTGAATTGACCTTTCGCTGCCTGACTTGACCTCTGCCTGACCTCGGTTCTGACTCTGAGTTGCCCAATCTGACCTTAGACTATTTATTGTATTACATGTACTGTGTCTGCCCTGACCTCCGCCTTTCACTGACTGTTGCTTTGAGTGGGTTGGAAGTCACTTGAACAGAGACTACTCCAGGAGGCAGCAGCCTGGTGGTTCCCCTGCAGCTGAGTCTAGATCATTTTACAGGGCTTAAAGGGGGAAACCTGGGGTGCCACTTAAATAACACCCTTAGTTGTAGCCTCAATTCAAATCTGTTCAAGTGACATAGTGGATCCAGATCTGCTTCGATATATTTTAATTATTGGAGCTCTAATTCAATACTCTATTACAGCCCAGCCTCAACAGCTGAAGAGCCACAGGTTGGAAAAGACAGTCGTATTATATACCTACTAAGAATTACATCGGTATCCTTCACCACCTTTATTTTATTGTACCACTATGTTCCCAGTTGCTCCTGACAATACTTACTCTATGTATGATAGATAGGTTAAGTATCAGAATTTGCAGTGCCGTACCGGTTGTGGAAACTCACAGATTAAATATGCTTATTTTTCTTTCCCCAGTAGGATCTCGGTGGACTTGGTCTCTGAGGGTCTGACTTCTAGGACCCCAGTTGACCAACAAAATGAAGGGCAGAGGCACCATGCCTAGCCATATGTAGGGTACTCCATGCTAATAAGTCTTCTTCTTCATCCACATGATCAGCTTCAGGCCTTAGTACAGATGTTCATAGGCGTGCTGCAATGTGCACAGCATTTACTGACAAAGAGAGCATCACCAATAATTTTCTGAATAAACATTTTTCCTGGTCATGGTGCAGAGTATCATTTATTCCGTTCTACAGCTCCATTCTCTGCAATTGAACCTTCTAATTACGTGTTCTTTGACATGTTCTAGAGCCTAAATTATATTAGGGACATTGCTGGATGCCTTGGAATGTAAACCACATCTTTTCCAAATGCCAATTAAAATGTTTCTGTGTGAAAATGACTTTCTGTGTTGTAAATAGACCACATTTCAGAATCGCTGGCAGTTTATTAAATGATATCCCGGTCACTGAAATGAATAATTGATGGCAGATAAGAATGGAGTTTGACGTATTCTTGTCTGTGTTAGTAATTTTCTGCTTTCTGAATTTATATGCAAATTTAAGTGGTTTCTTGCACATGTTGCAATGCTGAAAGAAGAGATTTGAAAGGTGTCGGATCCGAGCTAAATATTTCCCTGATGTGCCTAATACATTTAATGAAATGAAGTGTTAGAGGTAAAAAGAAACATCAAGACGATTGTTACTTTCACAAGAATGGAATGAACATCCTACTGCCATTTTGCAGATATCCTTTTGTCTTGTTTGGGTATTATGAAATAGTTTTCTTCCTTCTGAAAGAGAACTAATTTGCCTATGTTCCCCATGGAGCATTGGCTAAACGTAAGTCTCCATACACCGACTGGGTCTTGTCAGGGAGAAATCTAGTTTCCTGTCAGCTCCGAAACACCCCCTGAACTAGAATAAGTGTTGTATAGTGTAAGTGATGATGAATCCGAATATGTAAGTTTTATCTTCATACTCACTTCCATTCCGACGCTGTGCTCCCACAAACCTGCAGTAAAATACATTGAGAGGACTCTTCTTTGAGTCCTGTCCATTATGGGAGTGAGCACCGGAGTCCACTGAGTGCATTTTACTGCAGGTTTGTGGGAGCACAGCGTCGTAATGGAAGTGAGTATGAAGATAAAACTTACATATTCGGATTCAGCATCACTTACACTATACAACACTTACTCTAGTTCAGGGGGTGTTTCGGAGATGACAGGTTCCATTTAATATTGAATTATCTTAGTAGGGTCTTATAACATATTTGTAAGGTGTGAGGGTTACATAGTAACTGGTCTTCAACATATACACATGGAGATACATGCCTTCTAGAGTTGAGCGATTTTCTTAAAATCTCTTTCAGGTCTGATTCGAATCAGTAGTCAGTTTCAAACCCTAACCCTGAATCAAAAGTTCCCCAGTTGTCCCAAAAATTCATATATGACATGCTGAGGTCTCCTAGGACCAAATTCAACCCCTTTCAAGCTCTTTAACGCCAAAACAACTTCAGTAACGTTAAAGTGACGGGGGGGGGGGGCGCGCACTGCGCCACCAATGTTTTAATACTGAGGGGGGGGGCGCACTGCACCACCAATGTTTATTATACTGGGGGGGGGTTGGGGGGAGGGCGCACTGCGCCACCAATGTTTTAATATTGAGGAGGGGGGTATTAAGGGGGGAGGGGGGTATTAAAACAGCAGCACTGCGCTGAACTTTGCCATTGGTCAGTCAAATCTGACTGACCAATCGTAAATGCAAGTGTCACCGCAAGTGTGACACTTGCATTTACTTGCAAACTGTAGTTCCATGCGCCATCTGGTGGTGGTTACATGTAACTACACTTTCATTTCTTGTGTTGCGCTTCTGGATTCCCAATTCGTTAGCAACGAATCGCGAATCCAGTGAGCGCAAACGCAAAGTTGCAAACTCTACTACATCTGTATATGGCTGTGAGCAGTGTCGGACTGGGATGCTTAGGGCCCACCAGTAAAATTCATTCTGGGGGCCCACTGTACAGCAACATGCCAATATTACCTGCCCACACAGAGGCAGACAGCAACAAGACGCTACAAGATTATTGATTATGGGGGTCTCTGACACAACTTCAAAATGTGGGTTCCAAAGTAAGAGAGGATACTGGCTGGCCATCTTACCTTCCGATGCCTCTATAATAATAAACTGGATAGTCTACCCAGTTTTTATATATTGATATAAGTTATTTGAGATGCTGTGCTGGTGGAGAGTGGGCCTACCTTTCTCAGGGGCCCACTGTGGGATTCCCCTGTTCCCTGTGGGCCAGTCCGAGCCTGGCTGTGAGTAACCGGATGGTAGCCGGTGGTAACAAACTTAATATCACCCTGAGCTGTCCAAAAGTGATCCCATTAGTGGCAGATGTCTTCTTTGTCTTCTTCTCTGTCTTCTAATCTGTAAATTGGTGGTTGCCAGTTTTGGATTTGTTAGAATCTGAATTGGTGACAAATTTGATTTGTTCATTTCTAATAACCGCAGCTACTGTACTTCTCCATTTTATATGAATGTTCATTATGATCAATCAAATCAACAAATCAGATGTCTTTTTGAATAGTTTAGAGCTCTGTTCACATCAGGGGTATTGGTATTCTTGACAGCATGAATTTATGAATATAGATTTCATAATGGATATATCATGGCTGTATTGCTCCGTTGTAAATGGAAACTGTGATTTGACACTGATTTATTGTAAGGTTTAGAGTTCCTGCTGTTTTTGAAACGTTTTCACTTGAAAGGAGAACCAAAAGTATATAGAGGTCCTGTCACCTCTGCTGACAAGTCTGTTTCAGTAAATACATGCATTCCCCTCACATCTGTACTGCTGATACTATGTTGTACCATTCCTCTTTTATTCCTACTAGATGCTTATGAGTGAATTGCCAGCAGTGTTTAAAGGTCCAGTTGGGTGTTACCAGTCGGGGGTATGTCCCTGCACAGTCTGACACTGGCTGCACTGGTTGGTCAGTGTTAGACAGTGCAGGGACACCCCTTAACTGGTAATAACACAGACAGACCAGAGCTTCGATAAGGGAAGAGCTGCAGCAGAATGGGCATGCCCTCTGAGTTGCATAAAAAAGGACACTCTCCTTGAGCTGTCAGCTTGATATAAATCTAGTAGAGCAATGAATGTGGAGATCTCTGGATCCATGTGATTTGTTAGAAAGGTATTGTCATGTGCTATGTGATGTCTGATTTATCTCCTATCTCTGGCTTATCCCCTATCACGCATCCTGTATCTTAGGACAATCCCTTTAATTAGCAACCTGCCCTCTATTGTATGAATAGGAGGGGGCTGAGGACTGAACCATTTAAAGACAGTCATTGGCACTGTACATAGTGGATTGTTACTTTTGATTTTGAGATATTTTTAATGTTTCACTTCTGGGTTTCTATGAGTAAATTGACGCATTGAGTATATTTTCTAAATTGTACCTCATATCCAGTGATATGATGAGCCCATAGGGCCCAAACGCCTCACAATATTTGGCCAATTCACAGCATTTTGAGGTTGGATGATATGATCTGTTGGTAGAATCTACAAATAATACAAATGCCTGGTAACAATTGCTGACGTTTCTAGTTTTCTCGCCCACGTGGTACAATGGTAATTGATAATCAAACAAGAATTCTGCCCTAAATATTTTGTCAAACTTTGCACTCACCCTTCAGAAATAATCTAGACCAGTGAAACTGGGCAGATGATAATACTTCATATTTTTACATTTGGAAGGGAATTATCCATTCAGTTTACATGGATCATCCATTAAAGGATGTAGCAGAATACTATATAATAGAAAGAAACTATCACTTTGTCTTTTTGCAAGTCTCCATGATATCCTGATATTCTGAGTCTTGGCTTATAATGCACGGATGTGACATTCTGTGAAAACATTTAGCAAAAGCTCATTATGATCCTTTTATCCCTTTTTGTTAATGTCATATGCAGGAGAGAGTTGAAAAATGAGTTAGTAGATATCATTATGGTGCTTGATTTGCAAAATAATTACATTAACTATCTAGTCTTTTTCATTGCACGTCTGTACATCTGAAACAAAGGCCGTGTCTATAAAGAACCATGGCAGCCCTCTTAAGTAATATAATGTATTTCAGTTTGAAAATTGTGCCATAAATGGTAATGCTATAATCTGATATATACACCGTATAAAAAAAAGAAATGGGGGAATCATACTGTATCAGGCATCAGTGCCTATAGAAAATCTGAGAATGCCTGAAAGTAAGATAGATCACTCAAAAAGATCCATCAACAGCAAGGGCAGCCCTGGAAACAATACTAAAAGTGGCCCCATTTTGTAGTCGGGTCCAAATTGATGGAAGTCAGGGCCAGCAATACCATATTGTAGCACATTATACCACCACCAGCCAAATACCACAGTGCAACACAAAATACATCCAAAAAAACTTCCACTGGCCGGTCGTGAGGAGACTCAGACGACCCCCTGGGCATCGCCCACCGAGAAATTTTTCTGTAAGGTCTATGGCCAATCAGCCCCTGATTAACAGGCAGGTCTGGAAGCATATCTGGCTTTTTCCTCAAGCATAGGACTCCTTTTTATATTTTGTCAGTTAAAAAAAACCTCTGGGCAACAAATGTATTTGGAGATATAGTGTGGGACATGAACAGCAGGGGGCACTCTATTGTTTTATTATTTTCATTGTAGGAACCATTTCACATCTACTGCATATAGCAGGCAAAGGCATTAAAGAGCATCTGTCATCAGATTTCACAATACAGACTCCATACAATATTAAATAAGTCTCAAAAACCTGATGGGATTGGTGAACTTACTTTGAAAGTCTATGCAAATATGGCTATATAATCCTTTTTGAAAGTTTTCCTACCTTCAGGTGAGCAATGTATGCCCATTTAGAGCTTTTTATTTTAATATCAGGCAAAAGGATTTCAAAATGGATTATACTGCCTTTCTGTATACAAGTACAGTAAGTACATCGGCTTCATCCGCTCTAAGAGAACTGTTTAATGGTGTATAGTAACAAATATTAAATTGACATTTAACACTCTACATACCATTGAAATGAATGGTATGTAATCTCTCTCGTTCTCGATATATATATATATATATATATATATATATATATATGATAATCCTTTACCAGTCCCACCATGGGGAAATTTACAGTGTTACAGTAGCACAGAGAATACAAAAACTCCAAAATAAAGTAGGTTACAGATAAAAAAAATTTGAAAAATAAGGGATATAGATATGACAGCTTCTAGAATTCAGTCTCTGGATGGAATAATATCCATACGAACCCGTAGGCGATGAGTGCAGTCTATCTCGACTTGGGTCAATGTTGGTTGTACAGCCTAAAAGCGGCAAGGATTAATGACTTTCAATAGCGCTCCTTCTCACACTTGGTGTAAAGCAGTCGGTCATTGATGGTACTGCCCAATGCTATCACCGTCTCAAAGCATGGGATGGGAGTTATTCTCCAGCATGGAGATCAGCTTGGATAGTATCCTTCTCTCACCTACCACCTGCACTGTTTCTAGGGGAGCTCCGCAGGATAGAGCTGCTACCCCAGCAGGCCACTCCAAAGAAGATGGCTGATGCCACTACGGAGTTGAAAAAGACCCTAAGAAGTGTCCTCTACACTCCAAAAGCTCTCAGCCTCCAAGTAAAGCCTGTTGTGGCCCTATATAAATATCTGCCATATGCATCATAGTCTCCATAGTCTACTACATACAGCTCACTACCACAACGCAAAAATAGATAAGTAGACAGGTAGATAGATACATAGATAGATAGATAGATAGATAGATAGATAGATAGATAGATAGATAGATAGATATGAGATACATAGATAGTATACACTGTAATACTAAGATAGGAGTATTAGAATAGGAATGTGAAAGAGGAAGAACATTTTTTACAGATTAAGCCTTAAATTTTTTTATTCATTTTTTTTTCAAAACTCTTTTTATTTAAATTTTCAGTAAGAAAACAGTTGACAGGTCTTATACAAAAGATAAGTATTTAAATTCATTTGATTCACTATTCCCCTCCCCCAACTTCAGATGTGTAATAATGAATGTTTTATGAATGGGTAACGGATCGCTGTTCACAGCCCCGTAACAATTTGTAATATCGAGGGTACTGGAAAGCAACCATAATGTATATATGTGATATTTCTATCCGTCGTGTAACTCCGAAGAGCGGTGTAGAATCAGTTCATGTGTAATACTGTTAATGGCCTGTGAGGGCATTCATTTTTAATGATTCAGGTTGTCGTTATTGTACTGCATTTCATTATTTAATGTTTCATGTAGACGGGCAGATAACCGGAGGAAAGTTGTATATGTCTTGCTGGAGATAATATGTGAAAATAAATGAGCGTGGGAACATTATGGCAAAAGCAGGAAAAATGTATCACTAAAGCAGAATAGATATAGTGGTGTCACACAGACTGGGAAACAGATTTTGGGTATTGAAATGGTTGGGTAGAGTTTCAGCAGATTTTAAGTACTGATAATTAAGTGATGGGCTTGTAAGAACATTGGGGGTCATTTATTAAATTCACACGCCATACTTAGTAACCTGCTGGAGGGAGAGGGGAATGACTCTTAATAAAATTATCACATATCCTTGCTATCTGTGAGCCAGAACTGAAATCACATGCAGCCAGGTGATGGATTAGATTTAAGTGGCAATGTGCAAAATTTTTCTGGAACACGTTTTTAAATTGGGACAGTTGGGCCATGGAGGTACCGCCTGTGGCTCGTCTCTTCCCACCCAACCAACTTTTTGCAAACGGTGAAGGTATAGAGAAAGCAGACTGACACTTGTGACAAAAGAGTTACTTATGGCACCAATGATCAATCATTGACTTACAGGATAACTACTACAGATGAGCGATGTATTGGAAAATTAGATTTGGCTGCTTCGCCAAATTTGACAAAAAAATTTGCTTTGTAAAGAATTACTTAGTCAGAAAGTACATTTCTTTGTAAGTAGTGGGTGCAATGACAGGAAGCGGCGATTGTATCACTCCTCGTCATTGTACCCCTCAGTTGCCGCATTATGATGTACATAACATGGTGTAAAATTAAAAAATCATATTTATTATTTACCTGATTCATTTGCTCATTTACTTGTATGTATGATTTTTTTCAGGTTAAATTGTTTCACTACCTGAAATTCAGATTGAAGTTCACTTTGTGGACTTCAATTCACTCAACACTAATAGCTATCTATAGACAGGGGCGGATTGGCCATAGACCTTACAGGGAAATTTCCCGGTGGGCCGATGCCCAGGGGGCCATCTGGGCCCTCCTAATTGCCAGCAAGTAGAAGTTTTGGGGATGTAATTAGTACTGCTGGCAGTATTTTGTGATGGACTGTGGTATTTGGCTCTGTTGGGGTGGTATAATGTGCCACAATATGGTATTGCTGGCCCTGCCTTCCGTCAATTTGGACCCAACTACAAAATGGGGCCACTTTTAGTATTTTTTCCAGGGCCACTTTAAGTTCCCAGTCCACCCCTGCCTATAGATCTCAAAGACACTAATTTGTACTTTTTTGTATTTTTGCCCAGAGACTCCCAGCAACAACAGTGTAATCTGGAACCATTAGATTTGACCACATATTATTGCTACACTCTTACCACAAGACCATTCATATAATCATTTTTGAGATACAGTCACCTATGAACAATATCTCGACTGTTGTTACATTCATCTGATATGGTGGCCGGGCAAATAAAAAGTCCCTTTTCATAAAACTTTTCATACGTCATAGAGGCTAGGGAATTATCTGCAGAACAACAACCTCCGTCGGTTTACTATTATTTATCAGGTACAATTAAAATAGTGAAGGCAGTGATAATGCAAGAGTGCTGTGCTTACGATTCATCGTTCCTTGTGTAGAAATCGCGAGACGCCTACACACTGCGCTTTAAACACAACATAAAATGAAAATCATATATCAGCAGCGTAACGCTGCAAAAATAAGCACTTTGCATAATGCCGTATAATAAATGTAAGAGCGCTGCAGTAAAAAAGAAGTGTTTATCATCAGTAGAAACGGCAATCTGAACAGGTCTTTGTACAGGGACAGAATTTTTCTATAAAATGTAGGTGTGATGAAATATGAATAGTGCTATCAGCAGGTACCTTTCTAACTCTAATTATTCTAAGATCTCTTGAAATGCACATCAGTTTATAGATTTCCAACTATTGAAATATTTACTGTAACTGGTGGTTTCTTATATGTTTTTGTGGAGTTTTGTTTTTTTTTGTGGAGTTTTTTACCTGTGTTTTTTTCCCCAAAATTCTGCATACATGTATTAACTTAAAAAAATGCTTACAAATGCACAAAATTCATGGCATTTTTTACAAGCCAGGATTTATGTGAGAACAAAGCTTTATGGTACCTGTACACGGGGGTGGGCGGGTGAACCCTATATGTGTCTTTGTGTGGCCACCCAGTGGTTGTGAGGTGAATTGCGGGCTGTCAAGTTCACAGCCAGTGAGTGATCATATCTGTATCTGCTTTTTTAACATTGGCCTGGATAGTTTGAGATCTGCTGTTCAGACATATATTTCTGTCTAATGATTTCAGCTGTAGTAACTGTCAATGCCCCGCTGTCTTAAATGAAAGAAAAGAATATATTTTAATAAGATTTAACTGATAGAATAGCTCTGACTTCCATTATTAGCTCTGCGCCGTGTGTCAATACGATACTATGAATTGTCCAGTGGTTTTCAGCCATTAGATCGGGGTAACCTGCTGTCATATCTGCAGAGCAGACTGCGAAGTGATTTCCATTTCCAGCAATTATCCATAATGTTTTACTAAGTATATGACAGTTTACGCAGCGATGATAACAAACTTAAGAAAATAACTCATAATTGTTCCATTTTTATCTTCTTCGTGCAAGACATCATTTCTGCATTTCAATCTCAGGATAACACTTTGCAGTCTGCCGTCCCTTTTGTTTGAAGTCACCCGGTTTCTTGCACCAATCTCTGACATTTAAAATGTTTGGCAAGAATCTAATTTATCATGTATTGCAAGACTAATTCATTAGCGTGCACAACTTTACAAGCTTCAGAAAAAAATAAGGAATCACAGACTTCATAAACCGCTTGACACTTAAGATAAGGCCCAGCGGTTATTTCATAGACTTTATTTCTGTGAATCATGTTACGGTGGCCTTTTGGGTCAATGTGATTGTTTCCAACTTCAGTATGTAAATTAAATTAATCTGGTGTGGGTTGCTCATTTAAATAATATTATCATAATTTTGAATATTAATTGAATTTTGTTTTTAAAGAAATGCAGACATTTTGAAATAAGGCTGTATGTGCATGTGTTCATTTCTAGGGAAGAAGACTTGGGTATATTAATTTTCTTTGTATTTTGGGGGGTAATTGTTGGTAATTATGACATCAAGACCATGTCCATAGCGGGATAACCTTTATGACAGCTTTGTGTTTCTAAAATTGGCTATTGCCAATGCAATCTTCACTTGATCCCATGAGTATAACATCATTAATCAATGTCAGGATGACGTGGTACACACAGTGTAAGTTTGATTCAATGGGAAAAATAAAATCTGTAACCAAAAGTTTTCTCACAATTTTTTTCCTGGTGAATTGTTTGAAAAAAATGTAAAAGCAGTATTCTGATCCAAAAATGCCTATGAATAAAATGTCAAAAACATAACACTGATCACTATCATTCAGTTTATGTCTGTAGCCAGCTCAAAGGGGGGTTTCACATTATACAGTCATGGCCAAAAGTTTTGAGAATGACACAAATATTATATTTTCACATGATCTGCTGCCCTCTGGTTTTTATGTGTGTTTGTCAGATGTTTTTATCACATACAGAAATATAATTGCAATCATATTATGAGTAACAAAAGCTTATATTGACAGTTAGAATGAGTTAATGCAGCAAGTCAATATTTGCAGTGTTGACCCTTCTTCTTCAGGACCTCTGCAATTCTCCCTGGCATGCTCTCAATCAACTTCTGGACCAAATCCTGACTGATAGCAGTCCATTCTTGCACAATCAATGCTTGCAATTTGTAGGTTTTTGTTTGTCCACCCGTCTCTTGATGATTGACCACAAGTTCTCAATGGGATTAAGATCTGGGGAGTTTCCAGGCCATAGACCCAAAATCTCTATGTTTTGTTCCCTGAGCCATTTAGTTATCACCTTTGCTTTATGGCAAGGTGCTCCATCATGCTGGAAAAGGCATTGTTGATCGCCAAACTGCTCTTGGACGGTTGGGAGAAGTTGCTCTCGGAGGACATTCTGGTACCATTCTTTATTCATGGCTGTGTTTTTAGGCAAGACTGTGAGAGAGCCGATTCCCTTGGCTGAGAAGCAACCCCACACATGAATGGTTTCAGGATGCTTTACAGTTGGCATGAGACAAGACTGGTGGTAGCACTCACCTCGTCTTCTCCGAATAAGCTGTTTTCCAGATGTCCCAAACAGTCGAAAAGGGGATTCATCAGAGAAAATGACTTTACCCCAATCCTCAGCAGTCCACTCCCTGTACCTTTTGCAGAATATCAGTCTGTCCCTGATGTTTTTTCTGGAGAGAAGTGGCTTCTTTGCTGCCCTCCTTGAGACCAGGCCTTGCTCCAAGAGTCTCCGCCTCACAGTGCGTGCAGATGCACTCACACCTGTCTGCTGCCATTCCTGAGCAAGCTCTGCACTGCTGGTAGCCCGATCCCGCAGCTGAAACACTTTTAAGAGACAGTCCTGGCGCTTGCTGGTCTTTCTTGGGCGCCCTGGAGCCTTTTTGGCAACAATGGAACCTCTCTCCTTGAAGTTCTTGATGATGCGATAGATTGTTGACTGAGGTGCAATCTTTCTAGCTGCGATACTCTTCCCTGTTAGGCCATTTTTGTGCAGTGCAATGATGACTGCACGTGTTTCTTTAGAGATAACCATGGTTAACAGAAGAGAAACAATGATGCCAAGCACCAGCCTCCTTTTAAAGTGTCCAGTGGTGTCATTCTTACATAATCATGACAGATTGATCTCCAGCCCTGTCCTCATCAACACCCACACCTGTGTTAATGGAGCAATCACTGAAACAATATTAGCTGGTCCTTTTAAGGCAGGGCTGCAATGATGTTGAAATGTGTTTTGGGGGATAAAGTTCATTTTCTAGACAAATATTGACTTTGCAAGTAATTGCTGTTAAGCTGATCAATCTTTATAACATTCTGGAGTATATGCAAATTGCCATTATAAAAACTGAAGCAGTAGACTTTGTAAAAATTTATATTTGTATCATTCTCAAAACTTTTGGCCATGACTGTACATTGCTGCCATGTCTTTAGTGTATGCCATTTATAGCTGATAAGGGGTGTACTGTATAAGAACCAGGACTCCCATGGTCTTTGATTGAACATTTCCTCCAAGGTCTTGCATTGGATTGACAGAGATGGTATTTCCTGTTTAGCTCATTGTATGGCACTTAAGCCACATTGAGGGGAGGGGCGGTCATATGTGGATACAGATAAATCTAGGGACTTGCTCTTTTTAGGGAATTTCACAGATGTATACATGTTCATTATACTACATATCCACCATCTAAAGACTTTACAATATTAAGAATTTACATTTTTTCAAGGCTGTAGGGTCACACACATTAGACTTATGTCAGCCAAATCCACCCATTGGAGTGAGATCATCCTACCATATTTGAAAACAATATGTTGGGGGGAAAAGGCACTGATGTATATATATATATCCAGCATTAGTTTTTCAACTTCAAGATTCTGAGAGATTCTGCAAGTCTTGATAAGCATCTGCCCAAGTGTTCTCCAGAAATGTAATGTGTGTGCTCTAAACATGCTGCCTTGAGACTCCAGAAAAAAATGTGAGAACAGACTGCCTGGCCCTATCAGTAAAGGTATATGAAGGCATGACATGTGTAGATTGTTCTTTATTAAATGTTATATTTCTTGTGATAACTATAATATTGTTACATCGGCTACCCGTATCCATTGCTGTCCCGCTACTTCTATTAATAACTTTATTCATTGAACTACTATTAGTCCCATTTTGACTTTGCCACTACTATCCTCTCCTTGCTCTGTGCGCAGTTGTATGGCTGCTTCCAGTTGATCAGTTTCTGCTCTAAATGCTGGACTGTCCTCTCACTCCCTGTCTGAGCTTCCTAGTTTACTATTTTACCAATGAAGGCGTGCTGTTCTGATTGTCCATATACCAAACTTCTGCCTGTTGACCGACTCTGATTTTCTGCTGCCTGCCCTGACCTTAGCCTGTATTCCATACTGACCCTTTTCTGCCTGCCATGACCTAGGATTGTTTCACAGAATCGCACAAACTCAGCATGTCATTAACTCTGCCTGTTTACTGACTCTGATCTCCTTGGGTCAGCGGCCAACCACATGGGGGCTATTCCAAGAGGTGGTGTCCTGGTAGGTCCCCTGCAGTGAAGGTCAGATCCCTGTCTAGGGGTGAAAGGATTAAAACCAGGAGATTGCCAGTATAACTCCCGGAAAAGGGAGGTGGGGGGGGTGTCTGGCCCTACAATGGCCCTGATCTCGGCTCAGCCCAGGGGAGCACCTGGATGGTAGGTGACCCCTGTCCCCGTCCCTAAACCTGTATAGCCCTAACTGTCCCAAAAACCACATGAAAGACACAGGAAAATTATGCCCGTAATTCAAATCCCGATGCGTTTCCCCTGGCGATAAAGCAGGTTCCTCAAGGGATATATATTAGTGGGCTAGATAAGTGTAAAAAGATACAAATTTGATACTAGTACAGGACGAAGACTAGTATTATAAGGTCCATCAAATTCTGATTAATACCAAAGAGCGGCCGAAAGAGGATATTGGCAGACACCATAATACAACTTAGATATCAGTAGAATATATTATGATATACAAATAAGTCAATATTATTAATCTGATGTTGTGGTGACTGGCAGCAGACACTGTATTGTGTTCCAATATATACCAAATAATACAATGGTGAACCAAGGAGCACACTAGACTATTATGATGAAATGTTGAATATTTAGTGAATAAGCCCTATACTGATATACAGAATTCACTGCCATATATACACACAAATTTTCTGCAGTCCTAGAAAGATATTTGAGCACCCAATTTCACCCATTCAAAGGCGATACATGTAACTTAAAATATAGAAGACAGGGTGGCCTTTTGGCCGCTCACAATTGTAGGGTGTCCATGTCTCCACGTCCTGGGGTATTATGGTGTTTGCCAATATCCTCTTTCGGCCGCTCTTTGGTATTAATCAGAATTTGGTGGGCCTTATAATACTAGTCTCTGTCCTGTACTAGTATCAAATTTGTATCTTTTTACACTTATCTAGCCCACTAATATATATCCCTTGAGGAACCTGCTTTATTGCCAGGGGAAACGTGTCGGGATTTGAATTACGGTCATAATTTTCCTGGGTCTTTCATGTGGTTTTTGGGACAGTTAGGGCTATACAGGTTTAGGGACGGGGACAGGGATTAACTACCATCAAGGTGATACCCTGGGCTGAGCCAAGATCAGGGTCATTGTAGGGCCAGACTTCTCCCCCCCCCCCACCTCCCTTTCCCGAATCACCCAATTGTCACTGTTTTGTATATTTTCTTTTGTAAATTCACAGACATGTGGTAGTACTATTACGTATACGTTTTAATCAAAATTATTAAAAGTGATGTTTTAAGGGTTTTTGCTCACTAAGTTGATTTCCACTACATAATCTCCAGATTTTAGAATAAAGAGTGGATGTGTCACGACAGGAACACAGGGAATAGTGAGCCCTGTCTGTACCCCACCTCTGACCCTACCTACTTACAGTATAGGCCCTAGGTAGCCAAACCGTAACTGGGCGACAGTTCCTATACTGTATAAGTGAAGGCAGGGAAGGGAAACACGAGACGAACAACACAGAACAATACAAACACAATAAGAGAATTGTCAACAAGCTGAGTCAAACCTGGAGGGAACGTCAAAACTAGAGGAGGAGGCAAATCGAAGTCGAGGTCAGAAAGCCGGGAGTCAGGAAAACCAGAATATCTCTCAGGGAACAAACGCAAGCACTGCACCAGAAAAACTAATAACAGGCAATGTGAAAGGGCAGTTGCCATCTTTAAATAGCCCGCCCAGAATCATGTGATGTGGCCAGCATCACATGACCTGAGGCGGAGCAAGCCGTCAAAACAATGCAAAGTAGCCATGTGGTGTGATCAGCACCACATGGCTAAAAACCCAACAGACAAATTAACTGATGAAGTGCTGGCTGACCAGACCAGCACTTCAATTCCCTACTGCTTGTCTCTAGGGGGGCGGAGAGGTCCGGCGGCGCTGCGCGGAGGGAGCGCGTCGCCGGCCTCCCGTGACAGTACCCCCCTCTTCACGAGGGGCCACCGGACCCTTTCCAGGGGGAGCCGGTTTCTCAGGATGCTGCAGATGAAACTCCCGGATAAGAGTATCCGCATGCATCCTGCTCAACGGGACCCATGACCTATCCTCCAGACCGAACCCCCTCCAATGCACAAGATATTGAAAGGAGTTCCGGACTTTCCTCACATCAATGATGTCAGCTATCTCATGCTCCATCTGTCCTGCCACCTCAACCGGAGGTGAAGGCTGTTCCTCAGGACACACGGGAGCAACGAACCTCTTCAACAAAGACTTATGGAAGACATCATGTATACGAAAGGAATCAGGCAAGCGTAATTTAAACGATACCGGGTTGATCACCTTGATGATCTCATATGGACCTATAAAACGAGGCGCAAACTTATAAGAGGGTACCTTCATATGCAGATTCTTAGAGGATAACCATACCTTGTCCCCCACCTTGAACTCAACCCCCTTAGAACGTCTCCTATTTGCCTTAGTCTTATGGATAAGTTGGGCTCTTTCCAGGTTCGACTGAACCTGTGCCCAAACTGTGCACAGTTCCTGGGAGACACTATTGACCTCTGGGACCACAGAATTGGATGACGAAAAAGAACCAAAACGAGGATGGAAACCCATGTTGCAAAAGAACGGCGACATCCCAGAGGAAGAATTAACGCGATTATTCAAGGCAAACTCAGCCAGAGATAAAAACCTGGACCACTGATGTTGGTTGTCAGAAACATAGCACCTAAGAAACTGTTCAACGGATTGATTGGTACGCTCGGTCTGACCATTGGACTCAGGATGGAAGGCCGATGAGAAGGACAGAGAAATACCTATTTTTTGACAGAAGGCCTTCCAAAACCTGGACACAAACTGTACACCCCTATCTGACACGATATTTTCAGGGGCTCCATGAAGTTTGATGATGTGATCAATAAACACAGAAGCCAGAACCTTTGCAGATGGTAATTTGTTTAAAGGAATAAGATGACACATCTTGCTAAATCTATCCACCACAACCAAGATCACGGTCTTACCCTCAGAGCATGGCATATCGGTGATAAAGTCCATGGACAGGTGGGACCATGGTCTACCAGGTATGGGCAATGGATGTAACTCGCCCATAGGCCGTGTCTTGGGAGTTTTTGACCGGGCACAAATATTACATGCGGACACAAAAGCCTGAACATCTCTGGAAATCGAAGGCCACCAAAAATTCCTGCAAATCAAATCCTTGGTGGCATTGACCCCAGGATGTCCACACAAAACAGAATCATGACACTCACCCAGAAGTCGCAAACGCAATGGTGCAGGCACAAACAATTTATCAAAGGGGGTATCAGTGGGAGCAAGATGTTGTCCGGCCAAGATTTCCTCGGTTAAGACAGGTGAGGTGGCAGCTACGAAGATGTCGGCTGGCAAAATAGGCTCAGGGGGGGCCTCATGAGGTTGACATGCCTGAAAGCTCCGTGACAAGGCGTCAGCCTTAACATTCTTGCTTCCGGGCCTAAAGGTAACACAGAAATCAAAACGGGTAAAAAACAAAGCCCACCTTGCCTGTCTGGGATTTAACCTCTTGGCAGATTCAAGGAACATAAGATTCTTATGGTCCGTGAGGACCGTGATTCGATGCAATGCCCCCTCCAAAAAATGCCGCCATTCGTCGAATGCCCACTTAATGGCCAACAGTTCCCTATTGCCTATATCATAATTTCTCTCAGCCGGAGAAAATTTGCGAGAGAAGAAGGCGCATGGCCTGAGGTTGGTTAAGGTGGAAGAGCCCTGAGATAGTACAGCCCCAATACCGTCCTCAGATGCATCCACTTCAACCACAAAAGGCTTATTCTGATCAGGCTGAATCAGTATGGGAGCATTCGTAAAACAAATCTTAAGATCTTCAAAAGCCTTTATGGCAGCCGGGGACCAATTCACCAGATCAGCTCCTTTACGAGTTAGATCCGTGATAGGTTTAACTACTACCGAAAAATTTTTTATAAATTTTCGGTAGAAATTAGCGAAGCCTAGGAAACGTTGGAGCGCCTTCAGAGAAGACGGTCGCACCCAATCCAGAATAGCTTGCACCTTAGTTGGGTCCATCTTGAAAGCGCAATGAGTAAGAATATACCCCAAAAAGGCCACCTCTTGGGCACCAAATATGCACTTCTCCTTCTTTACAAACAATTTGTTCTCACGTAAGACCTCTAACACCTGTCTAGTGTGAGCAACGTGAGACTCCCAGTCAGCGGAAAAAATGAGAATATCGTCAATGTAGACGATCATGAACCTCCCAATAAAAGGTCTGAAAATGTCGTTTACGAAGTTCTGGAAAACTGCAGGTGCATTACTCAACCCGAAAGGCATTACTAAATACTCATAATGTCCCTCCGGGGGGGTGTTGAAGGCAGTCTTCCGCTCGTCACCCTCTCTGATTCTAATAAGGTTGTAAGCCCCTTTCAGATCCAATTTAGAGAACCAGCAAGCACCTTGGACCTGGTTCAACAAGTCAGGAATAAGGGGTAAGGGATACCTGTTCTTAACTGTGATCTTGTTAAGTTCCCTATAGTCAATACAAGGTCTCAAACCTCCATCCTTCTTACTGACAAAGAAGAAACCAGCACCCATGGGAGAAACCGAAGGCCGGATATGACCCTTGTCCAGACTCTCCTTGAGGTATTCTCTCATGGACTGACGCTCTGGAGTAGAGAGGTTGTATATACGGCCCTTGGGGTATCTGGATCCTTCAATAATGTCGATGGTACAATCATACTGGCGGTGGGGAGGAAGAAAATCTGTTTCAGACATAGTAAATACATCAATAAAATCCCTGATATACCCTGGCAAGATTACAGACTCATTAGTAACCCCCAACTGCAACACTGATTTGCAACAGACATTACAGTTAGGCCCCCATTTCTCTAATTCACCTGATGACCAATTGATGACAGGATTATGATCCTGCAACCAAGGTAGACCTAGAACGAGGTCAGCAGGTAAATTCTTTAACACCAAAAAGGAACAGATCTCTACATGATAAATTCCAACAGTAAGAGTTACTTCAGGAGTACAAAACTCCGCTCCTCCACAATTAAGAGGGGTGGAGTCAAGTGCAATAATTTGGATTACCTCCTTGAGAGGAATAAGAGGGACTCCCAAGGATTGCACAAAATCAAAATCTATAAAGTTGCATGCAGATCCAGAATCAATGAAAGCTCTCCCAGACCCCCAGATCTGATCAAAAGAAATGGCAACCGGTAACAAAATTTTCCTTCTTACCACCGCAGGGAGTACCTTGTTTCCAGAGGGAGACCTCCTTGATGGGGGAAGCTTAGGACATTGCTGAAGCCAGTGGTTCGTCTCACCGCAATAAAAACAGGCTCCCTTCAGGCGTCTCTGATCCCTCAAGGTAACGCCCAACTGCATAGGCTCCTCCTGGGCCTGGACTGGAGTAGGAGTCTGGGAAGAAACTTCTGGAAAAACGACCACTTGGGGGGTAGTTGAACGTTCCCTCAGTCTCTCTCTAAACCGACGGTCTAACTTGATAGCTAGAGTCATAGTCGCCTCTAAGGATTCAGGGGTGGGATAACTAACAAGTAAATCCTTAAGGTGATCTGAAAGCCCCACCCTGAACTGACTTCTCAACGCTGGGTCATTCCAATTGGAGGACACACACCATTTTCTAAACTCCGCACAGTAGTCCTCCACTGGACGGTTCCCCTGTCGGCTGTCTCTAAGCTGAGTCTCTGCAACAGCGGCCAAGTCAGGTTCCTCATACAAAAGTCCTAAAGCCTGGAAAAAGGTTTCCACAGACAGCAGACAGGGAGAGTCAGGCGGTAAAGAAAAGGCCCACTCCTGCGGATCACCCTGCAGCAGGGAAATAATAATCATGATTTGCTGCTGCTCGGGTCCCGAGGAGTGCGGACGCAGCCTAAAGTAAAGTTTACAGCTCTCCTTAAAAGAGCGAAAAGCCTTACGGTCCCCAAAAAATCGATCGGGGAGTTTAACATGGGGTTCCAAAGTTGAGTTAGGAACGGCAGAAACAGCTGTAGGCGCAGTCTGCAGCTGTTCCTGGTGTTGGAGCCTCTCGGCCAGGTCTTGGATTACTTGCGTCATGCCCTGTACCTGGTCCGTGAGTGCTCGCAACTGCTCCATATGGTACGGGCCTGTTATTTTGTCACGACAGGAACACAGGGAATAGTGAGCCCTGTCTGTACCCCACCTCTGACCCTACCTACTTACAGTATAGGCCCTAGGTAGCCAAACCGTAACTGGGCGACAGTTCCTATACTGTATAAGTGAAGGCAGGGAAGGGAAACACGAGACGAACAACACAGAACAATACAAACACAATAAGAGAATTGTCAACAAGCTGAGTCAAACCTGGAAGGAACGTCAAAACTAGAGGAGGAGGCAAATCGAAGTCGAGGTCAGAAAGCCGGGAGTCAGGAAAACCAGAATATCTCTCAGGGAACAAACGCAAGCACTGCACCAGAAAAACTAATAACAGGCAATGTGAAAGGGCAGTTGCCATCTTTAAATAGCCCGCCCAGAATCATGTGATGTGGCCAGCATCACATGACCTGAGGCGGAGCAAGCCGTCAAAACAATGCAAAGTAGCCATGTGGTGTGATCAGCACCACATGGCTAAAAACCCAACAGACAAATTAACTGATGAAGTGCTGGCTGACCAGACCAGCACTTCAATTCCCTACTGCTTGTCTCTAGGGGGGCGGAGAGGTCCGGCGGCGCTGCGCGGAGGGAGCGCGTCGCCGGCCTCCCGTGACAGGATGTCAACATATTTCCAAAGACCAATGGTGCACTAAGTTGTTTTGCAGAAAATACCACCCTATCCCCTCTCAGTTTGAGATTGGAAATTTATATTTTGTTCATTCACTTTGCATATTGTTAGTTTTTAAAAATCAACAAACATTTCTATTTTTGAAAGCATTCTTACTTTGCAAAATTTTTCTGTACTTGCCTAAAACTTTATAACGGACATCACAACTACATGTAATCTAGAGCTATCAACTTTGGAAATCATATATACATCACTGAACCCAGTATTCCCTGACCTCTCCCCTTTCATACACTACTAGACAGACATTATTGTTACCCAGCCAGATCCAGGAGGAATATAATCTGCCAAAGCACATTGTCCCATAAAGTGAAATGACATGTACAAAATACATCATTTATGAACAGGCACACAAATGTTGAAAATTATTAAATATAGGGCCCCCAGACGCTTGTTTTTCTTGAAGCCTCTGTCCTAAGTGTAACTGTCTTTGCCAGCTAAAATAAATGTAGCTTTTTATTCAAGGACAGATATCGCTTTTCGGACCAGGATAGACATACATTTTTGATGCAGTTAAAACTATCTATAATAGAAGTTAAACAAAGAAGCAGAGCTTCCGATTGTATGACGTTTAATACCCAATGCTCCATTAACTTTGAATGTGACCAAGGTTGGACAAGACTACCAGAGGAGTAATAGCTGTCATAAGCACAAATGTGCTGGAGCACAGATTTTTCTTTCATATCAAACATAAAAACCTTACCAGCAATGAAAATAACAAACCAGAATGCAGGATTGTATCAGAAGAATTGCAGCAGTTATGGTCTTTCTAGAAGCCTGAAGTTGTAGTTGACAGCTTTTTGGAAGAACTAAAAAGTTATTCTCGGAAGGACTATGGGCTTGTAAGAAATTCCCAGTGACCTAACGGTAAATCACAATATGGTTGATATGTGGAAAGTGTGCCACCTAGTCCATCAAAAACAGCAGTGCTTCATTCTCTTCCAATTTTTGCATAACTTAGAAGTTGACAAGACCATTGACCTAAGGGCTCACTTTACAGTGGAGAGAATTTTATGTGAATCTCTTACCATACCATCCCCAAAGCGGCTTCATGCCATTACAATTCATCACCAGAGTCATCATGCACTTCTCCAGTGACCTTTTATTTGCTCTTGATATCACATATGTCTTCTCATTTTACTCAAATACCTACATACCCTTCATTCGTAGTCTCTTCCAGTGATACTGAATTCAGTGTCCTTTAGCCCTTTTTTAACTTTTTTCTATTTGCTGGTTTTAAATATGATTTTTTTTTCTTGCCATCCTGGAATTACCTTTTAGCTTTTGTAAATGAGGCTGCTACTTGATGTCTTGTATACTTATACAGTTGTACCTATGGGTCTACTATTTATTTCTCTATTTTTGTAACAGCCAGTGTGTCTTCTCCTAAGGTAGTAAAACTGGTCTTACACATTCCATTAGAGATTTTATGGAACCAGCTGACCATCTAATACGGGGATGTCCTGTCTTTCCCTGACAGATTTTGTCTCTTTTGTGGCAATTTGACACATAGCTCTTATTTCTTAAAACATCTATAGATTGGAGTGTTTCATAAAACTGGTTAATTTGGACTATTCTTAAAAAAAAAAAATGTTGACATTTATAAATATCCCAGGAGATATTATACTTGGGTTAAATGGCTTGTCCAGACTTCATAAAGTAATGGACTATCCTCAGGATAGGCCATAACTAGCTGATCCTCAGGGTCTGACACCCTGCACCCCGGCCAGTCAACTGTTCAGTGTAGCTTCATTAGTAGAAGTCATCTCTGGAACTACTCAGCACGTTCAACCTTGTAATGTAGGGAGCTTGTTATTACTGTGGCACTCTCATTGACTTCGGCAGGGGTATGGGGTGTCATACCTAAAGAAATCAGAAAGTGATGGCCTATTCTGAGGACAAGGACAACCCCTTTAAACTGAAAGCCGTAACCTTAAGATAAAAGTATGCATACTGTCTATACAATAAGTATACGCTGTGTGCCCAAAAATTACAGCTTCTCAAAGTACCCTGGCCATTCTTAGATCCTGTGACCTGGAACGAATTTCTGATTTTGATAACATTAGATAGTGTCAAATCATCTTTTAGACTATTTCTCTAAAGTAGAAACCCCTTGTTCCATGGTTTTGCTTGTTGTATAATATCATTCAAATATTCAAAGCACTACTTTCCAGCAAATGATCCAAGACACTGTATGGCCATGGAGCTATCCGCAAAGGATTGGTGGCATTTCGAGAAACTCTTATATTATGTTCATTTGGATTGTTCGTTGGATGTTTAAATCTTCACAATAAAATTATGAACTATTGCATTAAATCTATCGGAGTGCCGTGAATATTTTAATGATATTGGATGACTGACAAGTCCTTCACAAGTACCAACAACAACAAGAGTGCAGACCTCGTTTATTTTTGCATAGAGTATAATGGCAGCTAAAATAATAGATAGATAGATAGATAGATAGATAGATAGATAGATAGATAGATAATCTATATTTAAATTAGATTTCATATGCACCTGGTGCCAGTCACAGCTGTAAATGTATCTAGTCTAAATTCTGGAGCACAGCTGCTTTAGTAGGTTCCAGCTGCCTTGTGCCGAGCATCCAAACCCACATAAATTGCACCACATAGAAAATGCTAGAGCTATCCAGTTTGGCAGTGATTCCATGCATTACAAAGCCTCAGTCATCATGATAGTGGTATGATTCGCTACACTGCAGAGTCTATAACATAGCAATGTCCATGCCAACTGGACTAGTCTATTCAGTTTTGTAACAAAAACAGGAAGGTCATATTTTTATTCTTTATTGGTAATATTTTTTTTATAGCTTTTTTGGTTTGTGGTAAACTTGATGTGAATATTCTTGTAAATGATTTCTGTATACTGGGTTGTATTGATTAAAAAGCCTGTGAGAGTAGGCTTCATTCTGCTTCTACAAGACATCTGTGTTACATGGAAAGTGAACTGAATTCTGCCATTGCCCCCCTGACCTTCAATTACAGTCAGCTGCTATATAACCGAAAGATTACATCTACACGCCTGTGCTGTAGTATAGGACAGGTTAACTATAGCATGACCAAAGGACAATGCACAAGACCGGCATTCAGCGCTTGATCATAAGTATAGAAAAATTATGTAAAAAGAACTAGAACTGGATTAGTTTTATTCTTTGCTTTCTTATAGAAATTACTGACCACAGCCAAACCAAAACCAGGCTTTGTAGCTTGAAATGGATTCATCTAATCTTTTTTGCAGCAAGCTCCTTAGCCTGAGACTATTTTTGTTGTCATAAAAACAAAAAGGCGCAGTGTAGTCGGATGATGCTCCCCAGTGCTTAAAGGATAATGGAAGGAATTTATCAAGAACCTCACTCCATAATTCTGGTAGATAGGGCTGCAAGATAGGGCTGTCACTGTGCAGTTTACTGTGACACTTGCTGCTGCGTAGGCTGGCTTCATGATTTTCAAGTATATGCTGGTTGTTTGGGTGGTGCATGATGGTTACGGGCATCTAAGTGTGTGACCCATGTGGAAAAGGAAGAATGGCGTTCTCAGACATGCATACAAACATGCCTGGAACCCATGTGGAACAGGGAGCATGGCGTTCTCAGACGGACATACAAAAAAGCCTGGAACCCATGCAAAACAAGTAGCATGGTGTTCTCAGACAGACATACAAACATGCCTTGAACCCATGCAGAACTGGAAGCATGGTGTTCACAGATAGATCAGAACAGAAAGACATTATACAAACATGCCAGGAACTCATGAGGAAATGATAGTATGGCATTCAGAGACAAACAAGGACATAACAGAATCATACAAACATGCCTGGAACCCATACGGAACAGAGGGCATGGCGTTCACAGACAAACAAGGACAGAAGACATTGAAGAATAACCAGGCTGACCATGCAAGTCACAAAAAGACTGGTCAGAAGAGCACGCACATTGCACTCAGCATTCCTCGTGAACTCCCAGGCATATCACAGACAGGTCTAATTAGCATGGTGATTAAGGCACCTGACCACCTGATGATGGAAGCATTAACCCTAAATAGACACAGGGAACACAGAATTCACAGGGCACAGTTCACACGCTATAGAAGACCATAGCCAGCTTGCACCACCCAAGCAACCAGCATACATGGGAAACGTACCTCAGTCATTACTCAAGGGCGCATGCAGCCAGCCTACATGGCAATGTAGTGTAACAGTAAACTGCACTATGATACAGACACAAGGAGCAGAATATTCACAGGACACAGTTCACACATTAAGAAGGCCTCAGCCAGCATGCACCATCCAAGAAACCGGCATACAGAGAAAATCAACCGCAGCCAGTATGCACGAGTGCATGTAGCCAGCTTACATGGCAACAAGTATCACAGTGAACCACATTATGATAAAGTTTTGAAAAGTGAACGAGGAAGTGAACATAATAAGCTACAGTTACTATGAGTTTCACTCAACACAAACATTTTTAAAAAGTTGCAAAAATTGTCTCAATCTTATTCCATTGGGGATCTTCATCTGCAGCTTGAGCAAAGTGCAAAAATAGTTGCATAAGGACCCATAGTAAGCTGGCACCTGTTGCAAAGTTGTGGGTATGATCATGTAGAATCTATTGCTTCTGAAAAAGTTAGTGTGTATTTTACATAAAATAGAAACACTGAGGCCATCATTAAGGTATGAGCAAAGTAGTTTTATATATGGTAATATATAATACCAAATAGTACAGTCAGTGTTTGATGTCATCTTAGTACTCAATAACCTCTTTAACCTATGTAATATCAATTCTTGTCACCTAAATTGGACACAACTTAGGGAGCTACGTTCATTTGCCAGGAAAGTCTTCCAATTTCCATTCCAAGTAATAGTAGAATTATAAATTCCTATGCACTGAGCTCCCCCTAGTGGTGGCTGCAGGCAGTCAGCTTTCTAATCGAAAGGAATCTGAATTGTCATGGTATGGCATTTTTATTGAATTGAATTGATATCCTGACAAATTGCATAACTTAATTCAAGAAAGATTAAGGGTGAACACAACTCTGTGGGATTTCCAGACCTCAAATATGCATGTGTAAGTATTGATACAAATTCATATGACATAAATGACAGAAATGGAAAGGAGCCGATTTTTAGGCATCTGATATAAGTGGCCAATCCATGTGCATTCACATTTTTTATTCTGGCAGTCAAAAAGGTGACCTCAAAGGTTGTTATTAGCAGCTGTACCGATCATGTTCTAGATAATATTTCCAACTTACCAATTAATGTAAGTGGATGATTCTCATGTGTGAAGTCATTAGGGTGACAAGAATTCTTTGCAGTACGAGGCCAATTGCCTGACATTACCTTATGGCATTGTAATATACACGGCACCAAGGTGACAATATCCTTTATACAAACAGCTTTAACCTCCTGTACAATCTAAGAAGCTCCTAATTATCATCGTTCACCCTGTCCTTCCCTTTACTAGATTCATGAGAAGACTGAAGCGAAACGACTCTGCTAAAGTAATGTTTCGTCTGGCACCTTCTATCATATCTGGTGGATGAACACTGAAGGTGTCAGTCTCTTATTAAAGTAATTCAGATTTGTTAGAAATTAAATGTCCTGTTCATAGCTACAATACGTAAATCTCTTTACTAACAGCGGTATTGATGGTTAGCTTCTTCTGTTATTAGCATCATGCATGTAAATAGCTTATATCTGCTTGGTTTTGTAACCACTTGAACTATGTATGAAAAATATATTTTTAGAAATTGGAATAAATTACAATTTGTGTATTGAGCAGTATAATGCCTAGTCAAAAAGTTAATTTGAAATTAGGCCATTGGGGGTGCAGAAGTACTGTAGCAATCAAACCTTTACCCTGATATCAAAGGGGTCCCAAGGTCCTTTGCCACATAAAAAGAAACCAGGTTTATACTCTAAATGAGACATATTAAAGAGGTTTTCCAGGTTCCTGATACTGATGACCTCTCCTCAGGATAAGACATCAGTATCCAATAAATGAGGGCTCGACACCCAACACCTCCTTCATCAGCTGTTCTCTGCAGCCACCAGCACTAGAACTAGCTTTTGAATGGATGAAGAAGCACAGCTCTGTTCAAAGTGTGTTGGCAGTGTTGTCTTACGAAGCTCATCTCCCATTGATGTGAATGGGGGCTGAGCTGCTGTAACCCAGGACAGCTACTACGCTTGGATTGGATCTGTGTATCCTGTTCCATTCACAGTGCTATTTCAAGGGGTTGCAGCTGATCGGTTGGGTGTTGGACACCGACCGGTTGGATATTAATGACCAGTCCTGAGAATAGATCATCAATATCAGGAGCCTGGGAACCCCAGTTAAGTGGACCCCTTTACAGATTTTGCATTGCAACCAAGTTATGTCTCTGGCTGGTAGTATGTATTCATACACCTCACCAGCACTTCGAGTCTCATCTGAAAAAAAGATATGATCACATCATGGATTTCTTGGCATCTAGTTTTTTACTGTCGATGTTTGGGCCAAAGAATTTGCATCTCCTTGTTTGAGTTGTTCTTTGATTGTAAATGTTGAGCAATATGAGGTGTTTTTCCATGTTGTACTTGGTGTTGATGTGTAGTAACTGCATTTTCTTCAAGCTGAGTGCATCAGTAAAATTGGTAACCATCACAATGTAACTGCTGAGCATTAGAACATTAAATGACAGAGGAAACACAGCAAAGAGAAGGTTTCCGTAAGTCACCCAGCTCCCATGGGTCTCCTTATGTCCAAAAACTCTTTTTACAAACACCTGCCCGGCATCTACATGTTTTTTTGCAGGAGTAAAGTGAGCACATAAACTGCTTTCTCCTCTGAATGTTTATATGCAGATTTAACATATGACATATACATTTAACGGATAACTGTGACCTGTGGCATTTGTCAGCAAAAGGATTCTAACATGTTAAATGGAACCTGTCATTGGGATTTAGTCTCCCAAACCTCCACCAACCTTTATTCCATTATGGTGACAGGTTAACTGAATGGTCTTCTATCTGTTGGCCATTTCTGCATAATTAAGAAAAAGAACTTTGATTGATGCATTTAGAACCTAGTAATATGTCCTGGGGAGTCATACTGTCCGGTTGAACTCCTAACTTGATAGACATCCTACAGACTGGTTTGTAGGATGTCTGGTTTGTTATGTAATGTTTGTAAGGCTAATGTAATGTACTGCACATTCAGTTGTTCCAGTATGAGCCTGGCATTGCCAGAGTTAACCATCCTGGCCCAGCCCTCTCTGGAGCTTAGGGAGAGGATGGTCCCCATCCCCTTGTTCCAGAAGTTTCAGTGCAGTCTAGCTATAAAGATGGAGGAGGTAAGGAGTAGTCTGTACAAGCTCCTCTCTTCTAGACTCCAGCACCTAACCCTGGAGCCCCATTTCCTCCACAAGCTCTAAGCGATGAAAAAGAGCAAGAACTAAAGGAGGAAGATTTGAGTGGCTACAACGAGAGATAGAGAGACAGAAAGTTAACCGAACGTAAAGCATTCCAGACCCTGCTGCAAAGGGGAAACAAGTTAAGACACCTTATGCACGCCAGACTAGTGGACACTACAACCACAGTTGCCAGATTTTAGTTGCTAGCTAGAGATCACAATAACAGGGACTTTAACTATTGGGGCAACAAAATACTTGCTTGGACATTTGGGAGGAATTTGCACTGTACAGATAACTACTGAATGTACTGCAACTCCTATTGTGCACACAGTAAAGAGAGAGAATTTTGTTACATTCAATCTAGCCTGGTCTCTGACTCTCTTAACATAACATGCCCTGCCTTGCA
The DNA here is from genome assembly GCA_900303285.1 of Rhinella marina. Classification (NCBI taxonomy): domain Eukaryota; kingdom Metazoa; phylum Chordata; class Amphibia; order Anura; family Bufonidae; genus Rhinella; species Rhinella marina. Next base: position 338,071 of record ONZH01009572.1, read on the forward strand.
TCCACATAGACATTAAGATCATGGGAACCCCCGAACTACCATCAGACAGGGAGCCCACGGCTACAGGGAATGCCCAGAAGGAACAAAGGATGCCCCTCCTTCATTGCACTGACCCCAAGGAGCGATGGCCTGAGGACACCGTGACACATTATCATCAAGAACTCAAGATTGGGTAGAAGCAGCACTGCAATACCTGTCCAGATGTTTCAAGTGTCCATGTTACTATCCTCAATGAAATAGGATATTTGGTGCACGCAGACTTCAGGTCCTGGCTTCGCGGTCCCGCAATAATCCACAGTTAAATAGTAATTCGCAGCACTCCATCAATTGATGCAAAAAAGCGGGATTTTTATTGAAAAATCATCATGGCAATTCACAGCAATGGCGACGTTTCGGCCCCAATGAGGCTCATTGGGGCCGAAACGTCGCCATTGCTGTGAATTGCCATGAATTGCCATGATGATTTTTCAATATAAATCACACTTTTTTGCATTAATTGATGGAGTGCTGCAGATTACAATTTAACTGTACGTTATCATCAAGGCCACTACCACACCCACCCTATGCTCCGGCTCCTCAGGGACTCGCTGCACTTATATAGAACATTGTGCATGCTCCAAATGCTAATTAGACGTTAAGGATGGCTTACCAAGTCTGTTTGACATCAGTCATGCCAGGAAAAGGACCAGTCAGCATGATTCCCCAGGAGAGCGGCACCACCTCCATGACTCCATACTTTCATCTAAAAACATCAAAGTTTTTTCTCTTCATTATAAGGATACTGTTTTGTCTCAGTCTGAGAAATGGAGCTATATGGACAAATTTAGAGGGCATCTCAGAAGCTTTCCTGACGTACAGTACACACTACATGTGAATGAAGAAGGTGATGTCTGCATGAGGGCATGGTCACATCTGCTTTGGAGGCTCAGTTTGGGGTCTCTGTCACAGAGTTTGTCAAAAATAACATACAGAAAAGTCCTGATTGCATGACTTTTTTGTGCACTAATAAAATGTTCTCCTAAACAGAAACCGAATGGATCTCATTATAGTCAAAGGGATCTGTTAGGCTCTGTTCCTGTCAGTTATGTGCTGAATTTAGCACTTCTGTTACTTTCGTTCTTCTTCTATAATGGAGCAGAAGAATGGAAACAAATAGCGCTGATGTTGGGACTGTAGTCCTGGACTTAAAGAGGACCTTTCACGGATTTGAATTACTGTAGATAAATACCTCTTGTCCCGGGGTACCCCCCGCTGATGCTGCCACTCTGCCTAGTTTTTTAAAATACAGCTCCTACTCCCCGCTGTGCCCGCCTGTAGTTTTCGCGCATCGGTACAGGGAGGAGGAGACGCCGGCATTTCTCAATGGGCGTCTCCTTCTCCCTGGCTGTGCCGCGATCCAATCACAGCGGAGAGCGTCACAGCCAGGGAGAAAAAAAAATCTCACCTTCTCCCTGGCTGTGACGCTCTCCGCTGTGATTGGATCGCGGCACAGCCAGGGAGAAGGAGACGCCCATTGATAAATGCCGGCGTCTCCTCCTCCCTGTACCGATGCTCAGTATTTACATACTGAGCGCGAAAACTACAGGCGGGCACAGCGGGGAGTAGGAGCTGTATTTTAAAAAACTAGGCAGAGTGGCAGCATCAGCGGGGGGTACCCCGGGACAAGAGGTATTTATCTACAGTAATTCAAAACCGTGAAAGGTCCTCTTTAAGACAAAGGACTTGGTTCAATATAATCAACATATTCCTCCATGTTGTCTGATTTGTGTCATAGCTGTTCATCCAGATATTGGAATTCAATTAGAGTTTTTGATTTTATGCTAAACTTTTTCACACTTATAGCAATGTGGCTGAACTCAGTATGGGGGCATTAGGCTGGAATGGTAGTCTGTGTCCGCTGAGACGTCAGTGGGTATTGTTTGTGTGTAACCTCTTGACAGTAGACCTATAGTTCTATACTAAATGCGGGTAAGTTGTCAATCTTCTTTGTTCCCACCTGTTTTAATGCCATCTTAAATACCAATAGGTGTCATTTGCCATTTTACTGTGATAACGTACAGTGCTGGCCAAGCGCTGGAGTGATACGACTCCTTCTGAATCTCTAAATGGCGAAGTGTGTTTGAAGGTCATGATAAACTTTGATACATCTTATACAGAGTAAATTGGGGAAAAAACAGCCTCAGGAGATATAAATGGGCTGATCTGTAAACAGAAGCATTTGTAAAAGCCCTGAATGCGTAGTCCATGAGAGAGGATTGACATGTTAATGGTAAGAGAGTGGTGTATTTTCCTCAGCCGTGATGGTTTGTTAGCAGGAATTACTCAGTTGTCATGTTTCTGTAGCATGTGCAGTATTTTATAAAGCCATTTCAGAGACAGCCGGACTTGTAATTTGTGTAAGCAACCACGGCAAATGTCAGCCCTCATTTTCTTTTCATTGATGTAAGCTCGTATCGTTGTAATAAGTATCTTTATACAACGGCATTATCCGTTTTATGCAGCTCTTTTACATTTATACTGTGTTTATCTACATTTTTCTTGAATCATTATCTAGATAATATCTATGGAGCATAATAAATAATGGACAAGACATGACTTGCTGTAGAGCGGCAATGATTCTGTAAATGTCTGTTCCAAATACCCCACATAATGGAATGAAAGAAGCTCACAGTGGATGAGATAGTAGCCTGCTCTGGTACATCCATCAAAGCTTCCCACATCCCCTTTTAGAATAGCCGTAAGACAGGTATCATCATAAAAGCTGACTACTTCTGGCGGATTTACACAGGGCAGTTGTCGGGCCGAATACCAAGAACGAGCATTCGAACAATGCTAGTTCTCGATAAGATATCCGTGTGACTGTGTTGTAGATGAATGTAATCAGGATATTAGAGCTAAGTGATAAAGTACATGGAAGATGTGCTATATTGGACAGCTTATATTGCCATGCTAGTACTTTGAGATAAATCAGTCAGTTTTGGGTTGCAGTTTGGGCACTCGGTCTCTAAAGGTTCACCATCACTGCTCTATAGCATGATCAGTTCCCATGTTCAATATGATAGGTTCCTTTTAATTACTCTGTTATGGGTCCATGTCTCATTTTGTAACTCCTTTTGGCAAGTTGAGCAATAAAATAAGAGTACACATAAATATTTCAGTACATCATAATCCGTGCCAAGCTCCATAATGGTGAAGGTATCTCACTGTTCAGGTGCTCAGAGAAAATGTTCTCTCGATGTATTTGCATAATTGCTAATGTAAGCACTGTAGATTATTAGCAGAAACCTTGCACTTTCAACCTTTTCGTTTCTTTTATATTTTCATACAATAAACACACACAGATTCCATTTCTCTACTGTACACATCCTTTGTGCCTAGAGGCTCCAGTTACACAGTGATTGTCTCCTCTCCTACGCATAGTACCCCAGTACAGTAGTCTTATTTCTAGTTCTGTCAGAATCTCGACAGTGTTGGGAATATCATTAGGAAGGAAAAGTTCTTCCCCTATAATAAAAACTAAATTTTAATGCAGCCGATCATTAATATTTATTTGTTTACGTATTGCCGGCAAGGAAGCAACATATTATATTTTAGCATTTGCCTGTTTGAGATGCACTAGTTAGACAACTAATTAGCACGCGTTGGATGGTTTTCAATTCCTCTTAGAAGATTGCTTACTAAATAATTGATGCCATGGATTACTGGAGGCATCAACAGAACATTAGAACATTATTTTGGAAAGCATCTCTACAAGCGTTGGCCTTTCATATCCCGAATTAACGTAAATTAATCACAACACGAAACTAGATTCCAGAATTAAGACCACAAGTTGGCCACGTGAATGCAAATTTAAATAAATGCTGACATAATAAAATGTTGTTGAATATTTCATCCTTTATTTTGGATGAGGTCAATGTAAAAGGATGTGAGGAGAAAATCTTTTATTCTGCCATCTACGAGATGTGCATAGTAGTTTTGGGCGAGCACCTCTGTGCTCGTATGCTCGGGTGCTCTGGCCGAGCACTAGGGGGTGCTCAAGTGCTCGGCCGAGCACCCGAGCATAATGTTAGTCAATGGGACTAAACCACGCATCCCCCGCTTGGAAGAGGGGACGGTGTCTGGTTAATAGAAAAAGGTCAGAATTGCAACTTCTCCTCTTTTACTCCTTTCACTCGTAAAAGTATGCTAATTAACTGAATTTGTACGCATTACCACACAATGCGTAGCATTAGCATACAAATTTGTACGCATTAGCGTACAATGCGTAGCATTAGCATACAAATTTGTACGCATTAGCTTACAATGCGTAGCATTAGCATACAAATTTGTACACATTAGCATACAATACATAGCATTAGCGTACAAATCAACATTACAGTGAATGCCAGTACTCCCTCGCACATTTATTCGCTGCGTAGCAGCGAACAAACATGCGGGAAAGAGACTTGAGCATTGTGCTCGAGTACACTCGGTGTTTGGCCAAACAGCGAGTTCGGCCGAGCATGCTCGCTCAACACTAGTGCATAGACATCGTTTACATTTTATGATCAATACTCTTAAAGGGGTTCTCCAGAAATTTTAGCAAGTGCCCACAGCCTGTCTCTGCATGCTCGCTCAACACTAGTGCATAGACATCGTTTACATTTTATGATCAATACTCTTAAAGGGGTTCTCGAGAAATTTTAGCAAGTGCCCACAGCCTGTCTCTGTAAACAGAAGATTCAAACTTACCTGTTTCACTCCGGTCTGGTCTTCCGCAATGTCTCTGCTGTATCCATGTTCCAGTCCCTGACTTGTTTCCTTCTGGAGCTGCATGGGCATGGCCATATGCTCTGCTGCAGCCAATGAATGTCTTCACCAATAACGTGGTCAGAAGCCCATGCAGTGCTGGTATAAAAAAAGCCAGACACTGGAATATGGTCACAGCAGAGGCATTGCGGAAAACTGGAACAGAGGGGAACAGGTAAGCATCACTCTTTTGTTTAGGGAGGCAGTATTCCTGGAGAACCCCTTTAAAGGGGTTTCCCTACAATCAATAAATGTTACCTCTTTAGAGAATAAGGGATAAATGCTTGATTTTTTGGGAGGCTTGCTGAAACATCAGCTGATCACTAGGTCCCAAATTTCACACTCCTTTTGACTGCACAAATTCTGTGAGGAGGAGGAGATTGAATGAAGCAGGGGTCAAGCATGCACATCAGTCTAATAGTAAATCCCTGACAAAGGTCTCTTGCCCAGTTAAGCCAGTTGCATCTGCTTTGTCCTGGTGAGGGGAAGTCACCCCAAAGAAACTGTCTGCAGATGAGGTACTGGCTTAGCTATAATCCTAAATAGGTTTGTTTAAAAGGTTGAGCGCTTATAGGATGGCTACCTCGTCTGATGGATTTAGAGGCACAGCTTTCTTTTCTTTTTGGAAGGATAGCTAATTTGCATACCTTTTTCCTGGAGGAGCATTGCCTGTCCCAAACGTCTCCATACTACTTAGTCCACAATGCTCCTACCCTACTTCTGGGGGGCTTGGTCCACAATGCTACTACCCTACATCTGGGGGGCTTGGTCCACAATGCTACTACCCCTATTCCTGGGGGGTCCACAATGCTGCTCTGCATAAAAAACTGAATAAAAAGGGTATACCCATGAATAGCATTTATCACCTAACAATAAATGTATGATTGTTGGGGTTCTGGTCTCTGGCATCCCCAAAGATTCCAAGAAAGAGAGTCCCCAGATTTTGTTCTTGAATGGAGCGGTAGTACACAGGTCCACTTCTCCATTGACTTCTATAAGACTGCTGTAGACAGCTCTCCATCAGTTCCTTAGAGGTCCCCAATGGTTGGAGCCTGACCACGAATAGGTGACAAATGGTGTTCATGGGAAAGCCCCTTTAAACACATAGGGTAGCAAATAGTTTATCCTGTTCAGCCACAGCCTTTCATGTAATGTGGAGTATGCCGAAGGATCTTTATATACACACAAGTGTGGTTACAAAGTGACATTGAGTGCTGTGTAGATTGGGAATAATCACAAATTAGCATGTCTTCTTTAATGAGCTGATTGGATGTATGGGTGCAATCAGCTTAATTGTGAACACATTGATAAACAAATGCTGGTGGTGTTTCTGTTCCCTGGTACATTTTTTTGTTGGCAGCACACACTTCATTTTAAGCATGGAATTATTATGCCTTACACAACCATAGTTTTAGAATCATCTCTAATTTGTCATATTACTCTGAATTAAATGTTTACTTTTGAACAAAGCTGTGTTATCAGCCTCCAGCAAATAGATGCTCACTGTAATTAAACATTGTTAGTCGGGTCTAAGGTTTTAAATCAGCTGTGAAGTACAGTAGGAATTTTCATATCAATGGCTTTTTCAGAAGTTATATAAACTAGAAGAACACTCTAATGGAAATGAACACAGATGACCCATGTTATCCTGGGGCCCAGAGGGGAGGGGGCATTTCCAACTTGACAAAAGTTAGAAGTAATATTTGGTAGCAGCTAGGATCTTGCCATAGGGTGAAGTAGTGTCTGAGGAGTGTACAAGTTTGGATAGGAGCATGGCTTAGCATTGTTAGTGGGTGGAGTGTGGTGGTAGGAAGAGACGTAAGTATAGGAGGTGCAAAGGTCACAGTCACAACTTGGTTCTGGAGCCTCAGTGGGGCCAGAAATTCCCTCTGCCATCTATGGGGACACCGATTCTATAAATGAGAGATGATAGTTTGGGAGCCCTTTTCAGATTTTGTACCTTGGGGTGGGGCATTGTATTCTGTTTGCTGGAGGTCAGCATTGGATATTGTGAGTATATGTGCGATTGAAGTGTTTTATAGTTTCATGTTTATAGTATTGTTTTTTTTTAATCAAGCTACGATCACCCCCCTACCCTCCTCGGAATATATATATATATATATATATATATATATATATATATATATATATCAAATATTTTGGGTGAGAACATAGATTATTGCAGATTAACACATTTAGTGAAATAAATTAAAATAAATAATCATAATCTGGGAGACAAATTCTTCAACTGATTTGTTATTTTTAAGCAGTGTATGAGTGATGCAATATGCATCTGATGTGCTGCATGTGCTGACATAAATCACTGAAAAGGGGTTGCCCATCTCACTCATTGATGGCATATCGCTAGGATATGTCACCAATGTCAGATAAGTGTGCGTCCCAGAGTTGGGAAGGAGAGCACACTGCACAGGCTCTCCTTTAACTTCTATGGAACTTTCAAAAAGAGCCGAGCAGGCTCTGCTATTTCCGGAAGTCCCATAGTAGTGAATAGAGAGTGCACCTCTACATTAATCTCTATGGGAGTTCTGTCACTTGCCTTTTTTCGGCACTCTTATAGATGTGAATGGAGGGTGAACCCCCGTTCACTTTGGTGTCCCCACTGTAGAGATTGGTGCTGGTCCAAGAGGTGGAACGTACACCTATCTGACATTGATGACATATCCTAACAATATGCCACCAATGTGTGAGATGGGTCAACCACTTTAAAGGAAGTGGAGCTCATATATAATTCTTGCATAGGTTACCTTTGCTTTAATGTCTGCTCCTGATGCTACCACCCTTTGTTTTTCGACACATGCTCTATCGAATAGATGGTATCTTGTGATCGTTCTTGCTATAATGGACAGATTGTGGAAAGCTTGTGCTTATACCCAACAGCCAATCGGAACCTGAAGAGCTGCAGTAGGATAAACAGAACAGTAGTCTAAGCCAGTGATGATACCGGAGGTGGAATGTAGACTACTTCAGAAGGTATCTATGCAGCAGTCACAGATCATAGCTATACCTTATGGAAACTATTTAAAAAGCAGCCAGTCAGCCACTATGAAGAAAGGAAGTAGCTGATACAAGATACAATATTAATTGGTTCCAGGACAACCATTGTATGTTGAAACCATTGTAAGTTGAGTAATCGGTTCCAAAGCCCCAAAATTTGTCATCCAAGATAAGAGAAAATGAAGATTTAAGAAAAATAAGCAGACAATTAAGACAGATATAACAAGTCCTTAAATACAGCAGTCAGGAATAGCTTCTAACTACTGTAGCAACTAGTACAGCTCTTTTACCAGAAAAGTGGCCAGTGGCCTTGATTGGTTGAATCTGAGTCTGAGACATTGTATGTTGAGTCTGGTTTCAACTTACTATTGGTCAGAAAAGACCATTGTCTGTTGAAAATATTGTATCCTGAGGCCATTGTATCTTGAGGGATCACTGTATTACCTGGAGGTAGTTATGATTCTGTAATGGTTGGCTCACCTGGCAAAGTGCGGAGTGCTATCGCACCCTCTGCACTTTAATTGATAGGGCCAGGTGTGATGACGTTTTCCCTGCCTGGTCCTGTCAAGGTGCAGAGGGTGCAGCAGTTGCAGAGAGAGCAGAGCCTCTAGGTGTAATGGTAACGCCCCCGTTGCTCCTAGAGGCTCTTTGCATATATTAAAACTTCATTTTTCTTAGCAATGCGATCACATATGAACATGGGACCAACACAGATGCCTTCAGCTGCCAAGTGCACATGCAACAGGTCAGCCAGTGTCATAGGTACAGATCTGCTGGCAGAGGCCCCATTTTAAAATTAAGCCACCGAAAAGCTGATCTCAAAAATTCTGGTTAAAGAGAAAATTACCGTTTTTAGATGGAGCTATAGGGACATATGTTGTCTATAGAGACCTTATATATAGGTGCCATATAAATGAACAGTACTTTGCAATCATAATCCTCGGAATGAGCTCCGACTGCTAACACAGTGCATAATGGCAACTGAGCACAACGTGAGCTCTGTTAAGTCAGCACTATTTATATTAGATCATAGAACCCCTTTAATAAAATATCAGCCCTTAGCAGATCCTTGGGTCTTTACCCTGATTTCTGGATTTTTATGAAGGTGAGGTCTGTATAGTTTATTTGAAGGTGACGTTTTTTGCACTTCACTCACATCAACTCAAGTTAAAATTAGACTTCCAGATCTTTAATGTGTGCACGTTATGTCGTCCGTTTGGGCTTAAGTTCCCGGAATTTTCTGGTTAAATAAACCTTGATAGGTTATGTGTGTTTATTCATCAAACACCTTGAGAAAGGAGTAGTCTTCTTGAATAAAGCTTCTTTGGTTTGAACTGACGACATCTGTAGCAGATGCTGTTTACTGAGCCTGATGTGTCGGGGCGTTCAGGATGAAGATTTGTTTCAGATTGTACTTTAAAATGTTGAAATATTTCATGCAGAAGGAAGAGAGCTTTCAATCTCTTGTGACCGTATTATGTGTAATTACATAATAATCCTATATTCTATAGGGCAGATGATGTTCTTACAACTGTAAAGGCAACCTTCACTTTTTTTTAATCAAATTCTCATTAGAGGTTAGTGAACTTAGAGAGTTTCATTGTCAGGGTGTTAGCAAGAGTTTCAAAGAAAACCGCCACTCTCCAGATGAAGAAGAGATTATCGAAATCTCCACTTCAGGAGCAAGTAGACAGCTTTTCAAGAAAGGATTTAGTGCTATGAAAGATGAGCATTACAAGCACCCAGCTGGAAAGACAAAGGTTTCATTCAACTGATTTGTATGAGATAAAGTACTTATTATATGATTCTGGAGAACGTGGTCTAGACCTTGTATGCTCCACACTGCTGCCGAAAGTAGTTATTTTGATTAGAAACATGTTACAAGTTGGTGGTAAACGTACGATGGTGAATGAAAGTCGCTAAGGGCTTGTTCACATCGCCGTCATGCATTCCGTTATTGCTTTAACGGAATCCATGTTGACAGGACTTTGTTTCCCGTTCAGCGTAACGGAAACTTGACAGATCCGTAATGCTTGCCCATAGACTTCTATTATGACGGATCAGATTGGAATGCCTCTTAAAGGCTTCCGTTTTGAATTTCGTCTTATGGATTCCATTATTTTCCGTTATAACAATGTAATAACGGAAAGCAATAACGGAGTGCCTAACGTTGTGAACAAGCCCTAGGCTAGCATGTTTGATAACGCATCAGCTCATCTGGAATTTGTAGTAAGAAGTATGGAGCACATTTATTAAGATCAGTGTTTTAGACCCCGGTCTCAATAACCCCTGTACATGGGGCAGGATCCGCCAAAGTTATGAAGAGGCGCCGGCCTTTCTATAACTTTGGTGCATCCAGCACCAGTCTAAATGCAAGACAGTTTCTTAGCTGGCTTACATTTAGACCATTTTCTACACCTAAAACAGGTGTAGAAAATGATGAATGAGACGGGCCGTCCCATTCTCCACCCACAATTTTAGACCTGTCGGGAGCGGGGGAAAGTAGCAGATGGCGGCGCAATGCCAAGATGCGCTGCCATCTTCGCCTGAAATGCATCTAATTTAGCTGTATTTCAGATAAGTAAATGACACCCTATGTGTTTCCACTAAAATGCTATCTTAACATGTAGAATGTACAGTATGTGTAGGTGCACCTAATGTATATTTGGCCGACTTTACACAGTGCAGTTTGGTGCCCATTTTTTTCCCTTTCTTTTTTATTTTAATCCAAAGGGAAAGCATAAAGAAAAAATTATTACTTTTCCTCTCCAGTCCCCGTTTCGGTTTTAAAAAAGTATTCACAATGTACTGTGTGAATCAGAGACATAACCTGAAGCTCCTGAGTCCCCAACAAAATCTGTAATAAAACTGCCACCAACCTCTCCTTCTACTCTTCCTGGTGACCCTGGCCAGGTAGCTTTGGCCCTCCATGCAAGCTACAGTATAGTCTGCTTGCTGGCTCAGCTTCCCTCTGTCTTCCCAAGGCGCATGTGCACTCCCTTTGGCTTTTATACTGCATGCACCTTAGTCTTTACCAGCCAATGGCTGGCAACCTAGGGGTACTTAAGACACCTTTCCCTGAGTGATTGGTTGTCTATCTTGCTAGTTCCCTGCAAAGGAGCCATAGTTATGTTTGTCTGCCCATGTACCAACTTCTGTCTGTTTTCTGGATGTGATTAGAGATGAGCGAGCACTAAAATGCTCGGGTGCTCATTATTCAAGACAAACTTTTCCAGATGCTTGGGTGCTCGTTTCGAGTAACGAACCCCATTGAAGTCAATGGGAGACTCAAGCATTTTTTGCAGGGGACCAAGGCTCTGCCTAGGGAAGGCTGGGTGAAAACCTGGAAACATCAGAAAATGATGGAAACACCATGAAAATGGACAGGAAACAGCAGGGGCAGGATGGATGGATGGATGGATGGATGGATGGATGGATGCCTCTGAGGCTGCCTAATCCCACCATTACCCCCAAATTCTCCTGCAACAGCCTGGTGGGTACCCTCATGGCAATACCCTCACATGTTAGGGAAGCACCCAACTAGGTGCAACGAAGGTCCATCACCCATGCCCATGCTGGCACTGCTCTCCTATCCCCAGCCACACGATGCAGGCATAAGCCTGACACAGCATGCCGGTGACACCAACAAGTGACCAAGTTAGATGAGGTAGCAGGTGAGCCACCCAAAAATTTAGCCTGACGCAGCATGGCGGTGACAACAGAGTGACCGAGTTAGACTGAGGTAGCAGGAGGTGAAGCACGGATGATAATTCGAAGGAGGAGGAGGAGGGGTTGGAGGAAGAGGCATAGTAAGTCTGAGAAACCGTGACCGAGGTAGGCCCCGCAATCCTCCAATTGGGCAGTACATGAGCGGCCCCAGGGTCAGACTCGGTCAGAGTGACCAAGCTACACGACGGTAGCAGGTAGAGCACATAAAAAATTTACCGTCGCCCTGTATGGCTGTGACTACACATTGACCGAGCTACACGATTGTAGCAGGTAGAACCCAAGGAAAATTTAGCGTGGCCCTGTATGGCTGTGACTACACATTGACCGAACTACACGATGGTAGCAGGTAGAGGACAGGAAAAATTTAGCGTGGCCCTGTATGGCTGTGGCTGTCAATTTAGGTACGGTTGTCAACTATGAAATTGATCAAGTGGGGCATGTGTTGTATGTGTTCTTCTCAGTTTAATACCGTATACGTCACCTATCCGGAAAAATAGTTTGGAGAGAAAGAGAGGAAAAAGACGTATTTTTAAAAGTGACGTTTAGTATAGATCAGTTAAAGAGAAAGAAAGGATTTTATGAAATGGATTTGTATCACTGAGAGCAAAAAAACGTATTTTTTTACGTGACGTACAGTATGGGTCACCTGGACAGAAAATACGGATTGTGGTTTGTGGTGACTGGCAAGCTGAACTGTGACACACAGAATGGTTCCACACAGCTGTATGAAATGGATTTGTATCACTTAGATTAAATTTTTTTTTTTTTTTTTTTACGTGACGTGCAGAATATTTCAGAGAGCAAACTCAGACCCTGCTGACTGTGGCTATTTTCACTGCAACCCAGACAAATGTCGCACAGAGATTTTTCTAATGTAGCTGTATCAGTGAGAGCAAAAGACCGTATTTGATTATGTGACGTACAGTATGGGTCACCTGGACAGGAAATACGAATTGTGGTTTGTGGTGACTGGCCAGCTGAACTGTGACACACAGAATGGTTCCACACAGCTGTATGAAATGGATTTGTATCACTGAGAGCAAACAAAAGGATTTTGTACTGTGACTTCCACTATCTATCAGTTAGACAGAAAAAAATCTTCTGCAGACTGTGCCTATTTCAATGAAACACAAATAATTGTCCCACTTAGCTGTTTGAAATGGATGTGTGTCACTGAGAGCCAAAAAGTAAACTTTCCAGTCTCCCTGCAAAATGCTGCAAATATGGCGGTAGCTGCACTACTAGTGCTAGCAAGCCCAGCCACAAGCAGATAAAAAAAAGGGTCTTGTAACCCTAACAAGGGCTGCTGGGTTCTTTTAGAATCACTCCTGCCTAACACAAATCTAGTAGAACACCCTAACACTCTCCCTGTATCACACTACAGATCTGTCCCTAACGGCATCCAGGCAGCGACTGAGCCGAGCACCGCAGGCAGTCACTAGTATATTCCAGGGTCACCTGATGAGGCCAGCCAACCCCTGCTGTCGACATGTAAGGGCCCCACATGATGCTGGGTGTACCGCAGAGTCTCCTGGCTTGTGACTGGCTAAGTTTATAGCCGCCAAAAATTCAAAAGGCGGGAGATGCAATTTCCCTGAGCATGGCGAGATACTCGTCCGAGTAGCGAGCACTTACGAGTACCCTAATACTCGAACGAGTATCAAGCTCGGACAAGTATGCTCGCTCATCTCTAGATGTGATCCTTCACTGCCTGACCACAGTCTGATCTCCTTACTGACCCTAAGCTGCCTTCCCTGACCTTATACTGTTTATCGGATTGAATGTATTCTTCTTGCCCTGACCTTGGCTTGTCCCTTACTATGATTTTGCCTGATCCCTCTTGACACCATGGGTCTGAAGTCAACCAGAGACTACTCCCTGAGGTAGCGGCCTGGTGGTCATGCACAGGGGTTAAATGGTAAATACTAGAGGACTGCCAGAATACTGTGGATAGGATGTGGATTCATTCATTTTAATGGATCCACAGAAAAAAGCAAAATCGTCCGCATCTGTATGTCCGTTCTGTAGCCCTGCAAAAAAGAATGAACTTGTCTTTTCCTTATCCATTTTACAGACAAGTATAAGCATTGTTACAATGGATCTGCAAAAAAAAACAAAAACAGATGCAACATGGTTGTCACACAGATATCATTCGTATTTTTTGCTGAGTGACCTACCTTTGCACCCCTTATAGCTGCACCCTTGTAACCAGTGTAGAGTTCACCCCTTCCCTCCCCCTGCTTTCCTCTTCATTTTCTCTTCTCCTCTTTATACTATTATTTAGTATCAGTCTCTGCACAGGGAGTTGTTCTATGTCTGGGGGAGTGATGGTGCGGAGCATGAAGCATGGCATTTCCAGATGTGGCCACATGCCCTTTTGGAATTCCCACCTCTTTTCACATAACCTTGCCACCTTTTATGATGCACCCTGCCATTTCGGTGATGAATCCCACCCCCAGTCACAACACATATGGACCAAGGGCCGGGTCTCCAGAATCCTTGTGCTACCTTCAGTTAGTACAAACTAAATGCAGTGTTGCTTTTAGGTAGAAAGCAGTCCTCTGTGCAGTCCATGGGAGAGTTGCCAGTTTTTTAGGAATTTCCCTATTTCCAGGAACCTTCCAGACGTGTCCAGATAGTTGGCCAGTATACTTATATATGGTTCATAAACCATAACAAAGTGCAGTTCACACTAAGGCATCTTGGAAAAGATATATCTTTGATTCCTTCTTGAAAATTTGCATTTTGTAGCAGATGAAAAAATGCAACTGATAATTGTAAAACTGTTAATTGGGGAAGCAAATTAAGAGCTTTTATTTTTTCATTGCGCTGTAAACGCATTGCTTTTTAGTATGGCCATTTGGGGAAAGATTCAGAAATCGTTTCCTATTCCCAAATTATAGGGTTTCTTTTTTTGCATCCGGAGTTAAAAGTGAAATATCTCTAGGGCCTTCTTCAGTCTATGGTTTCTATGGTTACCTGAAATGCAGGAGATGAAGGCAATGAATGAACTCAAAGAAAACATAATTTTTCGTCCATGAAATCTGGAAAGACTCTAGGGACCAGAGCAAGGGCATTATAGGAATTCAGGTCTTTAATGCTTTTGAGCATATTGCTTCTTTAAGTCTGTGGGCACTTGTGGCCAATTATTTACAGGTTGTCTGCTTTTCTATTTCTTCCTGTTGAAATTGTGCGAACGTTTCAAGCATATGTAAATCAATATTCAGTTTCAGTATTTTTACAAAAGTCTTTGTCCCAAGTCACCAGGGTAATGTGAAGGATGATCTTACTAAATTGAAGAGAACAAGAGGAAAATGAGGGTGATACTGGTGTTTTTCCAAAATGTTTTCCTATGTATGAATCAGACAACATGTGTATTATTCTGCCCGAAACGCGTCAAATCAAGGTTGACACTTTCGTTTGTTTAGGAGTAACGAGTTAGGAATTCTTTTTCATATGCCTGTTCTTCTCTTTATTAAGGTTCTTTCCACTGTATGAAGCATCTTAATTAGCTTTATTTACCAACAATATGTCCTCACATCGAAGCCATCGAAAAGAAAAGCTGTCTTTGTTGTCCACAGCAACCAATCACAGCACAGTTTTCATTTTGAAAAATGAAAGTGGTGCTATAATTGGTCGCTATGAGAAGCCAAGACAGCATTTCCTTTGGACATTTTTATAATTCTGTCCCAATGTATTTGGAATCCGCAGAATTTATGGCAACTGTACAATGACCCAGCAGGGGCAGAATGGATGTACTTATATATAACAGAAATTGAGCATCCTAAAATGTGTAGTATCAGGCCGCAATTTCACCCCATTAAACAATTAAGGATTAACAAATTTACTTATGTCTAAAAGAATGTGAACAGCCCAAATCCTGTAGTATCAGACAACAATTTCACCCCAATTACACAATTAGGGATTAACGGATATGTATAATAGAACTTGAGCACCCTAAAATGTGTAGTATCAGGAGGCAATTTCACCCCAGAATCAAGGTTGAATGGATGTAAATATACAGTTGTCCCTCAAGTTGCAATATTAATTGGTTCCCGGACGACCTTTGTATGTTTTAACCATTGTAACTTGAGTAATCGGTTCCAAAGCCCCAAAATGTCATCCAAGATAAGAGAAAATTAAGATTTAAGAAAAATAAGGCCCCTTTCACACGGGCGAGATTTACGCACGGTTGCAATGCATGATGCGAGCGCATTACACCCGCACTGAATCCTGACTCATTCATTTCAATGGGTCTTTTCACATGAGCAATGTTTTTCACGCATCAGTTCGCCGTTGCGTGAAAATCGCAGCATGTTCTATACTCTGCGTTTTTCACGCAGCCCTGGCCCCATTGAAGTGAATGGGTCTGCGTGAATCACGCATTGCATCCGCACGCAAGTGAGGATGCAATGCGTGATTCACTGATGGTTGCTAAGCAGAGGCGTAGCTAGAGGTTCAGCACAGGTGGGGCGAAACATACTTGAGTGGGCCCCCCACTTAGTGGCTTCCCAAACGCACGTTTCCAACTTCACAGGCACATACTACTAGTTGTGGTTATAATATTGTATTAAAAAGATGACTGTATAAACTGCTAGATCATCTATGCTGTTAAGTACAGTACAATAGACTTTCTACATACCCTAGTGTAAATACTCTACCATATAATGCAGTAAAATATAGGAGTAATAGGAGTAAAAAACAAGGGGACTCCTATGTTAAAGGAAACCTGTCCCCAGTTTTTACATCACTAAACTAACAGTCCCCTGCCCCCATCAGACCTCAGATAAGCTTAATGTGCCCCATCAGACCTCAGATCAGCGTATTGTGCCTCCATCAGACCTCAGATCAGCGTATTGTGCCCCATCAGACCTCAGATCAGCGTACTGTGCCCCCATCAGACCTCAGATCAGCGTATTGTGCCCCATCAGACCACAGAATAGCAGAATGTGCCCTCATCAGACCTCAGATCAGCGTATTGTGCTCCATCAGACCCGAGATCAGCGTATTGTGCCCCCATCAGACCTCACATCAGCCTACTGTGCCCCCATCAGACCTCAAATCAGCGTATTGTGCCCCATCAGACCTCAGATCAGCGTATTGTGCCCCATCAGACCTCAGATCAGCGTATTGTACCCCCATCAGACCTCAGATCAGCAGAATGTGCCCCATTAGTCCTCACATCAGCCTACTGTGCCCCCCATCAGACCTCAGATCAGCGTATTGTGCCCCATCAGACCTCAGATCAGAAGAATGTGCCCCCATCAGACCTCACATCAGCCTACTGTGCCCAAATCAGACCTCAGATCAGCAGAATGTGCCCCCATCAGACCTCAAATCAGCGTATTGTGCCCCCATCAGACCTCAGATCAGCAGAATGTGCCCCCATCAGACCTCAGATCAGCGTATTGTGCCCCCATCAGACCTCAGATCAGCGTATTGTGCCCCCATCAGACCTCAGATCAGCGTATTGTGCCACATCAGACCTCAGATCAGTGTATTGTGCCCCCATCAGACCTCAGATCAGCGTATTGTGCCCCCATCAGACCTCACATCAGCCTACTGTGCCCCATCAGACCTCAGATCAGCAGAATGTGCCCCCATCAGACCTCACATCAGCCTACTGTGCCCCCATCAGACCTCAGATCAGCATATTGTGTCCCCATCAGACCTCAGATCAGCAGAACGTGCCCCTATCAGACCTCAGATCAGCCTACTGTGCCCCCATCAGACCTCATATCAGCCTACTGTGCCCCCATCAGACCTCAGATCAGCGTATTGTGCCCCATTAGACCTCAGATCAGCATATTGTGCCCCCATCAGACCTCAGATCAGCAGAATGTGCCCCCATCAGACCTCACATCAGCCTACTTTGCCCCATCAGACCTCACATCAGCATATTGTACCCCCATCAGACCTCAGATCAGCAGAATGTGCCCCCATCAGTCCTCACATCACCCTACTGTGCCCCATCAGACCTCAGATCAGCGTATTGTGCCTCCATCAGATCTCAGACCAGCGTATTGTGCCCCCATTTAGACCTCAGATCAGAATAATGTGTCCCCATCAGACTTCAGATCAGCAGAATGTGCCCCCATCAGACCTCAGATCAGCGTATTGTGCCCCCATCAGACCTCAGATCAGCGTATTGTGCCCCCATCAGACCTCAGATCAGCAGAATGTGCCCCCATCAGACCTCAGATCAGTGTATTGTGCCCCCATCAGACCTCAGATCAGCGTATTGTGCCACATCAGACCTCAGATCAGTGTATTGTGCCCCCATCAGACCTCAGATCAGCGTATTGTGCCCCCATCAGACCTCACATCAGCCTACTGTGCCCCATCAGACCTCAGATCAGCATATTTGTGCCCCCATCAGACCTCAGATCAGCAGAACGTGCCCCTATCAGACCTCAGATCAGCCTACTGTGCCCCCATCAGACCTCAGATCAGCCTACTGTGCCCCCATCAGACCTCAGATCAGCGTATTGTGCCCCATTAGACCTCAGATCAGCAGAATGTGCCCCCATCAGACCTCACATCAGCCTACTTTGCCCCATCAGACCTCACATCAGCATATTGTACCCCCATCAGACCTCAGATCAGCAGAACGTGCCCCCATCAGTCCTCACATCACCATACTGTGCCCCATCAGACCTCAGATCAGCGTATTGTGCCTCCATCAGACCTCAGATCAACGTATTGCGCCCCCATCAGATCTCAGACCAGGGTATTGTGCCCCCATTTAGACCTCAGATCAGAAGAATGTGCCCCCATCAGACCTCAGATCAGCCTACTGTGCCCCCATCAGACCTCAGATCAGCCTACTGTGCCCCCATCAGACCTCAGATCAGCGTATTGTGCCCCATTAGACCTCAGATCAGCAGAATGTGCCCCCATCAGACCTCACATCAGCCTACTTTGCCCCATCAGACCTCACATCAGCATATTGTACCCCCATCAGACCTCAGATCAGCAGAACGTGCCCCCATCAGTCCTCACATCACCATACTGTGCCCCATCAGACCTCAGATCAGCGTATTGTGCCTCCATCAGACCTCAGATCAGCGTATTGCGCCCCCATCAGATCTCAGACCAGGGTATTGTGCCCCCATTTAGACCTCAGATCAGAAGAATGTGCCCCCATCAGACTTCAGATCAGCAGAAAGTGCCCCCATCAGACCTCAGATCAGCGTATTGTGCCCCCATCAGACCTCAGATCAGCGTATTGTGCCCCCATCAGACCTCAGATCAGTGTATTGTGCCCCCATCAGACCTCTGATCAGCGTATTGTGCCCCATCAGACCTCAAATCAGCGTATTGTGCCCCCATTAGACCTCAGATCAGCAGAA
Source organism: Rhinella marina (assembly GCA_900303285.1). Lineage (NCBI taxonomy): Eukaryota > Metazoa > Chordata > Amphibia > Anura > Bufonidae > Rhinella > Rhinella marina. The sequence goes on from ONZH01009572.1 coordinate 356,955, forward strand.
TGTTCCCCCATCCGACCTCAGATCAGCGTATTGTGCCCCCATCAGACCTCAGATTAGCGTATTGTGCCCCCATCAGACCTCAGATAAGTGTATTGTGCCCCCATCAGACCTCAGATCAGTGTATTGTGCCCCCATCAGACCTCAGATCAGCGTATTGTGCCCCCATCAGACCTGAGATCAGTGTATTGTGCCTCCATCAGACCTCAGATCAGCGTATTGTGCCCCCATCAGACCTCAGATCAGCAGAATGTGCCCCCATCAAGACTTCAGATCAGCGTATTGTGCCCCCATCAGACCTCAGATCAGTGTATTGTGCCCTCATCAGACCTCAGATCAGCATATTGTGCCCCCATCAGACCTCAGATCAGCGTATTGTGCCCCCATTAGACCTCAGATTAGCAGAATGTTCCCCCATCAGAGCTCAGATCAGTGTATTGTGCCCCCATCAGACATCAGATCAGCGTATTGTGCCCCCATCAGACCTCACATCAGCCTACTGTGCCCCATCAGACCTCAGATCAGCCCACCCAGCCACATAAGATTAAAATAAAAAACCTTTCTTACCTGTCCTGCGCTGCAGCTACCCTCCGGTCCAGCCCTCCACTGAAAAGGACTATTTTGTTTTATTTTATGGGTGTGCTGCCAATTTTTTTGCATTTTGTATACTTGTATGTATATGAACGCTCTAAAGAAAACCTAGCCATCTACCAGCACTTCCATACTATTAGCTAGTAAGAAGCCTGTGTAAAACTTCCCAGCCTCTCATAATATTGGATTTATTCTTAAGAAATTCTGGCCAACAGAAGAAAATCCACAAAGATCTGCTGCTGTAAAATATATTGCTTTCAATAAAAGAACTCATCGTAGCCATCTTTTTTTTATTGCTGCCCAGATTCCCCTAACCGTGAAAATGTAGTGCATCCAGGATACTATTACATCTACCAGATGATGGCTCGAAACGCATAAGACAGCTTCCCTGTCTCATCAAGCCTAATTAGTTTTAAGCACAAATTCCAGCCTGAAATAAGTTAGGAAATAAAAGGATGTTTTCAGAATATTAGCTCATGGCTGATTGCCTGTACAGAGTTACAATATGCATCAGTGCACCGCTTCCTAGCAATTACAAACTTAAATTCATTTTGAGTATAGCTTCTAAACTTTCAGAACAATATCAGGTATAATATCACTGTTTTCTACAGTGACTCATGCAGCCTTCAGAGGAGTATCTGGGGCTTTATGATGGCTCGGTATATCACATAGTAAATGTCTGGTTGCTTGCCAAAATTTATCTTTCCTTGAGTCCAAAGGCAGCACAACACAGAGGGTTAATGTCTTGCTCCTCCCGTCTAGGACAGAAGATAATCATTAGTAAATCAGACTAATTAACCCCCTATAAATGAGTGCACACCCACTAGGTAGATGTGTTTTTTGCCAAGCAATATCTTTTTCAGGGAGGGATGCTTGTGCTGCCTTTGGACTCAAGGAAAGATACATTTCTGTAAGCAAATTTAGACTTTCCTTATCGTCCTTCAGGCAGCACAACACAAAGGGATTTGTAAAGCAGTATTAAACAATGGGGGGGGGATCGAAATCGCAACCTTAAAGGGGTTGTGCCACGAAAAATATTCTACAGTTTTTAAACCAGCACCTGGATCTGAATACTTTTGTAATTGCATGTAATTAAAAATTTTCTATAGCTACTGAGTTATTCAATAAAATGTATCTGTATAGGACCACTTAAGTTCTTATTTCTTTGACCTATTCACTGAGAAGGCCGCACATGCTCAGTTTCAACTTTTAACTGCCTCCTGAGCTGTGATAGGGAGAGCATGAACACGCCCCCTGAGCTTCAGCAGAAAAGACACTCCCCTTGAGCTTTCAGCTTGATATAAGTCTAGCAGAGAAATTAATGTGGAGATCTCTGGATCCATGTGAGGTACAGGGCTGGTTCTAGCTTTGTTAAAAAGAGGTTGCCATGTACTATATGATATCTGATTTTCATTTTTTACATTGTTCGTGGGACAACCCCTTTAATAATCACTTGTCTGTCAAAGGCTGAATCGCAAGCACCAGATACATCAAACTTATATTGTTTGTAAAGATGGATGGAGAACACTATGTAGAGGCTCTTCATATTTGATCCAATGCTTTCTTTTTCTCTTTCTTCTTCTTCTCTGCCCAAGTGACTAAGTGGAGAGAGTTGAGTGTGTTGTAACTCCACTTGGTAACTAGAGTACTTGAAATCTAGAAGCAGTATTCTTAATCCAAGCAGTACAGGCTTGCTGGCTTTTATACTTCTACTCCAAAATGGCTCCTGAGATGGAGACACTGCTGCAGGCCTGAAGGTAATAACAGTGCTTGTAACGGCCAAACCAGCATTTCTCTTAGGGACACAACCTGAATATACATTAACAGTTTGCAGGGAACCGCGCTGCATATGAGAAACTCACCAGGACACTCCAGGATAAATCTCAGCTCAATCATCCCATGGAACAGCCGATGGGGAAAATAAACTCTGGAAACCACTTTCCAGATCAGTCATGCCATGCAGTTAATTCCAGAGCACACCTCCAGCACTATAACCTGCATATAACTCTGGACACACTTCCAGATCAGTCATGTCATGCAGCTAATCCTGGAGCAGACCTCCAGCTCTATAACCTGCATATAACTCTAGACACTCTTCCAGCACCTCATATGATACATGATAGTCTGGAAACCACTTCCAGTTATATCATATTAGGCTTAACCATACTGGCCTTCACAGCAGCAGGAGCCACTGTATGTGTGAGCTTCATTGTCCTAGACAGAAGAAACACATCTACCTAGTGGGTGTGCACTCCCTTATAGGGGGGTTAATTCGTCTGATTTACTAATGATTATCTTCTGTCCTAGATGGGAGGAGCAAGACATTAACACTTTTTGTGTTGCTGCCTGAAGGACGATAAGGAAAGATAGATAGATAGATAGATAGATAGATAGATAGATAGATAGATAATAGATAGACCCATGTCCCTAGAAGACCTCAGGTCCTTAATAAAGACAATACACACCATTTAGCTCCCATTGCTAGGCACCGTGCTTTGGTCTAGGCAAGTGGTGGCGAACCTATGGCATGGGTGCCAGAGGTGGCACTCAGAGCCCTCTCTGTGGGTACCCTCTCCCTGGAAAAAGTCTATGGAGTACCAATATGCCTTAGACTTTTCCTGCAATACATCAGCGCAGGGAGCACAGGCAGTGCACTGAATGTAGGCAGACTATTATAGCTAATGATAAAGTACATGGAAGATATACTATACTGGACTATAGTTTATATTGCTGTTTTGGCACTTTATGATAAATAAGTGGGTTTTGGGTTACAGTTTTGGCACTCCATGTGCTCCATTACTCCAGGTTCTCCATTACTGGTGTAGAGTATCTGCTGCAGTACATAAAATACATTTATATAGCTATAGGTATATGATAACTCCCCAAACATGTTGTATGAATCTTCAAAATAAATATTGAAAAGTTACATTCAATTGGATCTTCTGGCTGGTTCCTTGCGCCGAGGGATGTTCCTTTGTCCTGTCAAGCATCAGGGCTGTTCTGCGCACACACTGATTACATTGCTATTGCCTGATCTTGTCACTGAAAGCTGGGGCGGAGATAAGAATCATAGGAAAGGGAGCTGTCAGTGCCACGAGGTGCAATGGTGATGCCCTCATTGCCCCAAACAGCTCATTTATGTAATACAAAAGGCTTAATTTCTCAACAATGGAGGCACTGATCTGCAGGGGGACAACAATGTTTGAATCAGGAGACCATGATGAACCACCTGTTTTTTTGGTTTATTACTCAAGGAAAATGGTGACCGATGCTCTTTATGCAACTAAGGCTACATTGACACAATTTTTTGTTCTGCATCTGATCCGAATTTTTGGGGGATTGGCTGTGGAACTATTCATTTCAATGGGGCTGCAAAAGATGCAGACATCACACCATGTGCCCATCAATATGTCCCCTCCACGGCCGTGCAAAAAAAAAAAAAAATAGAACATGTCCTATTCTTGTCTGTTTTGTGGACAAGAGTAGGAATTTGTAACATAAGGCGGGACTAACGGAAAGGAAAATGTGGGATGCACATGGCCGGCATCTGTGTTTTATGCTGTGTTTTGTGCTGAGGTTTGCGCCCCACAAAACAGACACAATCGTGTGATTTTTAACTTAATGTAAGGGGTTCACATCACCGTTTATTTTTCCGTTTTTCTGATCCATAAGAAGGACAGAAAATATACAAAAAAGCGGATCCAGTATTTTAACAGAGTTTTCTGCGATTTTTTTTTACTGATGAACTATCCTGAGGAAAGGTCATCAGTATCTGATCGGTGGTGGTCCAACACGGGAACCCCCACCATTCAGATACTGATGAACTATCCAGAGGATAGCTCATCAGTATCAAAATCTTGGAAAACCCTTTTTTGCATCCATTTTAAGCATTTCCATCTGAGATCCGTTATTTTAGACAGAAAAAAATACTTTATATAGGACTTTTTTCCATCTAAAATAACTCAGATGGAAATGGCTAAAACTGATACAAAATGTGCATAACTAAGCATAACGGATGCTTAAAGGGGTTTCTTGAGATTTTTATACTGACGACCTAAGGATAGGTCGTCCGTATCTGATCGGTGGGGGTCGGATAGGTCATCAGTAAAAATAAAAAATGTCTGAAAACCCTTTTAAGATATTTGTTTATTTTTCTGTTCTTCCGATGGAAAACTAAACAGTGATATGAACCCGGCCTAATGAGGGGTTAATGTTAATTTCACCAAAATCGATAGTATTGCTGTGATGAGCAGTATATTAGGTAATGTTCCTATTTTGGCCAATCACATATGCAAAAAAAAAAAAAAAGTGTAATAAGGTGCATTTCACTGCAAAGTCACACAGGAGCCTTCGTTCTATCCAGTTAGCAAAGTCAAGATGCTTGCGCTTTGCGACGGCTTTGGTAACATTAGTTCCCTAGCAACACTGATGTGAAAAGCATGTATAATTGTCAGTCCTCCTGCCGAGAAGCATCCAGCGCGCAGTACGGCAGATGAAATATATTTATTATTTTAATTAGTAAACCTCGACTTCCCTTTTTATGGGAATCCAATGGAAGCGCGCTTTATATGAGTTTAGTTATTATCCTACGAGAGATGATTATACTAACCCCCAACAGAAGAATATATTCTGAGCTCATTACTTGCTGATCACAATCTTTATTTCATTTTTATGTCATTGTTTTCATGCATAATAACTTGTAAGCAATATAACATGTGGAATATCCTGCTAATAAAGGAAACAGCTTTGTGCTTCAAAATGTAATATCAGAGAAAACATAGTGCAAGAAAATGTCCCGCTGATCAATAAAATTATCAGAATATTTTCAACAAAAAATTTAACTATTTACCCTCTAATGCACTTATTGTCCGTAGTTCATCTGTATACCGCAAACCAGATATTGATTGGGGGCTCTTCGTGTCTCCTTTTTGCTTACGTCAAGTATATACATATTGATACTTATACACTATAGACTATAATTGGCAAAACACAATTCAAAAATGCATATTTTTTACTCCCTTAAGCCCTGTTTATGTTCCAATATGTCTTTTGATGATACGTCATTAACACTTTAACCACTTGCAGTGGGCATACTGCAGTGTGTGTCCATCACATGACCGGGATCAACTTATATCCCCTGGAACTAAACACCGATGATTCCTATTGGATGAGAGCAAGCAGAGATCTTGAATTTGTGCTTACATGAACGCCACACATCTAGTTACTGGTGTCTTTCTAATCATGTATTGTGCTTATGAATAAAGCAGTAATATGTATATTAGCCTTCTGAGCAGATCTCAGTGTGGTGAGGCTATAGTACATAGAGTATATGATATGTAGATGCTAGCACACAGCTCTTGGACACAGCTCAGCCTGATGTCTAGTTCTGTCAATCAAGGGGAAGGGGGAATGTGCAGAGCATAGGGGTTTTACAAAGCAGTGCTTAAATGATTCAGCCGTGCCTCCTGGTGCTCCAACTTCTCATCCGCATATGAATAAAAACGCAGATATCTCTGCAGCTATTTAACACACAGACAAAAGAAAGATATCGTTTTAATCAGCATAATGAGCCCTACCAGGCAGTATGTTTGATTTAGTAGAGTTGATCCTGGTGACAGATCCTCTTTAATGTGATTTTGCTTGAATTTTAACTTCATGTAAAATAATTACCTTTATACCATGTGGCTTTGAAGTGTGTATCCAGTTTTTTAGATTAGTTTAGATGCATCAAAGATTTGTTTCCTAATAGAAAGTTTAGGTCTGGAATACAAAATGAATGCCCAGAGAAATAAATCACCAAGTTGTCTGTGCTATTTGGTTTTTTATGCTGCATTTTTATTTTAAGGACACATTGTAAAAACAGGACTTGACAGATGGACTCTGGGGTGAAGGATGCTTTGGTCTTCTGCAATCTTTTGTATCATGTTCACAACAGTATACAGTAGACAGGTTCACAGCACTGCAGACGTTAGGTATAAGGTCAGGGGATTGAAGTGGTGGATATTAGGTGACAGGTGCAATAAAGCTTTAAGAACTTGGTTGGATTTAGTGATTTGGGTTTTCCTATAGTGCAATATGCAGATGGCTGAAAATAGATTTAACTTTGAGTCCTGTTATTCTGCCCCCCAAAAAAATTAAAACAGGCTAGCTTCATACTAGCGCTTTTCCATTCAGCAGGCTGTTCCAGAAGTTACCACATCACCGTCTGAGTTACCACATTCACTATATTGAGGAATGGCGGAGATCCGGCCGCAACTCAGCAAATATGCGCGCAGCGGTTTTCGTCCAGCCGATTCTCGGCATGTTTTTCGGGTTGCGGGGGATCTCCACCAGTCCCCATTATAGTGAATGGGAGTGGCAGGTGTCAGTTAACATCTGGCAGTGCCGGCTCCAGAGATCTCCCACAGGCTGCTCCCTACTGGAGATGTCTAAGGCTCCATTCACACGTCCTGTTTTTCTTTCCTGATTCGATCCTGATTTTTTCAGGACCCATTGAAACGAATGGATCCAGATCAGGATCAGGATCGAATCAGGAAAGAAAAACAGGACGTGTGAATGGAGCCTAAGTTGGAGACCAAAGCAGACGTCAAAGGAGTCATATCACCTATTGATCATGTCCAAATCACTTTGTAAAATACCGGCAGCCCAATCAAAGTAAAACTATTGTAAACTCTTAAACCTTAGAAAAGAAACACAGTATAAATGGCGCTTCTCGAAATTCATCTCTGACTTTTCGCTGTCACTTTCACAGCCTTTTCTCGAATTACAAAGCAGTGAAATATGCAGGACCTTTCCTGCCTCTGTATTTCATGAGACTGTGAAACTGTTCAACTTACATTTATTACATTTGGATATTTTATTAGAAGTAACTGCAAACTAATGTGATGACAGCTTCCTATTACCACCAGGCAGCTGCGCTCTAAGAAATATGGCACATTTAGATTGAAGCGCCGGATTGTGACCCTGCCAATAAACCTAGATGCCTATCATTTTTTCATATATTCCACAATACACACGATTGTGTACCTTGAATTATTTTGTGCATATTTCAAACGTTTCCCATTTCCCAGCAGCTGTAGATTCCTAAATCATGCTCTCTAGCTGGGTTTTGTTTTTTGAGCAAGGCCGTTGTAAGTTGTATTCATTGATTTTTACATTCTAAAATTAAAAGGTTTATCCAATACTATAAACTGCCGCCCCATATGCCGGGCCACTCACAGGGAATATACTTAACCCACTCCCCAATCCCTGTGCCGCTCCTGGTGCTGGTATAAATGTGGATATTGAATTATTTTAAAGTTATATTGATATCCTCATTCTATATTGGAGCTATAATGGCATGTGGCCCATGGGAGGCAGAACTTTTTAGGGTTTTTCTGGATAAATATGACATATCTGCAGTTTAAAGAGGACCTGTCACCTCTCCTGACATATCTGTGATAGTAACTACTTTCATCTCGCTCATAATAACAATTGTCTATTCTTATGGCTCTATTCTGTGTTATTCTTTTATTATTCCTGCAGTTGGGGGGGTGTCCTTGGACAGGCTGACACTATCCAATCAGTGCTGCCAGTGTTATACTGTGCTGGGACACACCCACCACTGGTAACACCCATTTGGACACTCATTGCAATCTGTTAGCTATTTGTTCATAACGTCTAGCAGGAATAATAAGGCTCCTTTTAGACAAGCGAGTGTCTCGATGTGGACTCGCAGCGAGGCACCCGGCCTGACCTCCCAGCACTGACGGGGGGTCACATAGCATTATATTATTATATATAGTAACCCTTACAGTTCTGGAATGTATTAGATGACCCTGACATAATGCTGTCAGTGTTATACAATACATTCCAGAACTCTAAGTATTACATAGCATCATAAACCAATATAATTCTATGTGACCCCGGCAGTGCTGGAAGTTCAGGCCGGGTGCCTTGCTGCGAGTCCACATCGAGACACTCGCTTGTCTGAAAGGGGCCTAAAGAAATGGCACAAAATGCCATTATAAGAGTAGATTCACCATAATTTTTATTACATGAGGAATGCAAATAGTTGCTAAAACAGACATTTCAGGAAAGCTTACAGTTCTAAAAGTTGTAATTGTGCAACTTTATATATTTTCCTAATGGTTCATTCACACAGAACTCTGTTACATGTGTGCTTGGCAGCTGAAGACATCTGTGCTTGTCCCATGTTCATATGTGTCCTCATTGCTGAGAAAAATGATATTTTCATATATGCAAATGAGCCTCTAGGAGCAATGGGGGAGTTGCTGTTACACCTAGAGGCTCTGCTCTCTTTCTCTCTATAACCTCCAGGCAATGAAAACATCATCATACCTGGCCCTGTTAATCAAAGTGGAGAGGGTGCAGCAGTTGCAGAGAGAGCTGAGCCTTTAGGTGTAATGGCAACGCCCCCATTGCTTCTAGAGGCTCATTTGCATATATTAAAATTTCATTTTTCTCAGCAATGGCATAAATGTCTAAATGATGATGAAGGTGCAGGAACTGATGGCCCAGCTCACACCCTGCCCTCCTCATGCCCACTTTATGGAAGCTGGTGAGAGTGTCGTAAAAACACCAGTTGGTTCTAGATTTAGTCTCTGGTTTTGCTTTTTCATTTTGCTTCTTCATCCGGTAATCGGCGGCACATTTACATGGGCAGATTGTCAGGAACGAGTGTTTGCAGGAATGGTGATTACCGATAATCTGCCTGAAATTCGGGCCGTGTAAATCCACCATAAAGTATGCCATCTAATTAAGGATTTTATAACTCTAGGTAAAGTTTCAGAATAACGCCTAAATGCTGAAGATAAGAGTAAAGTAGGACTCTTCCATTATTCCAAAAGCAGTTATTCAACCAAACACATAAAAAATAGGATCTATTTTTTTTTTTTTTTTTAATTTATTTATTTATTATGCAATCTTTGTTACTGTGTTAATCCTTGAGAGAAAAAAATATATAAACTCTGCTCCGACCCTTTGGTTGCATAAAAATAATTCTGAGAATATATAGATTATAGCAAAAATATATATAAAGAGAAACAAAAGCAGTATCTTAGAATATACCAGGATTAAATCAAAGTCTAAAAAAATACTTAGGGATACATAATTATTTCAAGTCTTTTCAGAAAGCCTACTTCTGATAATAGCATCCTACAACTTCATATCTCCATGGCAATTCTTAGTCACAGAATTCAAGAAACAGCAAATATTATTTTTAATAAGCCGGCTCCATATTGTGTGGCAGATAAGGTGCGATTTCAAGCCTTTTTAAGAGCTTAGAGAACAGAGCGAGCTTCTGAGTCTGTAAACTTTCGCGAGAAAATGGAAGGTTTAGCTAACTGGTAATACTTTACACGTAAAGGTGTAATTTTAAGAAAATTAAGTATCGGTGCTAATATAAAGATAGGAGATGTGTATGTAAGGCGAAGGAGCAGCCTGAATGGGAATATTAAAGAGAACAATGTATCATCTGTTGTAATGTAGTGCCAACATATTCTGTCGTGTTGAACACTATGTGTGCTCATTCATAGTGAAACTCAGTTTTCAAATATTTCAAAAACTAAAAACCTTGATTTTTATTGCCTATGGGAATCAATCACGGTGTGCTGTTATTTATCTAGAGCAGGTTGAGAGATGAAATCTGATCTGTGATTTGTTGATACGGACACAATGGAAGTTTTTCCGTGAGTAGACTATTGAAGATCTATCCTTAGGAGAGGTCATCAATATTTGATTAGTGGCAGTCCGACTCTGAGTACCTTCACTGATCAGCTGTTAGCACCGCAGCCACCTTATTTCATACCAAGCACAGTGCTATACATTGTCTAGCGGTTGTGTCTGGTATTGTAGGCAAGGACCATTCACTTGAACTTTCCTTGCTTTACTAGTGTGCAGTATAGCTCTTTTGATGTGCATTTGAATATTAATTAGTGCTTAGAGGTGTGTCTGTCAGCAAACTGTTGACTGGTTCTCATAGCAACCAACATAATTCTAACTATGAGCTGTAATACAGGCTGCCAGATACAGAACAAGATAAATAAAGGTTACTTGCAGTAAATGTCTATATATAAAATGTATCTATCTATCTATCTATCTATCTATCTATCTATCTATCTATCTATCTGTCTGTCTGTCTGTCTATCTATCTATCTATCTATCTATCTATCTACAGTGGTAGCTGAGCTAAAATAGACTCTGATAACACATGGCAAAGTGTTATCTTGGTTATCTTGTGACAACAGGCATTAAAATCCATTGAAAAGTTAGTTATCTTTTTTTGCTATTCTTTACGTAATGGGTTAACCATCAAGTTTAGCTCAGCTGCATCTTTTTCATTCTGACGCACAGACTGCCGTAGGAGGCATGCAATTTATGACGAGGCCTGTGATTCAGATTCTGGCAGTGCACGCCCTATCAAGATTTATCTATCTATCTATCTATCTATCTATCTATCTATCTATCTATCTATCTATCTATCTATCTATCCAGGAGTGCACCTAGCCATTCTGCTGCCTGAGGCGAAAACTGAAACGGTGCCCCCCTCCCCTCATGCCAATTTCTTAACCTTACCCCTTTGCAACAATGAAAGTGCCTATTTCTGCTGCCCCCCTTGGCCCTTCCTTGTGCTGTCTAACTCCTCACCTGGCCTCATTGGTGGTGTACCCCTCTATCTATCTCATATCTATCTACCTATTATCTATCTATCTATCTATCTCATATCTATTATCTATCTATCTATCTATCTATCTATCTATCTATCTATCTATCTATCTATCTATCTATCTATCTTTTTGTATGCCTACAGTATATCTCTCTGTCGATCTACTATCTATCTCTCTGTTGATCTATTATCTATCTATCTATCTATCTATCTATCTATCTATCTATCTATCTATCCATCTATCTATCTATCGTATTCTATCTATCTATCTATCTATCTATCTAATCTCACAGTCAAGTGTAAGCTTTAACAGGTTTTGTTCTCTGCCTTTGACAAGTGAATATTTGCAATATTACGTGCACATTGTGCAGTCATTTGATCCTCCCTGTGTTTTACCTCCTTCCTCAGATTGATACAGTAATTTTAAGAATGTGTTTTCTGAAACTACTACCTATAAAATTGTACATCAGGTACACACGGGGCTGTCTAAGTCTTTCAGGAGCGTCTACAAAATGGGTTTTGAAGGTCACTTTTGCTTCGTATTGCAGCCTTGCTTGCCGTAATTACATAGAACAGGTCCTTTAATCTACTTGTTTCATTTTTTCACCACATGTAACCTGTCACAACACGGAGACTAGTTTTCACCATGATATCAGTAAAGGCGAGGAGTCTAACACAGATTAACCATTATTTTGCCAGATACCACATCCTTTGAAGTTGAAATGTTGAAGATAAAAAAACTAATGGGAATATCAGGCGCTGAATTATCTTGTGTCTCCTTATTTAAAATCCCTTGCCACCATTTTAGTTTCCTTTGCGAGAGATGGGTGATGAATGACGGTAAATAATGGCAGGCAGTATAGTGGTCCTAGGAGTTTCCACAGGGGGTTTCCACAAGGGTCCTAGCCTTTCTGCTGCCTGAGGCGAAAACTGAAATGGCATCCCAACCAACAATGCCAACTCTGAGTAATTAATCGGCTGGACTGGTAGACCCCCTAATGTGTATGGGGTGTTGTTAGAGGAGCTATTAATTAATAATATTTTGTTGAATATTATCAATTAATATTAATAAATAGGCGTAACCGGCTCTCGCTAGCTCCGCCTATTTATTTCCTTTACTGAAGTCCGTTCCCTGCACTATGTGTACTGAACTGTACTATGGCGGCTACACAAAAAGACAATATATACAGTATTTAAATAATAAAAAGATGTATTACAAAATACTACAAAAGTCTACAGTCTAATTATTTAGACTATATATATATTTATATTGGAGTATATAAATATATATACATATAGCCGCACAACAATACAATAACACAACCTCAGTATAAAAACTCAACAACACTGCACAATCCCACATACGGATTCCACCCACAAACTATCTAAACACTTACACTCACACAGAAATACATATAACTACAGCCATACCCTCCCGAGCCTACTACTAGCTGTCCCTAAAAGGAGTTACAGGGGTTATAGGGGAATGCAAGGGGTTAAGTGCAGTGATAAAGGCACTGCAGGGTTCAGTAGTTTGGGGATAATCAGGGGGTTCCAGGGGTACTTAGCCAGTCTCTGTTTCTGGGGGGGCTGCTTGGCTCCATGTGTGTCTTCGTTCCTCTGTGGTGATGAGCCTCCTCTGCTTGTGGTGGTCAAAGCTCCTCCTAGTCCCCCAAATGCTGGACTATTTATCTATCATAGGTAGGGGGGAAGGTGTGGACAGTCCATGCTATAAAAATAGGTTTAGGCTACTTTCACACTAGCGTTAGCACGGATCCGGCACCTAAAGGGTGCCAACGGATCCGTGCTGACGCTATACATGTGTGGAGCCGGAGCAGCGCTCCGACCCCACACATGACACACATTGAAACAAGACACAGACATACATACAAACATACAGACATACATACATACATACATACTCACATACTCCAGGGACGCCGGCAGAATGTCTTCACGCGCCTCCTGCGCGCAGTGATGACGATTCCCCACAGCGCCCTCTGCTGGGCACAGTGGGGAAACGTCATAGCTGCGCGCAGGAGGCGCGTGAAGACATGCTGCCCTGGAGTATGTGAGTATGTATGTCTGTATGTTTGTATGTATGTCTGTATGTATGTATCTATGTATGTAAGACGGATCCGGAATGACCCCCCCATTGGAAATCAATGGAGGACAGATCCGGATTACTGGTGTGTCCACACCAAACGGATCCGTCCCCATTGACTTGCATTGGGGGTCATTCCGGATCCGTCTTGGTGCGGATGCCTGGACCGTGTTCTCCGGTCTGAAGACGGAACGGAATGCTTTCAGGAGCATTCCATTGTCTTCAGTTCAGTTTTGTCCCCATTGACAATGAATGGGGACAAAACTGAAGCGTTTTTTTCCGGTATTGAGCCCCTATAACGGAACTCAATACCGGAATTTAAAAACGCTAATGTGAAAGTAGCCTTAGCATGTCACCAACTACCTGTTTGGGGTCTGCACAAAAGGACACTAGATATCAATCAGGTGTAATAAACCTTCACAATGCAAGGCCTTGGCCTGGAGGAGACCAACACCCGTGTTCATAGCAACCCTTGCTGTGAACAGCTGATACCAGAGGTGTGTGACAAAGGGTAGATGATCTTATCAATCCTCTGTCCTTTGATGTGCCTGAGACTGTCATCAGGGCGGCATCTCCCTCCTGCAAGTGCGCTGGTATGCGCCTACAGGGGGATGCAGGGTGGAAGGTCAGTTTATATGTATATAGATAAATGCATATAAAACTGGGGCATATATACATTTATCTATACACATTAGGAGCAGCTGAGGGCACAATATAATATATATAGGGGGCATCATATGCATCAGAGGGCACCACATATTGGGGCATATCTGGAGACCCACAGATACATATATAGAAGGCCCATATATAGATATACATGTATATGCATGCCTCATTAAGGGGGCATGCATGCATATACATATACACACATACCAGCACTTCCTTCTACAATCCCCCTGTTGTCGGGAAACACAACAAATTTTTTGGGGAAGTGTTGGGATGTATTTGCCTCCTCAACCTCACTCATAACGGATAACAGTTCAGGATGGACTGAAGAATTATCCCGTCCTTAGGTACTCAGACATTTCCCTCGTGGCTTGGACCTCTTCCCTGCCCTTCGCCGTAACCTAACATCTCCGTCCACAGGATAAACCGTCCTCGCCTTTATCTTCAGCTTCTCCCACCGTCATCATCTCAGACTTCTGGGATGGCTTCACTAGTGTCTGGTCTTCAAGTATTCAGCTCCTCCCACTGTCATCTTTTATGGGTCAGACTCTGGGATGGCTTCACTCTCAATCTTTTTGTAGTGTCGGTCTCCAAGTATCCAGCTGCTCCCACTGTCGTCTTCAGACTCTGGGATGGCTTCACTCTCGATCTTCTAGGTCGAACCACGTTGCACCTCCTTTTTTTGTGGGGTAAGGTCACTTGTGGAATGGCCTTCTTTCAGACTTTCTCCAGACACTTCTTTCAGCTTGATTGCAGACTCTGTCGTTGAGGAAGTTCTCCCATGGACAGATCCGTAGGTCTTTACAAGGCAGGTCAGAATTTCTGGAATGTGAGGTGATGTCAGAGTACCTAAATTCTACCTGCGGGAAAAACACCGCACCAACTATCACTCAGTCCATCCCTTACGAACTGCACCATTCTTAGGGTTGGAGTGACAAATACCG